>JBAIZL010000010.1:94852521-94901640 GCA_036971475.1 Prosapia bicincta
TAAGGAAAATAGTTAAATAGATCACGGTGAACATAAATAAACGAACCTCACTAGGTATCATGCAATACTAGCTTCATACACCTATGGACAACTAGATACAACTCTACAAAATACTTCACACAACAAACTGGTTTCAAGCACAATATAAACCAAATACTTTGGAAAATGCAACCCAAAATAAATAAAACCAGAAAATGCAACAAAACCAATCAAACACAACATATCTGGATTAACTATAATATTTGAAGGTTACCCCAAGTTCTAAATAGGACCAACAAACTTAGTAGTTCTATATAGGACTTAAAGGACCAAGTATTAGTGGCAGAAATTTCACTACACGATAAAATGAACACGACAAAGACAGTTACAAAAATCAAACTTTTAACATTAACATGAACACAAACCTTACACAAATAAAATCTCTTCAATAGATTGAAAATTTCAAACACAGTCTAATGCAATATTTTATACATAATACATACAAGCAACTAGTATGATGTCTATGATCACAGACTTACACATCATGCAGGATAATCAGTCCTGTTTGGTCTCACATCATTGAAAAATGCTCTGAATTAGTTTGAAACTCACTTGCTGCAAATAATAGGCCCATTTTTTTTAGTCAGGTGTTTAAACTATAAAAATAGTTATTACAAAAATATTTTTAATGTGTAAATTTTTGGTAAGGAATTTTATTTATAAAAAATAATCAGAAATATTGTCCTCTGTTGACGGATTAACTCCATTTTCAAAACTAAAGTTGCATTGTTTGCAAAAATTTGTAGTTCGTCTTTATATACTGTTAGCCACGCTTCTACCAGTGTTACCCCACTACTTCTAGTTCTAACTTCCTATTGGTGCACGCCTACTCTTGCTTTTGCGTCCACCTACTTAATAATTTTAAATTTTTAAATATAACGTTCGACTGTGTATTTATTTGCTCGTTTATTACATTTTCCTTTTTTAACTTTGCTTTATAAATTTCTATATTTTCTAAAATATTTAAACGTTTTCCTTTATTAACATGTTGTAAAATTTTCATTGTATTTTTCATTTCTTCCGGTGTATGGTTCTCTTTAATCAAATGTCAATGAAAATGGAGTTAATCCGAAACATGTCTACACAGGACAATATTAAAACTTAGGAATGTCAGAAAAATTTATTCAAACATGTAGAAATATTCCTAACAGAAATGAAGATGAGTATATTAATAATTTCAATAATCAGAAATATAAATGAATGTACAAAATTGTGTTACCCATATCAGCCATGTATCTATTGTACCAAACAGACATTTCTTTTCGGAAATTGCTTTTTGGACTTTTGGTTCATTGTCAATTAACCAACGAAGTTTTAATGCACTGAAGTAAGTGCTGAGAGGTAATCCACTAATAGGCTTCAGATAGTTTACATTTTTATTCGGTACTTTTTCCAGGAGTTTTTCCATAGTAGCAGATGTTCTGTTATCCAACCACACTGAAATAAGGTTTAGTTAATTATTTTGAAGAAAATTGTATTGACTAATTATAAAAATATTGTATTGACTAATTATTGTATACAAATCACTATACATGCTTTTACGTCATTGTTAAATAATGGCTAAAAAGTAGGGTAGAATTTGTAAATGGTAGTTTTAAAAAATAGGGATGGGCCGATCAGATTCTCAATTTTTGAATAATCGATTCTAATGATATTGAGCAATCACCGGTACTCGATTCTCAATTGATTAAAGTGCCGATTCCAATTCTTGTTCTTTTACCTGTTAAAATATGTGTGTGTGTAATTTATTAGAGAAATAATTAACTACCAACTATGTCTTCATTATGTATTAGTTGCTTTGAATGAATTAAACGATTAAAGCAAATGCCAATTTGAGATAACGAAAATATTATTATTTATGAAGCAACAACAAAGACGATAGGAAGCATTGTCCGGTTCGTTTGTTTTTCACTTTTATCCGATATGTTTGTCGTGCTTTCAGAAATTCCTATTCATAAATCATAAGGAGGAACTTTTTATGTAGCCTATCATAAAAATAACTTTTAAAACGTAGCTTTCAAAAGGAGCTTTCTCCATATGACCAAGACGTTACATACATTACTATAAGAGAATATCATACGAGTCTATATAACATTAAAAAATCAAGAATTTACCTAATAATCGAGAATCGAAAGAAAAATTTTAGAATCAAGATTGGAATCAGAATTTAAAAACTTAGGAATTGGTCCATCCCTAATTAAAAATAATCATTAAAGGGCTTTGGAGAAATATGCGTATATTTTAGTTGATAAGTTGTGTCTAACCTATAGCATTGTATAATGGTAAACCAGTTTCTTTGTCCCATACAACAGTTGTCTCTCTTTGATTGGTTATACCAACAGCAGCCACATCTGATAAGTGAATTCCCTGTTCCTTTAGCAATTCAGATGTTTTGTTTATACACGTTGTGACAGCTTCAAGTATTGCCATCGGATCCTGTTCCACCCAACCTTCTTGGGGCGTTAGCTGTTTTAGTGGTATTTGATGTGAAGCTATCAGTCGAGATGATTGAGGCGAAAACACCTAAAAACCATAATGAATGTCATTATAATCAAATGTATGTCTCCGCCTATCAGATAGCAAGCTATGACAATAAAATTAAGTATTCATAATAATGTCAACATATTTTAATAAATTAGTTTGTTGAAACAAAGCTGTTGAAAAATTTTGAACCCTTAAGGTATACCTTAGGCTATCAACAAATATGTTATAATTAATTATACATAATAATCAATAACAGTAATCAGTAAAACAGTTTTGAATATTTAAACATTAAAAAATAAAATTTGGGTATATTTTCATATTTATTAAAAGTGCTCTTGTATATGAAAATAAATTTTTAATCTTAATTAATATGTTAAATGTAAATAATAAGCACACAATAATAATTGTAAGAGTTTTCAACAAGCAAAATATTTTAAATTAATTAGGGTGGAAAATATCCAATAAAAAAATAGCATCTCAACCTACTCACCAGAAATCTGGCACTGCTAGTTCCCTCATCAATGGCGCCCACCAGTGGACTTGACATACTGTTTGATTTTATCTGCAACAGGTTGTTTCTTAGAACAAGTAATATAAATGGTAACAATTTAAGCCAATTCCTACTCAGGTCAACAACAACAAACATTGTTAGTTACTTGTTATTTAATAATTACAATTTTATTGTTATAAATAAAGTAACTTAGCCTGTGCATTAAAACATCAGTTCTACCACACATTGTACAGCATAATGTAAATAAGTAATTAGAATATATTCTGTATTTAAAGTTCAAAAAATAATTGAAATTTGTTGAAGCATTTTTATTTAACATAGAACTTTTAAGAAATTTACTTAAATTTCATTTGCCATATAAAGGATTATGTCTGACTGTCGCTAGTTCGTAGTCTCTTCAAGATATTTTACACAACTTACCATTGCTGAGTTGATGTCACTATCCTAAACTGACCTTTTTATAGTCAGGATTTTGTAACTAATTAGCAGTGGCAAAAAACATTGAAACTTGGATAAAAAAAGTAGATCAACCTATCACTACAAAAATAGACCTTTGTTTTAATTTAAAACTATCAAATACTTCTGAGGGTACAAAATTAGATCACTTGGCAATCTTACTAACAGTGTCTATGGGGCATATTTACAAAAATGTTAGTAAAATGCAATTTATCATTAAAGAAAAACCTAAAAGTTTCTTATCTATGATACTTTTTAGAAGAAATAATTGTACATAGCTTGTATTTTTTTCGTACAGATTTCTTTTAAAACTAGCTGTGAGAATAATCATTGTATATTTTATTCTTGAATCTTGTAGTCCATTATGTTCAGTGAATCTTTGTATATTTTAATGTGTAATTTGAAGTAAAAAGTATAAGTAGCTTAAAAAATAATTTAAAATCAATTAAACAAAATGAAATACACAAAGTTAAACAAACTAAAGACTTGTTGAACTTATAACTTGAGTAACTTTATGCAAAACTTACTGGAACAAAATGTTTTCAACTGCACCAAGTGATCTTCATCAGTGTCTCAGTGCAATGTGAAAATTTTGTCTCAGTAAAGTTTTCATGTATTTACTAAAATTTATATTAAATTTAGCAAGTCATACATTTTTTTAATTCTACAAAATTCAAATTTCATTAAATAATTGTTATAAATAAAAGTTATGTTAATTAAAAAAACGATCTTTCAGCTTATGAAATTATAAAATAAAATCTCATAAACAAATTTTGAAGTATAGTAACAAATTTTGAGGTATACACAAAAATTAAATTTCTGCTTATATTTTAGAAATTTTCCCTATATTTATGGAATTTTTAATAAAATAAAATTACAGATTATTTTACTAAATACTTTTAAATGTTTCTAAACTTGCCTATAGTAGCACTTACTTTGTTTGTTGATGATGACCGTTTCGGGAGCTGTGTCCCATTGTCACCTCAGAACGTAACTCAAGTTATGGTCTGAGTTGACAATGGGACACATCTCCCAAAACAGCAGTCATCAACAAATAAAGTAAGTGCTACTATAGGCAAGTTTAGAAACATTTAAAAGTGTTTAGTGATAACTAGTAGCTCACGCGAAGATGGAATTAACAAATAGTTTATTTTAGTATAATATTGCCGCATAATTATGAAAATAATTCTTTTTTGTAATTTAAAAACCAGTGTCTAAATTTACTGACCATGAGACACTGAAAATCTTATACTTATTAACATTGAAAAGCTTCATTTAAATATAATTATGTTGTAAAATGTTTTAAAATTTATCTGAGGTTGTTGAATTTTTAATAGCCGTAGTACAAACATAATATTATTTGTTTTCAACATGAACTTGAGTTATAAATTACACACTTTCCTAAATATAGCCCCTACTTTGTTTTATAGGAGAGCAGTCATTTTACAAAATCTTTTCCATCAAATTGTGTTTCATTAGTTATTTCCGTATGCTATGTAGTTAGCCGATCGTTTTCAGCTACAGTTCCTTCTAAAGAATCAATTTAATTAGGACAACTACTACATTTATCAGATGCCTTTTTTCTATTAACTTAATCTTGTATCTAGTTAAAGGATAATCTATTTCTGTGACTTAACAACATTGTCAGAAATGTTTTGAAACATTAAACAACTATAGGTATCATAAAATTTCAAAATAGTTTTTGTCATGAGTCAAAAATAAATACATCTACATCTTTTTAATGATTTAGATATTCTAAAGTTCTGAATTCTAATGAATAGTTAGGAGATACAGAAATTTATTACATTTGTAAATACAATAAAAAACAACACAGTAAACAACAGCCCAATTAGTGATTTGAATAAAACAAAATAAATTATTTTTGTAAATAAATTTAAAACATTTTATTAAATAAAACATTATTTTGTGTTTATTATAAATCTTAATTTTCCTGTTGACCATTCACGCAAGGAAAATCTTTATTTATATCAAAATAAAAGTTAATATGATCTATATTATGTTGGTGTGTAATATTCTTTCTCAAACAAACCTTTCTGATTAGAACTATGCAAAAACAAAAAAATAAAAATAAATGGCAACACTAATGCTTGTAGCCTTACACTTGTTTTCACATTTACATACTGAAGACTTGCAAACTCTGCACAATAATGTTGTGTGTGTGAGTCTGTCTACTCAGCTGTAGCAATGCTAACCTTGAAGCAACCTCCCCCCTCTATCTACTAGGTTTTTTACTACATCATTTAAAAAAATAACATCCTAGCATGGTAAAAATTTCATGTCACTAATACAGGTTTCTTTTGTAAAGTAAATACGTTTTTCAAGGTTTATCACTATAATGTAAAAACTATAAAAATATGATCAGTAAAGCCTTATCTTTGAATTGACTGAAATGGTTCAAAATGATTTACTACTTCATTAGGCTTTAAATCAAATTCTGAATACAATATTTTAATTAATTGTTATTTATTGTTTAAAATAGATCATCTTTTTGTAATAACTCTATCTGAACCATTAATAATAAACAATTATTTTTTTTAAATTTTATATATAATTAAATATTGTTAAACTCTTGAATTTTGTAGTCAATTACCTTTGGTGAAACTTAATTAATTAATCACTTTTACATTGTGAAAGTGATTAATTAAATATTGTTGTTATTATTATTATTATTAATTATAAATGTTGTTATTATAGTTAATTATTTTGTCTTTTAAGTAAAAAAATAACTTTAAAATAAATACTTTTATTATTTTAATACAAATGTAACTTTTTACTGGAACTTTTGATTATTTAAATTTTTTATATTTAAAATTCAATGTAATGATAGTTACATTGAGTATTTGCCATTATTTCTCTGAATTGAATAGTCTAAAGAAAATATTTGATTAAGAAACTTTCTGGACTTTATTATTTTTTAATTATTTTTGTTCAAGTTTACACTAGTTTGTATGTGGTGAAAACACTGATAAAGACAGTCAGTGAAAATACATTGCTAATGGAAAATGTAAATATATTCCACATGTATGTTCAGCAAATTCTAAAATTAAACAGGAATTGATAAACAATTACTCATTTTATTTAATCCTTCTATTAGTTCACATTCTCATTATACTCTTATACATGTATCTTGTTCAAATTTTCAATTGTTAATAAAATACTTTTTATTCATCCACTCAAGTTCAAGTACATTTTTTTAAACGTGTAGTGGATAACACTTGGTAGTACATTTTTTTCAAATATTAAATCTAATTGATTCATTTTAGTTTTATATGGGAGAAAACTTTTCACAAAAGGGGCAAGGTATGCAATATAGTTATTTCCTCCCATTTGGCATAAAATAAGTGATAACATATGATTTCATAAAACAGCTGATTTTATTTTATAGGTTATGTGGTAGAACAGCTGTTTTAATGCATAGGTTATTTTAATTTATTTATATTATTGTTATTACTTAATAAACAGTAACTAAAATGAAATTTTTCTTTGTTCGCCTAAGTAGAAATTGATTTGAAAAATGTTTGGTTTATATTAATTGTTAAAATGACTTGTGTGTGTGTGATGTTTTTCACATTTCCCTTCTTGTTCACTAAATCTGTTATGAGAAAACTTAAATACACATTATTTTGACTAATCTATTGTGTTTACAGATTGCAAGTAAAATATGGTCAACCTGATGGATGATACTACAACCAGTGAAATACAGGTCGGTTGCAGGATTTCTTTAAATGATTGTCATGGCACAGTCAAGTATATAGGAGAAGTACCTCCTGCTAAGGGCTTGTGGCTTGGTATTGACTGGGATGATCCAGGTCGAGGCAAACATGATGGGAACTATAACGGCATCCAGTATTTCAGTGCAAGGTAAAATTATTATTTAAGCTGATTGTATTGGATTTTGCGACAGGAACAATTGAATATTACAGAAAAAAATTTGAATTGTTCTAGTGTTAAATTAGTATGGATTGAGGCAGGTTAGAAAATATTCAATCAGTTTTTTACTAAGTATAAATAAGTTTTAATAATATTTTTCTAAGAAATTAAACATCCTTAATGTTCAAGCAATAAAAATTTTACTTTATACGAACAATAAACAATTTAGGGAATTATACTAAAATGTAATTTTCCTATAAACAAAATTAAAATAACCAAAGGATCAAGCTTTTAGCTAAGTAACAAAATTTAGATATGTAACACTTAAATATTATAATTGTATTTTTACATCTACATAAAACAATTATTCACATGAGTGCCTAAAATTAATCAGTATTAGCCTGTTTTTTAAAATATAATATACATTGTCAAAGCTTTATTGTTAGGCTGTATTGTTTAGGCTTACATATATGTAATAGATACATTAAATTTTTTTTTTAAATGTAGCTGAAAACACATTAAACAAAAAATAAGAAAGACAGTACTGAAATTAAACTGTGCATTGCAATAATTATATATTTGAAAACATATTTGTTCTATTTACTCTTGTTTTCATCTGTGTTCATTCAGAGTTTAGTGAGAAGAGTTGAATGCTAACTATAAATTATTCTTGAAATTACCTTAGGTGAATCTTATTAATCACTTAAACAATAGTTCATGACTATCCGAACTTTGAATTTAGTAAATTTGTTAAAACTTACTGAGACAGAATGTTTTCGATCTCTATGTGCCGATTTTCATCAGTGTCTTCTGCATGGAGACGTTAGGTCAAGCAGTGAGGGTTTTAAAGGTAAGTTTTTGATAGTATCGAAGAGTATGTGTGATTTGTATTGTGTTTGTTTGTTTAATATGTTTGTACTTTGTGTTTTTGTGTGTCTGTAAATTTCATATTGTTCTATTGTGTTGAACAGAACAGCAACTCAACATTTTACAACCACATAAAAGATACAGGACATAAATACACAGTCATTTACCAAAACCTAGAAATCCTACACATCAACAAAAAAGGACCACATCTCAACACACTAGAACAATATGAAATTTACAGACACACAAAAACACAAAGTACAAACATATTAAACGAACAAACACAATACAAATCACATATACTCTTTGATACTATCGAAAACCTACCTTCAAAACCGTCACCGCTTGACCCAACATCTTCAAGCAGAAGACACTGATGAAGATCGGCACATAGCGATCGAAGAGATTCTGTCTCAGTAAGTTTCAACAAATTTACTAAATTCAAAGTTCGGACAGTCATAAAATATTGTTTAAGTGATTAATATAAATTATTACATAAACTTGAAAAGTTTAGTTAAATGTAATAAGCTCTTACTTGTAAATGTATTGTTTATTACTTTTACAGAAGTATATAATATTTTGAACCTAATCCGTTTATTTACCTGCCAGGTATCCTACATCAGGGTCATTTATACGTCCAGATAAGGTAATCTTAGGACGATCCTTTGTAGCTGCTATAGAGGAACGTTACAGTAGCAAAGAAGAAGATCTGTGCCTGAACGAAGAAGAACTTCAGTCACTTCAAAGATCCATTAATGCTTCATTGTTTGAGATGGTTGGCTTTGACAAAATTAATCAGAAGCAGAGGTACAGTAATAAACATCACTGGTAATACTGGTTTTAATTGAGGAGCAACTATTCAATTGAACTGATCTTTTAGAAGGATACACATATAACTATAACTGAGGCTGAATTATTCTAAATCTAGTTTTAAATTCAAGGCTTTATAGTTTTTTAACCTCATCTTATTTTCCATGACTAAGTTTCTCTAGGGCAGTGGTTCCCAAAGTTGTTGACACCACGCCCCCTCCTCTTAAAATGAAAGCCACCTACGTCCCCTCTACTCTACACTATAAATAAATAGCATGTGCATGAATAAGAAACAAATATTGTATGTATTAAAAACAATGATTAATTATACACACTTTCACGAGAAACGTAATAAAGTTTTAATTTGCAAGGTAAATTTTAAATGATAAAAGAAAAATCTGTTAGTAAGATGGATGAGCTTGCATTTTTTTTTACTGGGACAGCTATTTGAGGTTGTAATATATATTTGAGGAAAACCTATATTTCTATTATATGCGTGCATTTAATTTAAATTTTCTAAACATTATGATCAATAAAATTATCTATGTAAAAAAAAAATCTGAGGTGTAAATTTAGTTTTAAATTTTAATAAATTGTGTATTACAATTTTAATTGAATGAGAATTTATTTTA
The DNA here is from genome assembly GCA_036971475.1 of Prosapia bicincta. NCBI lineage: Eukaryota > Metazoa > Arthropoda > Insecta > Hemiptera > Cercopidae > Prosapia > Prosapia bicincta. The sequence continues at coordinate 94,862,212 of JBAIZL010000010.1, forward strand.
TTTTATTTCAACTGGCTTCCAGCCCCTCTGACTTGCCTTACCCCCCCCCCCCCAGTTTGGAAACCTATGCTCTAGGTGTTTTCTATATATATATATATATATATTTAGGTTAGTTCTAGTAGAGCTTAAAGCTTATTTAGGAATTTTTTGGACTTGATAGGAGACTGACAGACTTACCTAAAGGCAATAGTCCAAAACTGCAATCTCTTGGAAATAAGCACATATAAAACACTTAATACACTTTTATTTGAAATTTTTCGATCAACATGATCTTCTTCAGTCAAGAAAGAGAAAAACAAAACAAAAGATTCGTTCAAAAGGATCTTTTGTTTTGTTTTTCTCTTTCTTGACTGAAGAAGATCATGTTGATCGAAATATTTCAAATAAAAGTGTATTAAGTGTTTTATATGTGCTTATTTCCAAGAGATTGCAGTTTTGGACTATTGCCTTTAGGTAAGTCTGTCAGTCTCCTATCAAGTCCAAAAAATTCCTATATATATATATATATATATATATATATATATATATATATATATATATATATATATATATATATAATGCTATGGCCCACAGGTTCTTAGCTAGAATACCTTGCCACTTTGTCACAATTAGTCTGAGGATGTCTGTTGTAGGTAAGGGCAGTTCAGCAGGATGTGTTCAATTGTTTTGCTCTCCACACCACAGAGCGCACACAACGGAGACTCTGTGAGATTAAAACGAAATAGGTACTCCTGTGTCACCAGATGGCCGGTCCTTGCTCTGGCAGCAAAAGATGCTGTTGATCGTGCTACTTCCCTATATTTATCCTCGACTGGTGGTTCTGGTTGGAGCTGATAAAAGTGTCGACCAGTAGACTCTTTTTCCCAATTTTCACACCAAAGTTTTTGGAAAATTTCCCTGCTTACACTTTTGCAATGTAGCAGGGAGTGTTTGCCTTCATCTGTAGGTCCCATGGTTGAGGCTATTTTCGCAATTTCGTCAGCCTTTTCGTTTCCAGGTACTCCGCAATGGGCAGGTACCCATTGAAGAGTTAATTCCTTCCCGCAGTCCACTAGTTCTAGGATGGTTTTTCTTATTTCTGATATTCGAGTATGAACTTGTAGAATTACTTAACAATGACTGAAGGGCGGCTTTCGAATCCGATAGGATGCATATTTGTTAATTGCCCTTTAAATGCACACTTGTTAATAATAATAAATAAAGGTTGTTAGTAACAAAGTTTCTGAAAATAAATTGAGTAGTAATTCAATAAATATTTACTGATGCATTTTACTTATATAACACATGCACGTCTTATTCTTCATATGGAACAATAATTTTTATAATATTAGAATTTGTTGAGTGAAAATGTATTAATTTTAAGTGCATTTGTTTGAAAAAAATATTATTTAACAATAATAAAGCAAGTTTAAAAATTGGAGTTTAAATATCAGTAATATACTTAGATTTTTTTATATTACACCCATGTTCACGCCAAACAGCTTAATTTATGTTCATCATTAAAAATTAAAAAAAATTTAGCTAAAGAAAACCTTAATAACTGGGAGCAACTGTGGTATAATTTTTAATTATAAATAAATAAAATGTCTTAATCTACAAAAACTTTTTATTTTCTTACTAATGTATATTTCGATTTCAAAGCAATCATCTTCAGAGGAAATTACTAAAATACTAATTCTTTTGAGGTTAGGACATATGCTGCCATGTATTGTAAAAACCATGCTGCTATGTACTTGTTTGAATAGTGTAAGAGGTGTCGTAAGGGCATTAATGATGTATGTGTATATTGAACGTAACAGACCAAATGTAGTTGTCTTGTAATTTCCTCTGAAGATGATAGCTTTGCAATAGAAATGTACATCAGGATATAAATAAATAGTTTAGTTTTTGTGGTTTAAGAGGTTTTATTTATTTATAACTAAAGAAGACAAGTACACTAGAAACTTTTAATAACTGACATATCTTTTTATTGGACAGTTTGTGATGACTTGGTAAAAAAAAGATACTCTCAAATACCGACACTTTTTGCTAAGAGATGAGAAGCCAGAGCAATATAATTTAGAATATATAGTAGTCTTGAAATCCGAGTCTCGGTATTTCGACCTTATTTCTATTTGAGCCTATTTTATCTATTTGAAAGGAAATGAGTCGAGGGTTTAAGAAATATTTATATCAAAACGTCATGCAAAGGAAATGAGTCAGGCTTCCAAGAAATGTTTATATCAATCCAGTATTTTTCTTCCTCCCTATTCTGTTACTATGCTGTCACTCATGCTTGCTGTTATGTTGTGTTGGAATGTTCATATCAGTTATGTTTAGATGACAGAAGGTCAGTGGGCCATAAATATTTTTCTGTAATTACGCTGAATTATCAAGATTCTACTCTACATTGAATCTTGAGTTAGTTTTATTATTTTAGTTTTATTGTTTAAAATTTTGTCTTTGCAATTTATTACTGTAACTACTATTGATAACACTTGGTAAAAAAACGACTACTTACTGAAATTTTACAGCAGATGTGTTTCACACTAGATCTGTGCATTGTTCAATGCTGAATCACAGACAAGACTCAGCATTAAACAATTCACTGATCTAGTGTGAAACATGCCTGTTGTTAGTAAAAGTACCAATAGTTGTTAATTAAAAAACCTCAAAGTATACAACACAAAAACTGCAAGTTTTGTTACTGTATTTAAGAATTTAATTTGTTTCAGTTGTTTTTCAAATCTAACTGTTGTAAGTGTACGGAATCGTTGTGTGAGTCATGCTGGAGAACCCAAGCAAATAGAAAATACATGTCCAAACATCAGAGAATTGGATCTCTCAAGAAACCTGTTGAGTAGTTGGGAGAGTGTAGCAAGCATAACTCATCAGCTTCCCCATCTCAAGCAGATTGATCTAAGGTATTTATAAAGTGTTTATTTGAGTACATTTTCTGCCTTTCCTAACATTACAATAATTTCCTTTGTTGACATGTTTCAGAATGACTCCATTTTCAAAACTTAAATACGAGGGGGTTCCAAAAAATAAGTTTCCCACGTGTGTGTCACCAAGGATGAGTGAGGAGCATCTTTCCGAGAGCGAGGACTTTTAGTTTGGGTGTAGTGGTATCGATTCCTGCCGCGCGCTTGACTGTACGGCGTTTGACCTTGAGTCACAGGCCATTCGACATGGAGACTCCACTGCGATCTGGCACCAGTTGTGAAGTGCGGAGTGTTATTCGTTTTTTGATTGCAAAAAGTGAATGTTTCATCACCAGTGACTATTCTTGAAAACAGATCATCACCTTCGTCCGTAAAAGATTGCAAGAAAGATTGTGCAGCTGCCACACGTTGTTGCTTATGGCCGACAGTAAACAATGAACCCACCTTGCACACACTTTCGACAGCTGAAGCTCTTCAGTGATGATGTTGTGAAGAGATGCACGGCAAATTTCAATGTTTGGTGGTAGCTGATCCATAATTTCGTCGTGTCAATCGCTGGTCAGCATCAATAACGTCGTGCACCGCATAAATGACGCCATCTTGGGGAGCGGTAGCTGGGCGTCCATCTCGCTGTTCGTCATGAACATTTTCTCATCCTTCCAAAAACAATTTTTGCCAACGTCGAACCATTTGTACAGTCATTACATGTTCACCATACACCTCACATAACTGATGATAAATTTCAACGGCAGATTCACATTTTGCAGTCAAAAAACGAATAACACTCCGCACTTCACAACTGGCGGCAGATTGCAGTGGAGTTTCCATGTCGAATGGCCCATGACTCAAGGTCAAATGGCGTACAGCCAAGCGCGCAGCGGGAATCAGTACCACTACACCCAAACTAAAAGTCCCCGCTCTCAGAAAGATGCTCCGTCACTCACGCTTGGTGAAACACACGTGGGAAACTTATTTTTTGGACCCCCCCTCGTAGTACTGCTATTTAAGTACATGAGAGTACTATTTAAAAATGAATCATTCCAAAACGCGTCATCAAAGGAAATGATATTTGTAATGTTAGGAAAGACAGAAAAATGTGATTGAATGTATACAAACATTCCTAACAGAAGTGAAATGTAGTAAAATTCCTAATATAGTCATCCATATTAAGAATTTTATTTATAAAGTATTTGGCCATAAATTTATCACTTGGTGTTTTTTGTGTGCCAGCGACAAAATAAGTATTATTTTAATCTCATTTAATACAAAAACAATTATAACTGTTAAAAGCAGTGTTTTAAAAGATTTTTTTGTATTTATACAAAGAGTAATCATTAAAGTAAAATTCCTCTTCTTGCACTAAACTTCCCACTTTATTTATGACCAATTTGTTTTAATGTTGATTCATCATCTAATATCCCTCGCTCCTTTTTCCATTCATCTTTCCTTTCAAAAGGAAACATTCTCTTCCTAACCAGTTTACTTACTAAGATTTCCATCCCTTGCAGATACTAAGGAATTCAGTTATTCACGCAAATTTGTATACCTCTCTATTTTTCTTAACCCGCTGCTTCCCTAGGATGAAAGTATCTCGTCCCTACAAAATGTGTTTAGCGGGCATACATTTGTTGATTTTTCAACATCAATTTCGTCCTCGTCCCAAAGTGCTTCTCGATCCTCCATAACACCTCTGCAACTCGCACTTCCTCTCCCAGCCGACTAAATCTCGCCTCCTAGAATAGGCTACTAGTTTTTAAGTTTTAGTCTTAATACGTTTAAATTGTAAAAAGTGTTTAACTCCTGTTTGTATATTCCCATTAATACCACCATGTATCTGTTTCGTCATATAAAATGCTAGTTAAGTTAAGTTAGTTTAAGATCATCCATCACAACTTTGTTATTCCATTCTACCTGTAAGTTTTATTACACATTTCTACGCTATCTTATGTCCCACAAACACCCTTACTACATACATGAATCTGCACACAAAACAAAAAATGTCACAAAAAAAACAGAGTCAGTCAGCCAGTCCAGATGTTTCAGAATAAAATCCTTAGTACCACCCTACCCAAAAAAAGGTCCTGCCTTGCAGATGCCCTTCCTACATATAGCCCCTACCAAAAGCCATGTTCCCATATTCCTACTTGCAGCCATTGTCGGTGACAGACGCTGCATATCTCAGAGGCCACCAAACCCCCTCCTTCTCTGACTGAATTTCGGCGTTTCTTCAAGAAACTTTTCGCCTATTTTTCCTAGTATGACTACTTTGATGATGACATTGCTTTTATACTCATAAGCAAATCATTTTTTTACTCAAGTTTTTTCAAACAGTTTATAACAAAAAAATTACTGAAAGCTTACTATAGAAAAAGAAATATTTCATATACAATATAATTTTTAATAATAACATAAAATGACAATGGTTTGAGTTTAAATCTTTCATCAATAGATTCATACTATTTCTTTTAATTAGGTTTAGGCCTAAACTTGTTTAATGAAGTTCGTTGTTATTTTTCAGGTATAAAGCTATTTTCATTTGATTTAGATTATTGAATGGGGTAGATAAATAAACATTTGTTTCAATGTGTAATATAATAAATATTTTTCTTACAGTGATAACCGTTTAAGATTACCTGAACACCCTGAAAGTCTGGCAGGTGCATTTTCTACATTAACAGATGTGATCCTCACTCGAATGGATTATACTTGGGATAAAATTATTTCTTGTACAAAGATGTGGCCAAACATTGAAAGTTTAACAGTGAGTTTTAAGTCTTTAAAGATTACTACATTTACTGTAGATGTAAAAAAGTTATAACATCATCACATGGGGGAGGCACAAAATTATCTTTAACTATAAAAGTAAAATTAAAAGTGTTATTGTTGTTTATAAAATTAACTTCAAGATAACGCCAAATAAAGAAATCAAACTTTTTTAAGTCACAGTCTTAAATCTCGTGAGCATATAGATCAGAGAATATTGGTCGTTTTGTGAGATCAAATAACTGGAAAAGAATTTCCTCAAAACATTCACCAAATTTCAAGCATAGTGAGCTGTAACACCATCCTGTTGAGACCAAATCAGCCTCACATGCATTTGTGAGAGTGGTTAAAAAAAACTGTTGGATCATGTTCCCACACCGCTTGACTGTAATTCCATGGTTAATCTAAAAAAAAGTAAGGTCCAATTTTTGGTGTAGAGCGTTGCCTCATGAAATCTCTGAGGATTTACACTACTCCAGGAACACAAATTCTGTTTACTAAGTAAAAGTGTGCCTCATTACAAAAAAATGTTTTTATCTTGGGGTAGGTTTTCAATCAAGTTTTCACATTCTCTAGTTGATTTTGTAGCCCTCTAGGGACAGTTTTTGAGCAAACACCATTTTACATTAATGAAATCGAAGTTCTTCGAGGACACAGTACAGCTAGGTACAGCAAGTGAAGACATATGTTGCTTAGGGGACTGAGCACAAACCTTCTTACTTGCTCATTGTTTAGAGGATTTCCTCTATGCTCCAACTCTCTTTTTCACAACACTACTTCATCCATGAAAGTTTTTTATGCATTACAAAGTTGATTATGGTCAGGAACAATGTTTTAAGTAGATTTGATATCAAGTATGCATTGCATGCCGTGCAATCATAGTTTTGGGGAAAATAGGTTTTTGACAGCTAAAGCGTGTTGTTCATTTGATCATGCCACGTTTCTAAATAAGAGCAGTACCAATGGAAAATTTCACTGCTACTTAGCCCTTGGAGCCCATCCCCACTCTTCCTTTGTCCCCTCTATTTTCACAGTACCAACTTAAAATTCTTTATACCCTGCCTTATATATTGTAAAATGATAATGATAATATAAATTTCTTTCAAAAAGAGCTTCCAGAGAGACTAATTCAATAGAAATATATGTATGTGATCCCAAACAAAATAAAAAATATTGCATGAAAATATGAAAATGCAAACACCAGATTTTTGTAAGCTATATAAACACAACTACACATATACATGTCATTCCCCTGAGTTTAATTAGTAATTTGTGGTTTTATTCCATACAATTAAATGTAAAGTTTTTATTCTTACTAAGTAAGGCTACTTAGCTAATTCCTGTCCTAACTCGTGGTCTCTATTATTGGCTCATTGATGTTCTTTTTTGGGCTTTGAACTGTCAAAGAAAGTTCAAAGTTTGATTAGAAAACCATACCACTTTGTGTAAACCAGTCTCATGTAAAAACCATTTCCTGAGAAAACCTTATGATGTAAATATTAAAACGCTGCCGAGCATACTGTCTAAATTAAAGATGGGGAAATAAGTGGATTATGGATTATGATTGCATTATCACTGCTAGCCAAACATTAGCTCTTCATTACTTCCAGCTTAAAATCTATTTACGTTTATAATATGTAATTATGTGAAGAAACGTTCAGTACGATGGTCAAAAGAGAAAGATTTGAGAAGAAAGTTTATTTAAGAAAATCAGGGTTCTGAATTCAATTAAATGGGTTGTTTTTTTATATAAATGTTTAATTTATTTACTTGGTTTAAGAGTTGTGATATTTTTAGAATACTTAAAGAATGTAATATGTAATCAAATGTTTTACACAGTAAATAAAATGTACAGATTCCCACATTATTTACTGTACGTTAATAAAATTTGTAAGTCTTTTATTAAAAGAAGTAATGAAAAAACACAGCAGTATATACAAGTGTGTATTGAGTAGAACCTGGATAGTAACTGACCTGTCAACACACAATGAGTATAAAAGTTGTGCACAAATTTTAAATTTATTGAAACAGTAAAACATAAATATATAAACCCAAATACAGGGCAGTGTCTAATATACAGGATTATTTTAAATGAATAATAGACACACAATGAAAAGAGGAAGTTTCAAAGTTTTTTTAACCTATACAAGCACGGAACTGAGCAGCGGTAGTTGCAGAAACAGCGGCTCAAGGGAGAAAGGTTTATGGACCTTTCTTTTTTTAAGGAAAGGACTGATTGGAATGCCATACCTGGACATATGGGAATAATGACTTCTCAAGTTATGGAAGATTTGCAGGACTTCATTTTCCAACAGGATGGAGCTCCACTCCATTGGTACCTTGATGTCCAAGACTTTTGAATCAGTCTCTTCCTCAACACTGGAAAGGAGGTAGTGATATCAAGACCTGGCTCTACACTTCTGGCCACGAAGATCACGGTGGACTCAGTAACAGAAGACACACTTTCTTATGTATGGGACAAGTTTGGCTATCGTTTAGATGTTTGCTTTGAAGGGAGACATAATGAACACTTATAAGTGTGCAAAAAGTCCTTGAAACTGGCTCTTTTCATTGGTGCATCAATTATTCATTTCGAATTTATACTTAAGTAAATACTAAATTATTAAACTGGGTACATCATTTAGATAACTTTGTATTTTAATTATCTTATCTATTCAACTGCAGATAGTGTTATTTTTTTAGGTACCTTTCAACAATATTTCTTTAATAAGTGTGCCATCAAATACATTGTTGAATGTGAAGAATTTGGATTTGGAAGGCAATGAGATAACTGACTGGAAAGAAATAAACAAGCTAGGTGAACTGCCTGTGTAAGTAAATTTGTACAATTTTGCATGCATATACACACTTATATTGACACAAAATTAAATCAGTTTGTTTTGGCTCGTTTCTCAAACAAAAACTACTACCAGACCAAGTAAACACTGTACACAGAAAATATATGCGCTACTCAGTTGCACTGTGGAGAAGGGAAAATGCATGAGCAATCCATTTCCACCTACAGCAGCTGTACATTCATAGTCAAAAGTTAGTTACAAAAGTCTTCTCTTTAATATTTATCTGTGCTTGATTTATACAAGTAGTGAGTTATTTGCTGTAAGAGTAGGTATACTTTACTTTCTTAGAATGTGCGTCCAGCATCATTCGTAGCTGATGGCCCAGTGTCCAATGTATGCAGCACAAGCAAGCTGCCAGTGTGTTTTGCTTTTAAGGATGTCCTTAAAATTGTTGACTTCTGCTCTTAGTAGGTCACGTGAAAGAATTGGATAGCTGCAACGCAAAAGAATGTGCTCCAGATCCTATTCATCATCTTCGCAAAATGCACAGTATGACGAATCGGTAAGGTTGAAGCGTAATAGGTACTTCTGCGTCACTATGTGACCGCTTTTAGATCTTGCTGCAAAAGATGCTAGTTGTCTTTGCACCCCTTTATATAAGTTTCCGTCAGTTGGTAGGGGTTGAATCTTGTGTAGGTGTCTCCCATGTGTTGACGGATTCCATTTGTCTGACCAGGCTTTATAGAAATATTTGTTGCTTTGGTGCGTACAGTGAAGCAATGAAACCTTCTCCTAATCTGTAGGCTGCACTTTAGAGGCTGCCTTCGCTATTTGGTCCACAATCTCATTTCCGTTTATGTCACAATTCGATTGTACCCACTGCAAAGTAATCTAAGAGTAGGTATTGGTAAGAAAACTGAGCTGGAAATACATATAATGTCAGTGACAATAATTATAACCATCAAACATTAAAAGAACTGTAGTTATACACAATTCTGTTCAGCAAGTTGTAAAAACAAAACAAACAAAATACTTAGAGCTAATGTGCATGTTGTATGTCTGTGTTGCTTCACTATTATTATTATATTTATTGCTGGTAATATTAATCGTAGTAAAAAATAGTTGAAATTTTGATATCAGATTGAATGTAATAGAAGATTACATCTCATTTTAGGTTAGAAACATTAAACTTATGCGCAGTTGGAATTACATGTATATCACTCCCTGCGGATGGGTCTCTGTTTCCACACCTCAAAACTCTACTCTTGTCTGAAAATTCTATAAAGAAAGTAAGTATGTTTGGAGAATTAGTGGTTTTCACTTCTTTTATATGTTTAATGTAATTATAATTATTTTTCCTTATTATGCCTTGATTTAATTTTCTAATGACTTGAAAAGGACTTTAAGGGTAGCATTAAATGGAGATTTTTTTTAATTTTAAGATTCTTTTAAATCAAGAAATTTAAAATAATTTATTAGTACTGTTTACTTTCAAAACAAAATAATAAAGTTATAATTTTTTCAGCTGCTGAATAATGTTTTAGTACTGTAATGTATTCATTTTATTTTATTTAGTGGACAGATGTAAGCGAGTTAGACAAGTTGAAGAGTTTAAAAGAACTTCGTTTCTCTAAAAATCCAGTTTTAGAAGATCACAACAAAGAAACCTGTAGGCAGATTATAATTGCTAGGATAAGCAGACTTAAGGTAAGTTTATTACAGCTTAGCTAGTGAGAACGATTCGCAATGTTAAAAATTTAAACAGTTCACTCTAAATCTCACTAAACATTACTTTATTAAAACAAACACTAGTTTATTAAAACACTGGTTTTAACGACGATGTCGGCTTCAGTGGTTGGCTACTGTAGCCATAGAAGGGGATATCACGGACGAAACTAGTCTGTTTGTTTTAATAAACTGTGTAGTGAGATTTAGAGTGAACTGTTTTAATTTTTAACATTGTTAAAGTAAGTACAGGGTGCGGCAGTGAAACGGGAAGATTTGAAAAATGGTTGGCAGGCCTGGTAGGGAGTTTAGAGAGGGAGAGATGCGACCTTGGCCATCTAGACAGTTGGAAATTTTAGTAACCATGTATCATTGGACGAACGAACAACGTGCTTTCGCTGTAAAGGCGTTTTATAAAAACAATGATAGTGCTGTTGGTGCGCAACGGGCTTTCCGTCGGGAATTTCATCTGTCTCCATGCGATCCCGTACCTTCCGCAAATGCTATCAGTCTTTGGGTTAGAAATTTTGAAGCGACAGCTAGTGCTACAGGAAAACGAGGTGGCAGTGTTAAAACGGTCGTAACCCCTGAGAACGTTGATCGTGTGCGGGAAGCGTTAGTGAGAAGCCCGCGAAAATCGGCAAGACGACACAGCTTAGAACTTGTGCTTAGTGATCGATCAGTAAGAAGAATTTTGAAAAACGAACTTCATTACCATCCGTACAAAATGCAGGTAGTCCAAGCTCTCAAACCTCAAGATTTCAACAGCCGGCTACGCTTTTGTCAACAAATGTTAAATGTTATCGAGCAAGATGAAGAGCGAGTTCATAACATGTGGATGAGTGACGAGGCACACTTCCACCTTAGTGGATTCGTTAATAAACAAAATTTCCGGTATTGGTGCGCAGATAACCCACACAATCTTCATGAACAACCTCTCCACTCAGAAAAAGTTACTGTGTGGTGCGCTATGTCATCTCGAGGAATAATTGGACCTTTCTTTTTCGAAAGTGAAAACGGTAACAGCGTGACAGTAAACTCTCAACGTTATGCGGACATGTTAGTAACTTTTGCACTACCCGCACTTGATGAATACGTGGATGAAGACACTTTGTTTCAGCAAGACGGTGCTACTAGTCATACCGCTAAAATCGCTTTAGATTTGTTGAGGCTTGCATTTCCCGGTCGTGTGATTAGCAGAAATGGTGATATCCCTTGGCCTGCTCGTTCACCAGACTTAACAGCACCTGACTTTTTTCTTTGGGGGTACTTAAAATCAAAAGTTTATTTGGGTAACCAACCGAGAACTAAGAACGAGTTGAAGGAGCGTATTCAGCAAGAGATAGACAGAATTCCGTTGGATATGCTACGCACAGTTATGGCCAGCTTTTGCGCCAGACTTCGAGAATGCATAGGAAACCGAGGGAGACATCTTGCTAGCACCATTTTAAAAAAATAATACGTAAGTGAAATATTTTAATTGTAACACTAATTTCCACTAGTATGCTATGAATTTCGGTTAATAAATGAAATGAATACCCATAACTTATTTTTTTGCAAGTTATTCAAATCTTCCCGTTTCACTGCCGCACCCTGTATTTGTATACATTTTATGCATGACAATACTTATATCTTTCAGCAATCTCTCCTTACATATGATTAATGTTTTTATGTTTAGTAATTAAAAAAAAAAATGTTTAAGGACTACTAATGAAGTAACTTTGCTATGAATAGATTCAATTGTGGTGGGATGCTGGGTTTGAAAGAAAATTAACAATTTCTATTATTGACAAATTACAATAACAATACTGACAAAAACCCCAATACTACAAAAATAATAAAAAATAACTAATATTACAATTTACCAAAGATTAAGATCTTATATACTTTTCGATGACCATATCATTACCATCAGAGGGTCTTGTTAGAAAATAAAATCTAGAATATAATAACTTACAAACTAGGTCAGTCTAGTTTGTAAATTTTTTTATTCTAGATTGTAATTTTGTATTCTGACGATGACGTCATGGTCATCGAAATATAAATAGGGTAAATCTTAGGTAAATTGAGTATTAGTTATTTTTTATTATTTTTGTGTTACTGGGGGTTTTGGCAACATTTTTATTGTAATATATTGTACCACTGTGCTCTTGATATTATAAATTTCAATGTTGTAAATTATTCTTACATTTATTGTTTCTTTATGTATTGGGTGTTTAGAGATGCAGTTGTCAAAGAGAATGACGCAAATGTTAACTATATAGGAACATCAATCAAGAGAAGGAAAAGAGGTAGTTTTTAACTGACATTTAAAACATCTTATAAATCTAATTGGTAACTAAATTAGTGTTGGGGACTGTTACAGAAAAACTATCAGTACTCATTACAGGTTATCTGAACTCTGAATTATTTTACAGGTAATTAGTCCCTATTGGGTCAGTGTTATTAACCTTTCTTACTGGGCATTAGGTATGTGATTTTGTTGAGAAAGTTTAGTGACAGTATGTCAGGTGGTATAAATATAAACAAAGGTTTTTTCCATTTGTTGATTCCATCTTCGCGTGAGCTACTAGTAATCACTTACAACTTTTTTAAAAAATGTTTTAACTTGCCTATAGTAGCACTTACTTTTTTTGTGTTGAGGACGGCCGTTTCGGGAGATGTGTCCCTTTGTCAACTCAGACCGTAACTGATCATCTAACTAACATCTCAAGGTAACAAAACTTTCCCTTCACATCTCTTTCAACGTAAACCTTGAGATCAGTTACGGTCTGAGTTGACAAAGGGACACATCTCCCGAAACGGCCGTCCTCAACACAAAAAAAGTAAGTGCTACTATAGGCAAGTTAAAACATTTTTTAAAAAAGTTGTAAGTGAAAGGTTTTTTATTAATTTTATAGATGAATAACATTTATTGTTCTTGTGTTCTAATATTATTTATACTTCAGCAATTACTTTTTTATTGTTTCAGGTGCTCAATCGTATAGAGATTACCAGATCAGAAAGAGGAGAGGCCGAATATGACTATATAAAGAATAATGGTCAGGCCTGGAAAAAATGTCAAAGCAATGAAGATTTGAAATTGCAATTTCTTACCCAACATCCAAGATATCTTCTCCTTATTAAAAGTAAAAATTAAATAGTGTACTATAGTTGTAACAAAATTATTATCTACTAGTAAAAACAATTTCTTTTATTAATGGTAATAATGCATTCAGGAAGAGAATGTTCTGTTTTAAGCATTAGTCTTTTACGTAAATGAAAAATATACTGTAAATATGTATGTATAACATTATACTGTATTCACTTGTGTTCCAACAATAACTTTTTTCTGATGATGGTATAGGTAAAGCTTAAATTCTAAAAATGCAAACTGCTTTACCAAAACTTAGATCATAGTATAACTAAAATCAGTAGTCTCAATTCCGAGTCTTGATACTTTGAGCCTATTTTAACTATTATTAAAATTATGTAAATTTATATCAGTATGGTATGCAAAGGAAATGAGCCTGCCTTCCAAGATATGTTAATATCAATACTGTATGCAAGGCTTCCAAGAAATGTTAATATCAATACTGTATGCAAGGGAAATGAGTCAGGCTTCCAAGAAATGTTTATAGCCATACGGTATGCAACGAAAATGAGTGAGGCTTCCAAGAAATGTTTATATAAAGTTCTATAAACTTATTTAATGCATTTTTAATTACCTATAGTATTAGGGTTGATTAAACCTCCAGTTTTTTTCTATTGAACAGAAACATATTTCCGTGTAATCTGTTGGATCTCGGTCCCATTTACCTCGAATTATCAAAACTCTACTGTAAATAAAAACACACTCAGACGATATAAAAATCTTTTATTTTACTAAAAATTACTTTTGTACATTTCAATTACATGGTAATAATCCTCAGAAGTACGTTTTGTAGTAGAAAAGGGCGTATCAATTATTTCCTTCTCATACTTTGCAGTATCTACTTTTTAAAACTCAATGATCAATTTAAACATGTTTAATTTTACGACAATAAAAACATCTATGTAAAATTCTGTATTTTTTTAGTGTTTTAAAAGTTGTTTTAAACTCAAAAGGAATAATTTTGTAATTGTGAAGCCATCAAAACTAAATAACTAATGGAGACAGTAGATCCAACAAGTAGAATAAAATAAAAATTTAAAAAAAGTAAATTCCTACTGTCAATTTTTTTAATATATTTAGTTTTAACCTATGCGTTAAAACAAATGTTCTGCACATAAAATCAGCTGTTTTATAAAATCATATGTTATCACTTATTTTAAGCCAAATAAGACAATTTACCTATATTGCATAACTTGCCCCTTGAATTGAAAAATACAGATTACTGCTTTATTTCATATAAACCTAAGCTAGCAAATCATAAAACTTTGTATTTTAATCAAAGTTGAGTTTAATATTTTTTTTTCTTTTATTAATTATTGTTACTGTGCAACTTGATTTCAGAATACGGTGCTCCTGAAGAGTCTGAATTTGAAGTGAAACCGACATCATTGTATTCAAAGTTAATTACCATTACTTTATGTAGTGAAGACAAATGTATAGAAAGGAGAATACCTAAAAGCATGCTGGTCAATCGATTGGTATCTTTAGCACAACGACTCTTTAATACAGGACAGGTCTCACCAACACTTGTATATCGTAGTACTAAGGTAAGTCTACTTGAAATATTAGAATAAGTTGCTTGTTGCAGTCATCTTGATTTTACTGATTAAAATATATTTAAATAATTTATCACTGAGTTAATACCTGGGAGCTTACTTGCTGACGAATTTTGAAACAATCGTTCCTTTTACGAAGCTAAATCTCTACTAGCGGTATCGTGCAATGTATAAAGGTTGTCGGTATAAGATTTATGATTGTAATGAGGGTAGGTAAAGTTGGTTGTTTACTATGTGATGGTACAGAGTGTGGGCTTCAAAGTGTGTGTGTGTGGTCATTAAATATAATTTCTCTATCTGTTGTGTAGTGTGAAATAACAACCTAAACCCAAAATTCAGTTACACAATATATACAAAACATGCAACACATATACACGAACTTGCATACTCATTTAAATATTCTCCACATATTAAACCAAAATAAAAAAACTAATACCCATAGAAATATACAAACACTACGCAACAGATGGAGAAAATATATTAAATGACGACACACTTAGAAGCCAACACCCTGTTCCATTATATAGTAAACAATCACCCCCCAACCTCTGTACTCATAAATCTTATATCGATAATCTGTATACTTTGCTCAATTCCACCAGTGAGGCTTAGCTTTGTAAAAGGAATGATTGTTTCGAAACACGTAAGCAGCTCTTAAGGATTCACATAGTTACGAATTATTTAATTATGTATTAGAATAATTTATCTTTAAAAAAATTGTTTTACTTTTACCAGACTGCGTGTTATTTATTACCAAATAAACACGGTAATAAAAAATCTTTTTATTGTTTGTGTTAAAATTTATCATACTTTTTATTGTTTGATCTTCTGATAATTATTTTTCTCTTTCTGTGCTTCATTTTTTCATTAGGATCTTTACTCCTGTTACTCTTTTCCTGAAGTAAATCTTTTTATAGTTTAAAAACTATGATAATCATAAGTAATCACTTTAACAATAGTTTATGACTATCCGAACTTTAAATTTTGTAAAAATTTACTGAGACAGAACGTTTTTGATCGATATGTGGCGATCTTCATCAGTGTCTTCTGCTTGGAGATGTCGGGTCAAGCAGTGACGGTTTTAAAGGCAGGTTTTCAATAGTATCAAAGAGTATGTGTGATTTGTATTGTGCTTTTTTGTTTAATATGTTTGTACTTAGTGTTTTTGTGTGTCTGTAAATTTCATATTGTTCTAGTGTGTTGAGATGTGTAGGATTTCTAGGTTATGGTAAATGTCTGTGTATTTGTGTCCTGTTACTTTTATGTGAAATTAAAATGCTGAGTTGGTGTTCTGTTTGTGTTCCTCGACTTTTTGTTTAAAGCTACGGCCTGTCTGTCCAATATAGAATTTGTTACATTTGTCGCAGTTTAGTTTGTGTACGCCTGGTGCTTGTAGTTTATTTTTGTTGTTGGTATCGCGTTGTATTTTGTATTGTAACATTAGTTTTGTATGCTATTTTTGTATCCTGATTGATACTATCAAAAACCTACCTTTAAAACCGTCATCGCTTGACCTATCTCAAAGCAAAAGACACTGATGAAGATCGCCACATAGCAAAATGAATGTCTAGGAAATTGCAATACCTAAACCCATTAATGGTCTAGTTAGATCCACACCACAGCAGTTAAATAGGTTTGATTTAATTTATTTCTTCAGTTAATTTATATTCTGCCTCATTCTCAATTATAAGTACGAAATATTATATACTTTATGTGAAGGGTAATTTTTTAATTTTTAACCTTAGTTTTTTTATTATTATTTATAATAATTATTAGTAATAAACAATACAATGCTACTTTCAAAATTTTATTTTACTATGATATAAATTTTATCACTCTTTTTGTACATGTATTGCAACTTTACAATGTCACTACACACATTTTCACTCTCGCAATAAAAGAGCCATGGAGATTTTCCACTTTTACACTGTAATACAACCTCCTGACCAACATTAAGTAAAAGTTATACTGAGCGAGGAATTCCATGACAAAAACAGGCAAAAGTACCATCACTATGTTTAGAACGTCTGACAGAAGGTTAAATTATAGGTTATAAATATCTGTCTTTATTTACACTGTAAGTTTTGAGAAGCAATAAATATCCCTTAGACATCACAGACATCTAGGCTTGTATAGTTGCGCCCAGCTAACTTGAGTTGTGCACTTGCTCATTCCCGCTTTCTCTTCTACTATTACTTCTGAAAACATGTTACATTTTCAGAACGTTCTATACATCAATAGCTTCCGCATCCGATATGTTTAGACATTTGAAGATTGTTATTTCATATCGAAGCTAATTTATTATCAAATTTATCTAATATCAACCGTCTCAAGCAAGTCAGTGTTTTGACAGTCCTTATCATGTTTGTAGGAAAATATACGACTTAATGCAGCCCTCTATCTCCCGTCTCGCCTATTGCAATCTCTCAAGTCCATGTGCACGGTTAAATAGTCTCGTTTATACCTGGCGTTATCACTGTAAATAAACTCTCTATTAACAAATGCTTTTTTGAAGCAACAATGAAAGTCCATGACTTCTTACATTCTTTATTGTATATGCTAGCAAAATTAGGATAGACTGAGGTCGTCTGAGAAGTGCAGCGAGTTATTAAAGTGTCTACATTTGGGATAAATAAATTGCATTGTTTTTATACTTCAGTATTTGTAATATTTTCATTCAATGGTTTTATACCATTTGTTTGACATTACATACCTTATGCTAAAACAAAAATTATATTTTACTAATTTCAAAAATACTTAACTAAGTGAATACATAATTGCCTACTTGCTGACACATTTCAAAACATTCGTTCCTTTTACGAAGCTAACCCTCTACTGGCGGCATCGATTAGGTGTAAAGGCTCTAACGGGAATGGATTTATGACTGTGGAATGGGGTGGGTTGTTTGAGTTGTGTGTCATATAATAGAAAAGGCTGTTAGCTTCAAAGCCAAATTATATGACACACAACTCAAACAACCCACCCATTCCACAGTCATAAATCCATTCCCGTTAGAGCCTTTACACCTAATCGATGCCGCCAGTAGAGGGTTAGCTTCGTAAAAGGAACGAATGTTTTGAAACGCGTCAGCAAGTAAGCAATTACGTATTCACTTAGTTAAGTATTTTTAAGATTAGTTTAATCAGTAAATTCAAGATGATTACATCGAGCAACTTCAATTATATTATACTTAAATTCAATAGTTTATAATAATATTTTTATGCATACATTTTACAGAAGAATTAAACACATTCTAGCAATGTTTTTGGTTAGTCCAGTTTGTTGGTGGTTCAGACAAGGTTGGTTCCTTCAAATTCAGAATAATAAGAACCTACTGTTCGAGAAAAATACATTTTTAGGAATGTATTTTCATCGGGTAATTCGTCAGTTTTTAATTGGAAACAAAAACATGTTCTTGATATTATTTATATGTTCTTAAATTGTGTTATTTTTTGCATAAGAGATTTCAAATTTTTTTATAAAAGATAAAATATAAATTAAAAAGCAATACTAACACGTTGACTGCCATGATTGTCACTGTTGACCAACACCGTATTTTTGCATAGGGCCGCGGCAGTCACCCGTGTCCGACAATGTAGACCTAACTTTAAATCATTACACAAGGCTGTAGGGCACATTCACGATGTATTTAACCATATGAGGTGTCCGGCACGGCCTCTGTGTGTGTGTTACTCCAACTTGACTTTTTTTTACATGACTTTAATTATTGGGAAACTAGAAGTTCAAAATTACAAGGTAATATTAGAAGGAAATAGTTTTTATTTACACTTCTTTCTAGAACTAGATTACGTTTTAGAATAGTGTTACCTTTGATTTGATCCTTAAAACTACTCACCTAAAAAACAATTGAAAAATTAGAAACTAAAAACTTTACAAAAAATGATGTTGTTTATGCTGAGGCAATTGTTAATTTTACTTTGAAATTACTTGCACATAATAATAGACATTTTATTAATATAAGTTGTTAAATTGTTAACTTACACTTGGAGGAAACGTTTTTGTCTTACAACTTCAATTTCAAAGTCTAAAAAATATTTTGAAACAAAAATACAGTTATGGTGAAAATTTTAAAAATACGTGACAATAATATAGTAGCTATATTTATTGTTTAAAAATATCTATAATATTGTGAATGTACGTTATACTATATATTTATACTTGATTTTATATTGAAAAAAATACAATCAAAATTGTAACATTTTACATTCATTCGGAAGATCGGCCTTGAACGGGAAATGTGTATTAAGTTCTACAGGTTGACCGACGCTCGCCTCATAGTAGAAATATTTACGACAGGCCATGACGGTCACCTGTGTTCAACGACATTATAAAATAAATCAGTTTAAATTAATAAACACATTGGACGACAAAATATTATTATGTTTTGTCATTATTTAAACAAAAAGTACAAACAAATTGTGTTTGAAGGTTATTAAAAAACTGGTTGGTAGTCAATGTGTTAATGTACATATTATGAACAATAGTTGTATTTTTTTCAAACAATTATTTTTACATTCATAATTGCTTTCAATGGGAAAAACTTACCATGCTTATTATAAATAAACAACGAGAAGCTTTAAACTCATGCTTTTTTATTGTTTCACTTATGTTTTAGAATCCAGCTATTGAAGTAGAGATGGATAACCTGCTAAAACCTTTGGATTTCTATTCGATAGAGGATGGAGACAGAGTTTCTGTCTCATGGTAGTAACCAGACATCTGTGATATTTATGTTGCCTCTTTAATATTTAATGCTGTTTATTGTGTATGTCTTTTTATAAGAAGCTTGTTAAGATGATTGGATTTATTATTTTAAAAAAGTAATATTTTCAAAAATTGTCTTCTTTACTAAAATCCTGTCACTTCTGTGTTTTTTTACTAAATAGGTTTCTAACTTTTCAGGTTAAATGTTATGTTTTTAATTTATTACTTAAAGTCAGGTAGGTTTAGGTGAAGTGTTGATAAGTTTTTTTTTTCTACTTTGTACTAGAATTTGAAATCATCAAAATGATTGCTGCAGAATAATAAAAATAAATATACTTTACACAAAAATGAGGTCATTGCCTTCAATATTTTCAGAATTACAAATTGTTTTACTTTTTCATTTGTACCCTCTGTTTACCATAGAGTGTTTGTGATGGCTTCAAAATAGTATAAATTTGTAGTTACTTATAATCTATATGAATAATATATTATACTAAGTTTAATTATTAGAATTTTGTTGGGTTTGTCTTTATGTTTATCATATCAATGGTATGTTTAGTTGTATACAAACTTGTCAAAATAGCTACTTACTTATTTTTCATCATACAAATTCAAATAGCCACAGACATCTTGACTCCATCAAAGAAATATTTAGTTTTAACAAGAGAATGAGTTTGCCTCATTCCTAGTCACCACAAGCAGTGCTCTATTGTTAGTTTTCTGGTAGAAGAAACAGGAACTCTGGTGCATGCATCAATAAGAAACAGGAACTCTGGTGCATGCATCAATCACTTTGTTGCAATATTAAATATTTTGGTGATGACAATTCCAAATATTGGCACCATGAACTTCTTACTTTTATATTTATCACTAGGCTTATAAGGTAACATAGCCTCTTTAATCTAATCAAGTTTGACCTGGTTTTAAGCTTCATAAATTTGTTTAGAAAAAAACATTCTTTTTAAGTGTTATGGGCAAAAATATAGGAACAGGTATACCAAAGGATCACATATAATTTCTGAGGCTTGAATGGGGGCCTATAATTTTCTTCCTCAGCTCTGTGTGGGAGAGTATTTGTAATACTGTCAGGGTATCTAGCAATCCTGGAATCCTTGGGAAAATCCTGGAATTTCACTAGACACCCTGACTATGAACAGGCTGTGATACTTGTGCATTGCAAAGACAAGGATCAATGTGGCTGACCAACAACTGTGCTCACATCTTCAGTAGAGGATGCATCCCATACCAGAGTTTATCAAGGTCTGACTCTTTCAGCACTCTTACACACAATGGTTCTGACCAGTTGAAAATCCTTCTGAGAAGATGAAGTTATTATGTAAAGATTAAGTTCTTAATTGATGTGTGTAATGTGTAACTGTTCTCAGTGGTGTTTGGTTAGACTGGGGGAACCCAGACCCCTCTTAGGAGGTGCAGCTAGTCTCCATCCCCCTGCGGGTTTTGAACTTGAAAAAATAATTATTTGGAAGCTTGTAGGATTCGTATGTTTTTCTCATTTATTATTCTTTTATATAAGATACTGCACAATCCAACAAATTAAAATTAGTACATTTTACATGTTGTCCATTATTTTTCCGTTGCACTGACTTTATGAAGTTATAATTATTAATTGTAAACAATTTTTTCCACCACTAAGTGCAATAATTTTACCTTATGTGATGAGGCACCTTTCGGTCACTTGACCATTGTCGAATCACTGAATTAATTTTTCATTAATTATAATGTTTTGATAGAATTAATAACATAATCCAGCTTTATTTACTGCATTGATAGTTTATTTAAAGAAATTATTTTGTACAACATATCGAACACACTGCAAAATGACATTACGTTCGTGACTAATTTCTTTCCTCAGAAGCTGAAACAGAAAGCATTTTGTACATAAGAAGTTTTGTCAATTCTAAACTATAGCAAATATAAAGTCTTTATTGTATAAAAATTGAATGAATATAATATATGTTAAATCACTTATTCAAGGGCTGTTTTTGTAAATTATTACTTTTAAGCTTGGCATCACATCTTTGGCGTATTTTCTTGAATAATTAAAATTTTGTTAATTTTTCTATTTTAAAATTTACAAATATAATTTATATGAAGTGTTTCGTTATAAAACATCCTTCGTTGTAATAGAAGTTCTAATAACAAAGTAAATTTGTTAAAACTATTCATGAACTATTTCATATATCTAACAATGCTTATGAAAATTTTCTATTGACTTTCTTCTTATATTTCACCTGAAATATTATTTATAGCTTTTATACTTTCAATAGTTTAAACTAAAAACGTGGATATACAGCCATAGAATAAAAAACTATCAGCAGTGTAACGACGAACAAAAAAAAAACAGTTTATTAATACCCATTTTCCAGACATCATCGCATTTATTAAATCTAGAGGATTAGATAGAGTGAGCAGGCTATGTTGTTAGAATAGAAAATTGCAAATACTTCATACACATTTTATAGAAGAGTACCAGGAAATAATCATTACAGCTCCTAACACAGATGGATGGAACAAATTTCAGTGGATTGGTCCCTCAGACTTGGAACTAAATTCAGTTTTACACAATAAATAGAAAACAATATAAAACAATTGTTTAATTAATTCGTACTGAAGTCAATTGAAAAAAAATTATTTTAGTTTTTTTTAATTTTATTATTACAAGTAATATAAATATGTTTATACATATGTCAAAATAATATTATTAAGTGACACAATAAAAAGAGAATTTTCCATTTTCCTTTCTATTTATGGTGTTGGAGTATTATTTTTGTTTGTTACTATTTATATGCTTTCTTTTTTTTGTCGCTTGCAATGTGTTGTCTTTCTTTTCGCATTGTTGTTTGTGAAGCAAGGTTCAATAATGTTAATTCAGTTTGTTTATTTTATTCGTTTTTTAATCCTAGAGTATTATTTATGATAATGTGTGGTAACCAAAGTAACATTTTAAGTTTGTACAATGGAGGTTTCGACGACACACAATTGGAAGCAAAAAATAAATCCATATACTTTTTTGAGAAATACACTTCTAGCTATGGTAAAGTTGGCTCAATGCCAACAGCTTTGAACATGAAGATACTTAGTTCGAATCCAACCTAGACCCCCAAATTTTTATAATTTAATTATTGAACAGATATTTGAAAAAAACCTGTCTTAACATTAATTTTCATCCACTCTAGGTTAAAAGAAATATATTTGAACTTGATTGGATAAATAAAAACGTATTTTATTAACAATTGAAAATTTGTACAAGATATATGTCAGGAGAGTGTGAACTAATAGAAGGAATTTAAAAACAGAACACTAGTAAAATAATAAACAAAGATGCTAAGGCTCATAGAATTCCCAAACATCAAGCACTCATGTAATTGCAGAAACTAGCATTATAGTCTGACAATAAATACAATGGGGAGCTTAGTTCACACTATAGGTTAGGTCTGCCACTGCACTGTAGACCAGGTCTAGTGCATACACTTCTGGCACTAGAATGATGATGTATCGGATGATACCTGGGTACACAATGTGTTGGATATCTTTTGTTACGGAAGTAGATAAATTTTACATTCATAAAACAAACAATTAGACTCCTCTAAACAGCTTTTAACACTAAAGCAAGATACTTAAGTGGTGTTAATATTTGTTCATGGCCTAGACCCGGGGTCTCCAACCTATGGCCCGTAGGCCACATCCGACCCTCCAACAGAATTTTTCCAGCCCACGGAAAGCTAGCATACTGAAAAAAATTATTTGGTAATATATTTCCTTTTAAGCATTTTTACTATTAAATATGAATACAATAATCGTTTCTCACTTGCCATTTGCTTTCTCTATAAATGTAAAACTAGCTGTAAAGTAAAGAACTATCCAAGAAAATTTCAGAAGCCACCACCGAACTCTTGATTAGAAATAACGCCGTGGGTGTATTGGGGGGGGGGACTAGACTTTTTGCACTGAAATATTGTCTGGATTTCCTCTAAAAGTTTTCGATGTGGCCCTTGAGTAAAAGAGGTTGGATACCCCTGGTCCAGACCTTCACATTTAAAAATATAGCATTAAAATGTAAACAAATTTAGAAGAAATGAAGTAAAAACCAATGGAAAACAAAAATAGTGTCAGCATCACCATTACATAAAGGTGTTTTTAAAATTATACCAACACCTCTATTAAAAAGTTAGGTGAAAAAGCAAATTGTTGCAAAAACAACTATATAAATATCTTAGCATTATATACATAGAGATTATATGAGTTGTATATGTACTAAAAAAGACAAACAATAACTTTTATTTAAAAAAACATGTTAATCCATTTCATAAATTGTACAATGATATTAAATTATATACATTAGAAGAATATGTATCTGTATAGAAACAAAATAGCCAAAAAAAACCCAAAACGCTATATTAAAACACATATTAATTTAAAAGTAAATATTGGGTAAATGAGTGAATAGGTATGAACTTGCAGATGTGTTTTGAAACAATTATTTCATTAACGAAACTTACGTCCTGCAACCTTAGCTTCGTCAACGAAACGATTGTTTCAAAGCATGTCAGCAAGTAAAATTCATAAGTATTCACTTAGTTATGCAATAATTACTTATAATTTAATCAGTGAATTGAAGATTATTGCAAGCAAATATAAATATTATTTCACAATTACAAAACTGTCTACCTAGTTATATTCAGTTATATTTACAATAAATTAACATTAAAAAAAAAAATAAATTAAATTTATGCCTAAACCCTTTACTATGTTCAGAGAAAACACAAGAGGAATAGTGTCTATCCTTCTTGCTATTATTCTCATGTTCACGTACACAGACACCAACCTGAATCTTAGTGTCACCCACATAAGAGACGTCACTCCAGGCAGTTAATTTTGTCTGTGCATTATTAAAATAAACTTTTTTGACTCAATATTCTACCCATTTATTATTTGTTTAGAAACTTAGAATGTTATATAACTACAATTAAAAATTACTTAACTAAGTGAATACAGGGCTTACTTCCTGACGGATTTCAAAACAATCGTTCATTTTACGAAGCAAAGTCTCTACTGGCTGCAAAGGATGTCGGGATGGATTTATGACCGTGGAAGGGGTGAGTTATTTTGGTTGTGCGCTATGTAATAGAAAAAGGAGTCAAGCCCTACGTATTCACTTATTTAAGTAACTTTTAATTATAGTTTAATCTGAATTAAAGATGATTACATCAAGCAAAGATGGTTGGTTATCATGCAATAACATAGATATTATCAATTTACTTACTTTTTCTAGTAGTGTTAACCTTCTGCGTCTTTGAACAGATCTTGTGTTGTAGTTAGTTTTTCCAGCCTTTGAATTGATCCTATGTTTTCGCTTTCCTGAGTTACTGTGTTTTTCGGAAAGTAATGACTGTTCTTTCTTAGGTACTTTGATCATTTCATCAACCTCATTCTCTAACTCATCTTTATCGTTATCTTTATGTATAATTGGTGCCTCTTCTGGTGTGCTGTCGGAATCTACTTCATTTTTAGCTATCGTGTCACTCTTTTCTACATGAGCAGTTTCGTTAGTTTTACTTTGGTTTTCAAAGTTCATTCCGTCCGTTTCTTTTTTTATAACACTGTTGGAAATTTTATACTTTTTATTCGTAGGTTGTATATCTGTAAAACATGAAATTTGCATATATCTGTCTTGTTAAAATTACATTAAAATTTAGGAAGTTTTTTTCTATGGCAGGGTTCTACAAACTATAACATGTTACAATTTCCCCCTAAAGGGTATCCATTTATTTGAATTGCTTCCAAAAAGCACTTTTCAGTATTTATAAATAAAAAACATCTACGTTACCATTAATCTCAATATTTATACTAAAATAATATTGGGTATCAATAATCAACAATGAGTTCCATGATAATGCTAATATGTCAGAGTTTCTTCTAGAAACTATCCAAAATAACCAATGTACAGTAGAACAAAATTAAACCCCTTATACTTCCATTTAGAATAGAATAGACTATATATTCGTAAGGACTAAAAGTATCTTTACTGAAAGATGAATGTAACATATGAACTGACGAGAGCAGGACATAGACTCACCATCATCTTCTGATTCCGATGCGTATGTCCCTCTAAGAGTCATGAGAGCTTGACTTATAAGAAGGGGCTGTTGTTCAGGAGACTCTTCCCTTTTTGAGTTTTGCCATTCTTCATCACTAAACTCTTCCTGTACTGTATCATTTACGTCTGTTTTTGTTTCTGGGAAAGCAGCTGTAAGCAAAATTCTGTATTATTAAATATAATTTAAAACTTAGAGTGAAACTTTAACTTTTCAACAGTTGCAAATTAGATATTATACAATATAAAAACAGTACTTGCAATTAACACATTAACTGTCATGGTGGTCACAAGTGACCGACACTGTATTTTTGCATAGGGCTTGCGGTCACCCGTGACTGACAATGTAGACTTAAATTTTGATCATCACACACGGCTGTTGGGCATATTCACAATGTATTTAACCATATGAGGTGTCTGACATGGCCTCTGTGTGTGTTCCTACAAATTGGCGCTCAGAATTTTTAAATTTTTTTTCTTACAAGACTATAATTATTGGGAAAATAAAGTTCAGAATTAACAAGCAAAAAGTCTTTATTTACACTTCTATGTAGAACTACACTACGTTTTAGAATAGTGTTACATTTGATTTGATCCTAAAAAACTAAACAATTCAAAAATTAGAAACTAAAAACTTTAACTTAAAACATCTATCTCCAATTCATAAGATCGTATAAAATTTGTAAAAACAGCTAAATTTAAACATTCTTCTATTGAAACAATACAAACCGTGTTCAACCAACTCTTCAGTACACAAACCAATTTCTTTAAATTTTTGTGCATGCAAAAGAAGGTCTGGATATTTCTGGAATGTTTTGATAAATGTTATTTTTCCTTGGTTAAAAGTTGCTGATACTATATCGCATCCAGTGAAGGCATAGAGTAATAAAATATTTTCCAGAATATGCGGTGTGTCGTTCAAACTGTTAGAAGTAATATACGAGTATAGACAGGGCCGGACTTATCTTTTACAGGTCCCGTTGCGAACAAGAAATTCATGACGTAAAAAATATTTATAAAATTCTATTATCATAATAATATTGAATGATAGTAATAATATTCTATTATTTGAATGATAATAATACAATATAACTCGTGAGTAACGAGCTGAATTTATGTAAAATTCCAAGAGATGCCGTAGGTATTACCCGCCCTGGGCCCCAGGTACTCCGAGGATCACTGCCGATATTAAATTCGTGTTCAACGACCCCAAAAACCCCCGAGTACTAAATTTCGGCCCATTTCTGTGATTATTCACCGAGTTATACATTTTTTTTTAATCGAGCCAGTGAATGCACCTTTAAAAAATGCATTTTTCTTATGCACCGATGCAATTTTGATTTCTTATAAAGTGGCTATGATCACAAACTTTTGTGGTGGCTTCCTGAATCGAATGCAAAAAACCGCATTTCGATCCGACTTACTGCACCAATTATCGTAGGTTTAGCCTATTTTTGTGCTTTATTTCCTCCCCTAAAGACTATCATAAGATATACCTAAGTTTGTCAGAATAATGCATGATTTCTTACCTGTTCCTGGAAACTTTGGTAGATCTCCTCTCCAGTTATCTTCCCAACAAGTATCTTCTTTTAAAACATTACAACCCAACAAACTGTCTTCCGCTTGTGAGTTTTCTACTTCTTTCTCAATCATATCTTTTGATTTGTGTCTTCTATTTTGATACCTCCTTTTTCTTCTACCTCGTTCTCTGTTAAAACCTTGTCTCCGGTCTCGACCTACAACATTCAAAAATATTTTGCTTCTGAATATCTTTTTTTAAAATCAATATATTGTATTTACTCGTGGCTTTATACACACAATTATGCATAACATGGATTCTATTAACTATGGTGACTGGGTTAGAAGATTCCTAACTAAGTTATCAGTTAATAGAGGTCTTTAGGAAAACAATCCTTAAATCTTGTCCATACAAAACCTGCCAATGAGTCTACACTTAACATATGTTAAACCTATATGTTAACAGTGTTAAAGCTAGTAGAATGACTATTAAGAATTGTAAAATAGAAAGGTTTACACTACAGCAAAGGAGTTAATATTATTTCTTTCTACACTCTTACAAACTTCTTTAACACTGTCATGCCGTCACGCTCTGGGTTCCCTTACGACGCACAGAGAGCTTGCCGGTGCGCTCCCAGCTTATTTCTTGGAGACGGTGAGCTCACCGGCACGCTCATTCCCAGGCTAATTAAAACTTCTCTAGTGTCGATTGTTTGGATGAAGATTTAATTTTTACGTCAGAGCTTCAGAAGAGTTTGGAGAACATTGTGCCTGAGTTTTTAAATTCGACCATCCCAAGTTAACTTTTGATGCTTCAATTGAAACAATGCTTCAGGGAGTTTTATGAACAGATTTAATTTGGTTTAACTTTTATATTTGAATGTTTTTTTTTTTTTTAATTTCAACCACTTAACGCGGCAACATATCTGGTAAAAACAACGATCATAAAAATAAACTTTCTGAGCTAACGCAAGAATAAACAATAACTGCCCTATTAGAGTAAATGAACCAACTCGAGGTGGGAACAGACTGTTGTAAATATGAGTCATTGACAAAATGCTTAGACACCCATAAACCTAATGTGTCATCATAAGATTGTAGTAAACAAATGTCATCTAATCTCGGCTATAAATAGTCTCGAACGTGGCATATGTATTATCTATGTCTCCATTTACATTATCTCTATGCCTTTGTGAATAACATGGCACAAACAGAAACAAACATTATGAGTTAAACGTTGAGTGTTTATTTTAGTAAGTAGTAAATTTTAGTAGTAGGTTCTGTAGTTTTGTATGTAAATTATCTTTTTTTCTCTGTCTTTTTTATTGTGTTTTATTATTTGTCATACAGTAATTTATCATTTGTATTTCCTTTTTTTAATTGTGACCAGATAAATAAAACAATATTTTAATGTCTAATACACTGTTCTGATGTCCCCAATAAACATGTATATGTTAGAAATAAGATTATTGAGATGAAAACAACGTGCTCGATAATTAGATGCTACGACAAGCTATGCAACCCGCATAGCGTTCCACTGCCGTCAGAGGTGGAAGTTAACGAAAAACAGTCAGTAGTTTTGATGAGATCACCAATATCGCCGCCGTGCTGAAAGTGTTAAGGAACAATGCTTCTCACTAGGTGGAGTATGTATACCTTCAAGAGTTAGAGCCAGTTGGCAGATGCCTGATTAACAGGGCTATACTATAAAATTATTACATTTGCAACAAATTTTAAGTTAAGTAATTATTTGAGTGAAAACTATTAACTTACTTATGCATTTCAAAATCATTCCTTTGATGAAACTAACCTGCTCATGTCACAAAGTAAGATAATAGTTTTCACTAAGTTACTCAAATAATTACTTATGATTTGTTCAGTGAATTGAAGAGATGATTAAAGTCAATTTTAAATAACCAGGACTCTGACAAAATTCTATGTTTTGAGTATTTATAGTTAATAATGGTCGTGATATTTAATAACTTAATCTTAAATTTTAATCGATATTTTGTGATCCTATCATCAATTGCTAATGTATGATATGCAATAAATTATTTAAAAAATTTTGAATTTGAAAAATATATGATAACATTTTTTTGTACAAATATTTAGAGAAAACAAATACAGTGAAACCATCATGAGAAACTATTTTGTCTTAGAAAACATCAGCAAGTTATTCCTTGCCTTAATTGTAGACATTTTGTTAGCAATAAATTATACTAAATGACTGACCATTATTTCAGTTTTGTTTGGTAGTGATAAGATTCTACAGTTATCTCGCAAAAACTGCACACTTTATTTTCCTCTTTTTAAAATGACATATTTTGCAACAATCCTCAATTAATTGTTTATTTATTCCTTCTATTAGTTCACACTCTCTGTATGTATATCTTGTTCAAATTTTCAATAGTTACTATTCATCCGCTCATGTTCAGATACATTTTTTAAAACTTGTAGTGCTAGGCACTTGAATAATAAACACATTCTTTTAAATTCTAGTTGAAGTCAGATATATTAAACTGGTGCCATTTTGAAAAAACCTTTTATCCAATTATGTTTTCATTTCAACTGAAAACTATCAATACAAAAAAAAATTATTATATTGATAAGTTTTTAAAAAATATATATTTAGGTCTAAGGCATTGTCAAAGATTGCTAAATGTGGACAAAAAAAAACATTTTGCAGCAGTAGGTTTTTCATAAATTTACTTGAAATATATAGTCAGAAGTCATTAAATTGTTTAAAAAAAAAAGTTAAAACAAACTGTATGGCTATAATGAGCCAAGACCGTGGATCTACAAAAGTATTTAAACACATAAAATGAAGTTAGGTTTTATTTTTCCAACATTAAATTTTTTCACATTACAGATCTTTGAATATATTGTTCTCAAACCATTACAGTTTCTTTATAGATTTCACTTTCAGGTATTGCATTTGAGATTTGCTATTATAAATAGAATTAATCATTATTCAATTAAGAAAGATTAGTTTATGTACTATAAGTAAGGTAATTATATTAAATAACCTTACTACAATTAAGGAACTATAACTTTAAATTATACTAAATAAAATTTGTCTTTTTAAAATTAAAATCTAAATTCAGAGCTCTAAACAAAGGAAGAAAATTCCTTAATGCATCAACCATTTGTTAAACCATTAACAATTTAACCTTAACATAAATTGTTTAACACCATTAGGTGTTAAATAAATTTGTAAGTAATATATTGTTAACTTGAGACAAAAACACCATTATATTTCTTGAATCTTTTTTTATTTCAAGCTTTTGTTCAAAAAATTATTTCATTAATTTTGTTTAAGTATGTGTGATTCTTCTATTCCCTTATCTGTATTAGACTAAAAACTATTATTTTACCTCTTTGTCTGTGTGTGTTTTGTGGCATTCTCTCTCCTCGTGCAAGCATTTCTTCTCTTTGAGCTCTCTTCTTCTCAATATTCTCTTTAGTTGGATACCGACTGGAAAATTTTGTTATAACTTTATAATAATCCTACAATGAGATGAGACATATAAATAATAAATAGTTATTACAAAATATGAAAGCCATTCAATAATCAAAGAGACATATTGATTTAAAACTAAAACGGTATTTTTACAAAATAATACCTTTGTTATTTCTCAAAATAACCTCCCCCAACGATGGACAATACCCATAGTTCTTTTATAATGGATTTTAAAAAAAAGTCTTTGTCTTGTTTGAGCCACTTCCCATGTATTATTTGGCCTCTTTGTTGCCACTGAACAATAAAAATAAGACAGAATCTACATGGACTGAGGAGAGGATTACTTTTATCTCCCAAACCATGTTTTCAATAATTACTTGAGTTGTCTGGGCAATATGAAGCAAGCACTGTTGAGTAGCAAAATCAGGCCTTTTCTTTTGAATCAGCAATAATTTCCTCCTACTGGTAACTATATTAGGATGTCTGTGTAGTAGATAGTGTTTATTTCATGCCAAACTCCCAAATCATCACAAAATATGACCCCTCGAGCATCCTAGAAACGGGCAACATGACTTTCCCTAATTATGCTTGTTTTTAATTTCTTTTTAACAGTGAGCTGACATCCTTCTATTTCATGCTTTGTCTTTTAGACCTTGGTAAAAAAAGGTGAATCTAAGTTTTTTCACAAGCTAAAATCTTGTTTAAAAAATTATCACCTTCCCATTCATACCATTCTTTCAACTCTTTATACTTTGTGTTGTATTCACTCATTTATGTCTCACCAAGCACTGCTTTTGCTGTAAATTTTTGTCGATCCTGTTACTAATTGTGTTATACACTGGAGTAATAATGTTACTGCAATGTTTCTACTACGATTTCTACGTTATCTGTGGGTTTTACGAATTATATTACTAATTCTAGTTTTATGAGAAACAATTCATATGTGGTACTTAACTGGCAGGCTAAGATTTTGCTAAAAATTTACTGAAGTTCAACAGTTTTTGAACTTTTCTACCCATTTATGAATATTTCTATAGTTCATACAACTTTTACCATACTGTAAATTCATCCAAGAAAATGTTTGCCAGTTTTGACCTTCAGAAAGCAAAAGGCATATCAACTAATTAAAAAATGACTGAACATTGCTCAATTATTATGGAAACTTCAAGTGTAAATGCTACTATTACAAGCAGTTTTGAGATTTTAAACAAAATAATTTTAATATAATTGTTTGGTTCAGTTCTCAACAATTCGTATGGCTTGACTTGCTTGACACCCCTGCGCATGCTCATTCTGTGCACGATCTACGGTGTACACTCTACGGCATTTCTCTTGGTATTTTCTCATCAGTCTGTACTCTACTCCTGAACCCAATAGTCGTGTCGCATCTCAGTGTTCCTTTTCTTCTCCATTTTAGACTCATTTCTTACTTGTTTTTCATCCTTTTAAATCTTACAAATCTTTCACAAATAAGTGTTGAGATCAATCTCAAAACAAAGAGTGGTGTATTTCATCATATTTAACTAATTAACAGCTTCATTTATCTTTTGATTGTCTCATTAAACCTTTTCAACCGCAAGTGTGTTAGCATGTGATATAAGAGAAACAATTTTATAACTTTTTGTGTGTGAACATTTAAATAAACTCAATTAATAGTTTTAGTGAACAGTAACAGTGCAAAAGTAGTGTGCACACCAAAAGACTTTAACTACACCTGACTAGAACATCTTATTAAACGTAAGGTCAGTTACACTTTTTGTGTTAACTTGGCAAAAAAACCACTACTTTAGAAATTTTTTTCAAATCTTGTTCATAACCTCTTTGTCACCTAACTTTAAGGTAACTCACAAATTTGCCATTTTTAAATTTATGTGTGATCCTCTGGAACCATTATTCTTTATTTCTCTGTCAAACTTAAGGGCTAAGCGCCAAAATAATTCATTGTCAGTCTTCTGCAATAAAATTACCAAAAATCTACAAACTATTTCATTATCGCAACAATTTGTATCTTTTATTATAGAATGGCCAACATAAATAGATTTACTCTGTAATACTTTTTTATCCTAATGATAAATAATGTAACTATCAACTTTTTAAAATGTAACTATGTTAAAGTTTACAAAAACTTATTTATCTGTAGCTACTGGAATTTGTTGAATTAAGGTATTCATTCTTGAAATTCTAAACCTGACAGAGATTGTTTTGCAATATTTATTGTATAATATAGTTCATTAGTAAGTAAATTTAATTACAATTCTTTCTTTAGACTTTTACAAACTCTTTGTAAAACTCTAGGTGTTAAACTAGTTCTTAAATGTGCCCTTTTAAGAAGTTAATGTGGAAAGGAGGAAATAAAATGCACTAAAATATTTTGATAAGGGAAACATTGATTATTCAGAGTAAAGGAAGGGGAGGGGTCACACAGATAACCATGGATAATAAAGGCACTTTCTATTTAACAAACTACATATAGAGTAAGGCTTTATTAAGTCTTTTTTTACTTAACATGCTCTTTTTTCAATCTGTTTAAGTTTCAAATAGCCATATACAAAAACAAATATGTATAAAATTCAAGTTCAATAATTATATTTAAAAAAAAATCCAAAGTACATTAGAAATCCAATTATTCGAATCAATTGTAACCAGACTCTGTTTGGATGAACACAAATTCTAATAATAGGACTTTTTAACGCTCAATTTCAACTAATTACTGTATGTATATCACAAATGGGAGAGAAAAGTACATTTGTTATAATTTTACATAAATTTCCATAAAGAATCGGTCCTGCAATTGGGTTTCTCATAGAACTTTGTGGTAAAAACCACTTGAAAATGATATCTTCTAATTTAATGTTTTTGTTTTCTTCATTGATTGTCTTGACAAACTCTCATCTTTATTTTCCAAGGACTGACAGAAAGTTAAAAGGTGTAGGTTTGCGGTTTTTAATGTCTGAAATAGTTGATTGTCCAATACTGTACATCTTAGGCGGCATACAAAGAGAAAGCAACTGGCGATAGCAACGCAACGTAAACGTTAGTTGCTAGTTTATTTGTCAGTTATGCCGTCGTCAGAGGAGGATATTGTCCTTGTGTATATTTTAATAAAGAAGCTACAAGAATGTAACAAAAAAAGACAATTTAACGCACACCCCTATAACGTCATTCATGCGGAACAAAGTCAATACATTGCTGTGCAAAACTTACAAAATTACCCAGACCAATTTTTTAATTATTATTAAACGAGCATTAGCAGTTATGTCTACCTTTTACGTCATGTATTTGAAAACATCAAGAAAAAAACAACTAATTGGCGAGAACAAATTTCAGATAGAGAAAGACTAACTATAACACTGAGTTAAGGACCATTGGTCATTTATATATTTCTTTTTATGTATAACTTAACACTTAAAACAACATTACAATGAAATAAAAATTAGTTTTTAAACAGATGAAATTTTATAGTTCAAGTACCGATTTTATATATTTTGAAAACATTGTTGCTAATCATTCGTATCGTCTTGAAGTTGTTGGGTACACAAATCATAACCAGAACCCATAATATTTTGATTCTCTGACATACTATAGCAGTATAATAAAAGGCTAATTAAAGAAACAGAAACACAAAAAATACAAATAAAAATTATTATTATTTAAATATTGGAGCACTCTTGAGAGACACATACACAACACAACAAATACTCCTGATAACTGAGAAACGGGGAAACTCTAATTTCTGTGTCATTCGCTGGTCGCATTGCTATTACTTCACGATAAACATGTGCATTCAACTCTATATGCTATGAAAAAGCGACCAGTTTGGGCTGCTGACACCAGTTGCATTCTGTAAGACTGCAGCCTTAGCCAACTGTTTACTCGTAACTTCCTTATTCTGATTGGCCTATAATTAGTGTATCATTTACAACTTGTTTTTTTTTTTTTTGAAGCAATGGTGAACAACAAAATTCACTAACAAACAAAGCAACAAACTGATGCGAATAATGACAGTTGAACCAGGCTGTTCTGGAAATTGCAGTATGTTTCCATGTTAATGTTTTTCTAGTCTTAAAGCGATTCAGATAGTCAGAGTACGGATAATTGGCATAAAACCTACAATTACAAGACAAAAGAATATTTCCAATTGTACCTTTTTCTCTCTGTAACCCATCTTGTTATTTCTTCTGGATCATAAGATGATGTTATACGTTTATATAACCCAGTCATGTGCTGTTGTTGAATGTGCTTTTCTATAACCTTAGGGTGAGCTGACAGAGTGCAGCCATCTACACCACAAGTTCTGTGCTCAGACTTGTGTTTATTTAATGATTCTTCGGTATTCCATCCCCGGTCACATGCTTCACAGAAAAACAACCCCTGCGACAATACAAAATCAAAATTATAAATTAATTCAATCAAAATATTAATAAAACTAAAAAATTAAGTATGATTTGTACATAAGTAAACTGTCATACTAAAGAATAATTTATGGTTAGTGCTTAAAATGGCTGTAGACAAACATCACATATATATACACACACACACACACAGACATCAAATAGTAAGTAATAGAGTATACATAATAATTAAAATAAACACATATTAAAATTTTTTAAGGAAAAATATTTTAAAACTTTATATCTCCCAATTTAAAACGAAAAACTTTCTTTAAACCTATTATTTAATAATCTATTTATTTTGTGTTATATTCAATTCATAGAATCAGGCTGTTTTGATACCAGCACAGCACTTGCATTTTAGGGAAATTATTACGGCAACTCTAAAAGTCTATTTTTTCATGATGGACAATTCGAAGCCCAAACTATTACCGTCTCTAATGCGCTTTTTAGATCTCAGGGCATTAAGAAAACTGAAATATCTCCAGTAGTTTGTCAGGTGGTTATCTAATCTACATGACGATAAAATATACAATCTCTTGTTGCAATAAAAACTTGAAAATAGCTTATTGATTTTAGACCAAAGCTAGATACCATATTTACTATTTTGTACCATTACATATTTACCGTAATGACTTGAAAATTAACTGAAAGAAGACTTAAGTTAAGGAATCAGTGTGTAAAATTAAATTGTCTTGATTTGTTTAAAGCTTTATTTATAATGTAAGAATTTCATATAAGGATTAAAAAAAACAATGTTTTTGGTAATTTATACAATTTTTACAGCCTAAAGATTCAAAATGTTTTTTGGGTACGATACATTTTAAAGTACTCATCTGGGTATAACGTGGGGTTTGATACATAGGGGTTTCGTTCATTAACAACAGTGTAACAAAAGAATAAATTCAACTAATAACAGAACTCATAGAATGCAAAACCAATGATACAGCGAGCTCAAATGATAGCGAGTGTCTGAGCATGCTTGTTAAGCAAATTATTAAGCTCTATAAAAGCTACCCATTGCAATGATAACGAGTTGATTTTAACAACTACTCTTTTTGATTATTATCAAATTCCAGAAGGATAAAAATGTGTGAATATGAGATATAATGTTAACAAACCATCTGATTTATCAAGATACTCCTTACTGCACATGCTAAGGATTAAATCCAGAATAGTTTATAACCAATTATCTTGATTATTACTTTTGTTAACTTATCCTGATCAAATTATCAACTTCCTAACAAACAATGCTTTATACATTTGTTTTAATTTATGTACTGAATATTAAATTTAGTCATTACTAATTTAAATTGTTTTAAAATAAATATGTAACAAATATTTATAAATTTTAACAACTTTAAAAATTTTAAATCAGTATTGAAAAAAGTAAATTGGTTATCATATTCTATAACTATTATCATCACTTAAATCTGTTAATGTGCATAAGAAATAATTGTTTTTTAAAGTAATTGTACATATCCAAACCAAAATACAGTATACTAGAACAGAAATAAAACAAAATATAACGACAATAAGCTAAATTCACATTTGAAACTACAATTTATATAATACTAAGGATAAAACCAAGCTCACAAACAAGAAAAAGAAAGAAAGGAAATAAAAACTAAACTAAATAGAGAATGAGCTGAATTTAATTGAAAAGATTGAAACAATGCAAGCGACGACTGGACAATGAGCACGTTACCAACCACAATCGCCACATTTGCTATTAACTCATCAAGAATGTGTT
The DNA here is from genome assembly GCA_036971475.1 of Prosapia bicincta. Taxonomy (NCBI): domain Eukaryota; kingdom Metazoa; phylum Arthropoda; class Insecta; order Hemiptera; family Cercopidae; genus Prosapia; species Prosapia bicincta. The sequence continues at coordinate 94,899,073 of JBAIZL010000010.1, forward strand.
GATTTTGTAATCTTTGCTTCTTATAGAACGACATTTGGTGGATTTTGGCATTGAAACAAAACACTAAGAAAAAGTACTTGATTTAAAGATAGGTAATCCTACATTTCCTTTCTAGATCTTAAACTCGTACCGGTTCAAAATTGGGAGATTTTTTTTTAGTTTACAGTAAACTATATAATTCAGCCCTTCACCTATCCGGCCCCTCCAGTAATCTGGTGCTTTTGTAAAGGAAGGAAGATGTAATCATAATCAATATGTAAAAAAACCTTGTATATTTTTCACCGCATGTCAATGTCAGTGGCCAAGTGACCTTCACAACGCACGGTTCTAGTGGTGCAGCTCGTAATATAGAAACGATTTTAAGTCTTATGTTGTTACGGTAGTTATGTACAGTGACTCTTAGAGAAGTGTAAGTGAACAATGTAATTGCAGTATAAACGGAAACATGAGACTTTAACTTTAGTTGATTAAAAAGGATATTTTGGACATACTGATCAAAGAGGGAGATTGGTTACACTTGCTAAAAATTATTCGGTTGGCAGCGCTAGAGTTTATGACATCAGAAAGAACAGTGAGAAAATTATATCTTTCTTGAAGAACAATGACGAAGTTAAAACTGTAAGGAAAACTTTAAAGAATGGGAATTTTCTCAAGTTTCTCCAAGAGGAGGAAGAGGAAGACAAATCTCCTGTGCCTCTTTAGAGAATATGACACCACTGCCATTGATTCATTGCAACATCCATTACGTAGGGAATCAACAGAATAACTTCTTCTCCTATAATAACTTTTTAAAGACAGGAGCCAAAATGGGGGGTTTTGGGTACAGGGACAAAATTGTGATACTGCCAAGAAGTGCAGTTTTATACCTTGCAAAGGTTAAGAGTTTGGTTATTATGGGTGGAACTTTTAGAAAGTTAAGATCGAGTATTCATACTTTGGACTCACATTGTATGTTTATATGTTATATTTTATGATAGCCACAACAAAAAAAAAAACTAATAATGGTTTTAAAAAACAAGAACTTTTAACAATAATGCGAAATAAGCAATCAGTACTGATACTAACCTCATTTTATCAACAACTGCTGGGCTGGGACATTTTAAAAAAGCAAAAAAGATAATTAAAGTTTAAAAGTTGATAAAAAATGGTCCTAATATCTTCTTTAATATATTTTAAATCACTAATTATATACAGCCACATAGGCATGAGATGGGGTTTGGGTCCACGTCAGATGAGCTGGATTTATTTTGCAATCGTGGTGCCAAGGTAAGTCTTTGCCTCAATTGTCTAGTGGGACAGGGCACAGAAGGAAACAAGTAGTAGAGTGCTGGACCCTGTGCAGAGGTTCTTCCTTAGAGGCATAACAGCCACAAGGAGGAGCACACCATGTGCGGCCAAAAGGGCTATGATGGGTTTTCTGACATTGGGTTTTCGATTTAGGATAGAGGCAATGAAAACTGCATACTGGCTAAGTTGTACCGGACTTTGGAAGACAATTAGCAAACAACATACACAGCTATTTGGTGATGCACTGAAGGAGCTCTGGATAGAGCCTTAGGATAAGACACTGTCTCTTGTAAGAGAAAAAGGAATTACAAAATCCAAAATTCTGAAAGAGAAGCCTGGGTGGTGTGTAAACTTAAACATGGTGAAATCTGATCACGGATGGGTCCAAGATGAATGAAGGAGAGGGAGTCGGCTTTAGTGGATTGACACATGAAGACCGATTCTGTCATCGCCTGGAGGATTACAACTGTTTTCCTGGAGGTGCTCGCGATCAAACGATGTGCTGAGGAAATAATAGGGTCTGACCAGAGGGGCAAGACCATCTGGATTTGCTCGGACAGTCTGGCAGCTCTGAAGGCTTTAAGTAAGGCTAGTGCCAGCTCTAGGCTGGTGGCTGAGACTATAGTTTCTCTAGCAGAGCTGAGTAAGTATAATTCGCTCAACTTAGCTTGGATTCCAGGTAATTTTGGCTGGATAGGGAATGAGAGAGCGGATGCCTTATCAAAACAAGGGTGTATAACTCAAGGACTGTGGCAGTGGGCATGCTGCCTCAGAGGGTGCTAGAGGATCACGGCATATATATAGATAGGTTGTGCAAGAATGCGACTTTTAGGTGCAACAAATCCAAGGTATTGTGGGGATACTCAGGAGACTTGTAGGGTAAAGAACTACTCTCCTTAAGTAGATCTCAACTCAGAGTTACTGTAGAGCTGGCCACAGGCCATGGAAATCTGAGGGGGTTCCAATACAAAATTGGAAGATCTAGGTACCGTGTGTGCAAGAGATGCGATGAGGACCGAGAGGAAAGCCCAATCCATGTGTCCTGTGAGTGCGCTGCATTGGGAGCTGCAAGAAGAAAGTGGTTTGGCTGGTAGGTATGTACACCAGAGGGCATCAGAAGATTTAGCATCAAGTGGGTACTTGAATTCTGCAAAGAAGTAGGCAACCACTAAGCTAATCCTGTGGTAGGGATGGGAAGAGTATACAAAGGCCGTAGCTAAGTGCTCTACACCGATAAGGTCCCTCCGAGTTTCTAATAATAATAAAATAATATACTGCCAC
>JBAIZL010000010.1:94901740-95384240 GCA_036971475.1 Prosapia bicincta
GCTGCCGGCACATGCCCTAGAGCAATGCTTAGCCTGTATAATTTAGTAAGTACCAGCACCAGCATATCCATTCCCTGCTGCAGCAGCACAGGATAGATCCCATCTGGACCTGGAGATTTGTAGGGTTTAAAAGTGCCAATAGCCCATCTTACCCTTTGTGGAGTTACTATCCTCCTTGCCACTTCCCAGTCCTCCCTCTTACCACGTCTTGTGGAGAGTTTGGTAACCGGTTCAGTGTCTGCTCCCCCAAGTTTCCTCAGGGTACTGGAAGGGAAATGTGTCCTGATTAATTCTTCCACAGTTTCCCCTGCCGTTTTTGTTATATTTCCCAGTGGAGTTCTTAGCATCCCCACCGGGTTCACTGGGTCCTTAGAGAGCACTTTATACAGTCGTGCCCCTTCCCGAGTTTTGTCAATCTCATGACAAAACTCCTTCCAGGACTTCCTGCGCGCTTCTCTAATTGCCCTGTTGTATTCGGTTAGTGTTTTCCTATACAGGTCCCACTCCCCGTTCTTTTTTGCTCTATTAAAGAGTCTCCTGGTGGTCTTCCGAAGTTTGGCTAGCTTCTTGTTCCACCATGACGGATCCCCTACTTTCCTCCCCTCACTGAGAGGGCAGTTATCGGTAAAGGATTCTATTATAGCCTCGCCAACCAATGTGGCAGAGTCTTCTAGCTCTCTCCTCCCACCATACTCCAATCCAGCCTCCTCAATCCGAACACCCAGGTCCCTCCTGTAGGAGTCCCAGTCTGTTCTTCTTGGATCCCTGGTTGGACGAAGCATGGCTGGATTTAGAGAGATATCATACCTAATATGTCTGTGATCAGAAGAAGATGGTTCATCCGACACATGCCAATTTAGTACATACCTAGCCATCTGGTTCGATGCCACCGTAATGTCCAGGACCTCCTGTCTGGCCCTAGTGACAAACGTCGGCTCTTCCCCCTGATTTAGGACTAGTAGATTCTTAGAGCTAAGATAAGCTAAAAGTTCCTCACCTCTAGTGTTTGTACCTGTACTACCCCACGAAGTGTGATGGGAGTTAGCATCCATACCCACCAGCAGCTCCTCATCCACAGCCTCGCAGTGCTCGACCAGGCTCCTCAGCTCTTGTGTTGGCAGAGCCCCCGCGCAGTCAAAGGGGAGATATGCCGTGGCCAGGTTCAGCCTCTTCATCCCCCCCTCCGCCCGCAGCTCCACCGTCACTGCTAACAAATCCCTGCAACAGAAGTTCGTTAGTACAAAAGCACACAACCCCCTCCTAACCAGGATACACGTCCTGGGAACACCGGAGTCCTTATCATACAACAACTTACCTCCAGATGTCGCCAGCCCGCATATTTTTCCTCCAGAAATCCATGGTTCCTGGATGAGCACCAAGTCCACCTCTCCCCTGTCCAGCATCCTACACACGACAGCACTCGCCGCCCTGCTATGCTGTAGGTTCACTTGGAGGATCTTGATCATTGTTCTGCTTAATTTGCAGTCGCCTGGGTCCGCAGAGCAGCCCCAGGACTAGACATTGAGCTCAACTCTACAGCCACTTCACCGGTTTCTGCAGTCGGCAGCTTGACAGCCGCCCCCGCACCCCCAGTGATGGTTGCCGTTGACACATCTGCTACAGACTCACGGTTTGCCGTCTCATTGGCTCCCACTGTCTGTGCAGTCTCGAAATTAATTCTTATACTTACTTGGTCCATTAAAGTCCCACGAGTATGGGGGAAATAACGGTCGACCAGAGCAGAGCCCCCACTGCCCTGGCAAGACAACATACAATGAGGTTTTGTCTGGTTCCTCAAGGGGATCGTTTGGGACTGCATTTTATACCCTGCAGCCATTCATCCTTCGGCACGATGCCTTCCACCTTGGATTGGGTATTCAGTCACTGACCTTGAAGCACACCCCAAGTTCAGGACATTATTAACTGCTCAGATGAACAGCCTGCTTTACTCTCTTTTTTACAACTGTGTCGTTTGGGCAGTTTCCCGCCCCTACTTCACTGTCGCATTGCCCTTGGTTCACCCGGGAGGTGAGAGTAGCATTGTGAGGACTTAATTCCCAACTACCCCAGTCTCCCCGGTCAGAGCACTCGGTTATTTCTACCAAGCCCAACCGGTTGACTGACGAGGAGGGATAATTCCTCACCTTTGAACCATAGCCTTGGTCCAGGCCTGCATATTCAGAAACCTTCCGGAATCCTTATTCACAGGTAACCTACATTTCTGTAGGCCGTCCCACTATCCGCCACCTGTGGACCCGCCCGGTTGCTCAGGCCAGCTTGCCGGGTAGTCCTATCTTACAATTTAGAAACATTATTAGTCCTATCTTAAACGTAAACCGCATTATTAATCTAATCTTACACTTAGGCCACATTATTAGTCCTATCTTAAACGTAAACCGCATTATTAATCTAATCTTACACTTAGGCCACATTATTAGTCCTATCTTAAACGTAAACCGCATTATTAATCTAATCTTACACTTAGGCCACATTATTAGTCCTATCTTAAACGTAAACCGCATTATTAATCTAATCTTACACTTAGGCCACATTATTAGTCCTGTCGTACACTTGAGACATAACATGAGCCCTATCTTACACTTGGGCCATATTATTAGTCCTATCTTACACTTAAGCTACATTAAGAGTCCTATCTTACACTTTAGAAACATTATTTGTCCTATCTTAAACTGAAGCTACATAAGAGTCCTATCTTACACTTTAGCCACATTAATAGTCTTATCTACACTTGAGCAACATTGTTAGTCCTATCTTCCTCTTAAGCAACATTGAGAATCCTATCTTACACTTGGGCCACATTATTAGTCCTATCTTACACTTGGGCCATATTATTAGAAATCTCTTACACTTAAGCTACATTAAGAGTCCTATCTTACACTTTAGAAACATTATTAGTCCTATCTTCCTCTTAAGCAAAATTGAGAATCCTATCTTACTCTTGGGCCACATTATTAGTCCTATCTTACACTTAAGCTACATTAAGAGTCCTATCCTTACACTTTAGAAACATTATTAGTCCTATCTTCCTCTTAAGCAAAATTGAGAATCCTATCTTACTCTTGGGCCACATTATTAGTCCTATCTTACACTTAAGCTACATTAAGAGTCCTATCCTTACACTTTAGAAACATTATTAGTCCTATCTTCCTCTTAAGCAAAATTGAGAATCCTATCTTACTCTTGGGCCACATTATTAGTCCTATCTTACACTTGGGCCATATTATTAGAAATCTCTTACACTTAAGCTACATTAAGAGTCCTATCTTACACTTTAGAAACATTATTAGTCCTATCTTCCTCTTAAGCAAAATTGAGAATCCTATCTTATACTTGGGCCACATTATTAGTCCCATCGTACACTTGAGACATAAAATGAGTCCTATCTTACACTTGCTCCATATTATTAGTCCTATCTTACACTTAAGCTACATTAAGAGTCCTATCTTACACTTTAGCCACATTAATAGTCCAATCTACACTTAAGCAACATTAAGAGTCTTATTTTACAGTTATGCCACATTATTATTTCCATTTTACACCTAAGACAGAACATAACCCTATCTTACACGTAGACCACATTATTAGTCCTATCTTACACTAATGCCATATTATTAGCCCTACCGTACACTTGAGACATAACATGAGTCCTATCTGACACTTAGGCCACATTATTAGTCCTACCTTACAGTTAAACCTCATTATTAGTCCTATCTTACACTTATGCCACATTAATAGTTCTATCTTACACTTAAATCACGTTTTTAGTCCTATATTACACTTAAACCTTATTATTAGTCTAATCTTACATTACTCCACATTATTAGTCTTATCGTACACTTAAGATATAACATAAGTCCTATCTTATACGTAGGTTACATTATTAGTTCTATCTTACACTTAAATCACATTATTAGTTCTATCTTACACTTAAATCACATTATTAGTTCTATCTTACACTTAAATCACATTATTAGTCCTATATTACACTTAAACCTCATTATTAGTCTAATCTTACATTTATGCCACATTATTAGTCTTATCGTACACTTGAAACATAACCTAAATCCTATCTTACTCATAGGCCACATTATTAGTTCTACCTTACACCTAAACCTCATTGTTAGTCTAATCTATCACTTATGCCACATTATTAGTTCTATCGTACACGTGAGACATAACATAAGTTCTATCTTACTATTAGGCCATATTATTAGTCCATTCTTAAACTTAAAACCCATTATTATACTAATCTTACACTTATACCACATTATTAGTCCCATTTTACACCTAACATATAACATAAATCCTATCTTACACGTAGGCCACATTATTAGTTCTATCTTATACTTAGGCCACATTATTAGTTCTACCTTACACCTAAACCCCTATATTATTCTATTCTATCACTTATGCCACATTATTAGTCTTATCGCACACGTGAGACATAACATGAGTTCTATCTTACACTTAGGTCATATTATTAGTTCTACCTTACACTTAAACCTCATTACTAGTCTAATCTTACACTTATGCCACATTATTAGTTCTATAGTACACTTAAGACATAACATGAGTCTTACACTTAGTCTATTTTTTTAGTCTATTGTTACACTTAGACCCCATTTTTAGTCTTATCTTATACTTAGCCACATTAATAGTCCTATCTACACATAAGCTACATTAAGAGTCCTATCTTACACCATAGCTACATTGGGAGTCTTATGTTACACTTAGGGCCTAAGCCAAATTCTCCTATCTTACATTCAAGTGAAATTTTTATTCTTATTTTACAATTAGCCACATTATTAGTCCTATCTACACTTAAGTTACAGTAAGTGGCCTATCTTACACTTTAGCCACATTATTAGTCCTATCTTACACTAGATCTACATTAAGAGTCCTATCTTACACTTTAGCCACATTATTAGTCCTATCTACACTTAAGTTACATTAAGAGTCCTATCTTACACTTTAGCCACATTATTAGTCCTATCTACACTTAAGTTACATTAAGTGTCCTATCTTACACTTTAGCCACATTATTAGTCCTATCTACACTTAAGTTACATTAAGTGTCCTATCTTACACTTTAGCCACATTATTAGTCCTATCTACACTTAAGTTACATTAAGAGTCCTATCTTACACTTTAGCCACATTATTAGTCCTATCTACACTTAAGTTACATTAAGAGTCCTATCTTACACTTTAGCCACATTATTAGTCCTATCTTACACTTGCTACAATATTAGTCCTATATTAGGCTACACTTAATGGATATTAATTGTTCATTAATATCATTAAATAATTTTCTTATTTCATAATTTATTGTGTCTTTTTATAATTATTGTTATAATATTTGCTTTAGTAATATAATAAATTATTATTGTTTCCAGCTTTATTAATATCAATATTTTATAGACTTGAATGATTATTGTATTTAAAACAACTAGCCGCTTTCCTGTAATGCATATTAGAAATTTATTTTACAACTATTATACGTTCATGCAATAGAAACGTCTACGCGTTAAATCTAATATACAGGGCTTACTCCAGATACAATTATTTTGTGATTAATTATAGTTTGTTGTACTACAATGTTTGGGTGGGGTTAGTTAGAGAGAGGGGATCAACGCTATAACCCATTTTGAAGATTAAAAAGAAATGACTAGGGGCGTAGAATCATCGACAGTCGAAATGTTCCAGGAGTCACGTACGGGCGGACCCCTCATGTCAAATAAATTACTGTTGAGATGATGCTGACTCAAGGATCACAGAGGAAAGATATTCTCTGAGCTGAAACTTTGTTGCAGAAGTAATGACGGCCTAAATTGTTCTGTTACGAAGACATTTATTCGTGTCGAAGATATTAAGTTTCGAAGAATAAATGTGGAATTCTGATTTATTTACATTTCAAAGTAAGTACTAAACTCGTATTAAACTTAAACGCTGTTGGTAACCATGGTAACGCGAGCTGAAACATTGATTTGACGAACTCTGCCGATCCTTCACGAAGATATGATTGTCAAATTTTTAAGTTGAATTGTATTGAATGTAGGAAAATTATGATTTATTATATGTAAAAATGTAATAACGATGAATTAAATAACAAAAAAAGGACTATAAAACGGTCCCGTCTTATATTCCCTACAGTTTATTTATTTAATATGAAATTATCTTTGCATCTGTTTAAAATATAAACTTTTGTATCGCGACAGGTAGCCTATTGTATATGCTTCTCCGATGCTCACTTTTTACTTGTACTGTATCTGTAGAGCAAGCTAAGTTTGGGGTTGGATCCTTTCTTTGGTGACAATAGTAGACTATCTGTAACTCAGTTAAGGGTTGATACAGACCTACCTCACGGAAGTAGCATTGAGTTCCTCACTCTTTGGTGACAATAGTAGACTGTCTGTAACTCATTTAAGGGTTGATACAGACCTACCTCACGGAAGTAGCATTGAGTTCCTCACTCTTTGGTGACAATAGTAGACTATCTGTAACTCAGTTAAGGGTTGATACAGACCTACCTCACGGAAGTAGCATTGAGTTCCTCACTCTTTGGTGACAATAGTAGACTGTCTGTAACTCATTTAAGGGTTGATACAGACCTACCTCACGGAAGTAGCATTGAGTTCCTCACTCTTTGGTGACAATAGTAGACTATCTGTAACTCATTTAAGGGTTGATACAGACCTACCTCACGGAAGTAGCATTGAGTTCCTCGCTCTTTGGTGACAATAGTAGACTATCTGTAACTCATTTAAGGGTTGATACAGACCTACCTCACGGAAGTAGCATTGAGTTCCTCACTCTTTGGTGACAATAGTAGACTGTCTGTAACTCAGTTAAGGGTTGATACAGACCTACCTCACGGAAGTAGCATCGAGTTCCTCACTCTTTGGTGACAATAGTAGACTATCTGTAACTCATTTAAGGGTTGATACAGACCTACCTCACGGAAGTAGCATTGAGTTCCTCGCTCTTTGGTGACAATAGTAGACTATCTGTAACTCAGTTAAGGGTTGATACAGACCTACCTCACGGAAGTAGCATCGAGTTCCTCGCTCTTTGGTGACAATAGTAGACTATCTGTAACTCAGTTAAGGGTTGATACAGACCTACCTCACGGAAGTAGCATCGAGTTCCTCACTCTTTGGTGACAATAGTAGACTATCTGTGACTCAGTTAAGGGTTGATACAGACCTACCTCACGGAAGTAGCATCGAGTTCCTCACTCTTTGGTGACAATAGTAGACTATCTGTGACTCAGTTAAGGGTTGATACAGACCTACCTCACGGAAGTAGCATCGAGTTCCTCACTCTTTGGTGACAATAGTAGACTATCTGTAACTCAGTTAAGGGTTGATACAGACCTACCTCACGGAAGTAGCATCGAGTTCCTCACTCTTTGGTGACAATAGTAGACTATCTGTAACTCATTTAAGGGTTGATACAGACCTACCTCACGGAAGTAGCATTGAGTTCCTCACTCTTTGGTGACAATAGTAGACTATCTGTGACTCAGTTAAGGGTTGATACAGACCTACCTCACGGAAGTAGCATCGAGTTCCTCACTCTTTGGTGACAATAGTAGACTATCTGTAACTCAGTTAAGGGTTGATACAGACCTACCTCACGGAAGTAGCATCGAGTTCCTCACTCTTTGGTGACAATAGTAGACTATCTGTGACTCAGTTAAGGGTTGATACAGACCTACCTCACGGAAGTAGCATCGAGTTCCTCACTCTTTGGTGACAATAGTAGACTATCTGTAACTCAGTTAAGGGTTGATACAGACCTACCTCACGGAAGTAGCATCGAGTTCCTCACTCTTTGGTGACAATAGTAGACTATCTGTGACTCAGTTAAGGGTTGATACAGACCTACCTCACGGAAGTAGCATCGAGTTCCTCACTCTTTGGTGACAATAGTAGACTATCTGTGACTCAGTTAAGGGTTGATACAGACCTACCTCACGGAAGTAGCATCGAGTTCCTCACTCTTTGGTGACAATAGTAGACTATCTGTAACTCAGTTAAGGGTTGATACAGACCTACCTCACGGAAGTAGCATCGAGTTCCTCACTCTTTGGTGACAATAGTAGACTATCTGTAACTCAGTTAAGGGTTGATACAGACCTACCTCACGGAAGTAGCATTGAGTTCCTCACTCTTTGGTGACAATAGTAGACTATCTGTAACTCATTTAAGGGTTGATACAGACCTACCTCACGGAAGTAGCATCGAGTTCCTCACTCTTTGGTGACAATAGTAGACTATCTGTAACTCAGTTAAGGGTTGATACAGACCTACCTCACGGAAGTAGCATCGAGTTCCTCACTCTTTGGTGACAATAGTAGACTATCTGTAACTCAGTTAAGGGTTGATACAGACCTACCTCACGGAAGTAGCATTGAGTTCCTCACTCTTTGGTGACAATAGTAGACTGTCTGTAACTCATTTAAGGGTTGATACAGACCTACCTCACGGAAGTAGCATTGAGTTCCTCACTCTTTGGTGACAATAGTAGACTATCTGTAACTCATTTAAGGGTTGATACAGACCTACCTCACGGAAGTAGCATTGAGTTCCTCACTCTTTGGTGACAATAGTAGACTATCTGTAACTCAGTTAAGGGTTGATACAGACCTACCTCACGGAAGTAGCATTGAGTTCCTCACTCTTTGGTGACAATAGTAGACTATCTGTAACTCATTTAAGGGTTGATACAGACCTACCTCACGGAAGTAGCATTGAGTTCCTCACTCTTTGGTGACAATAGTAGACTATCTGTAACTCATTTAAGGGTTGATACAGACCTACCTCACGGAAGTAGCATCGAGTTCCTCACTCTTTGGTGACAATAGTAGACTATCTGTAACTCAGTTAAGGGTTGATACAGACCTACCTCACGGAAGTAGCATCGAGTTCCTCACTCTTTGGTGACAATAGTAGACTATCTGTAACTCAGTTAAGGGTTGATACAGACCTACCTCACGGAAGTAGCATTGAGTTCCTCACTCTTTGGTGACAATAGTAGACTATCTGTAACTCATTTAAGGGTTGATACAGACCTACCTCACGGAAGTAGCATTGAGTTCCTCACTCTTTGGTGACAATAGTAGACTATCTGTAACTCATTTAAGGGTTGATACAGACCTACCTCACGGAAGTAGCATCGAGTTCCTCACTCTTTGGTGACAATAGTAGACTATCTGTAACTCAGTTAAGGGTTGATACAGACCTACCTCACGGAAGTAGCATCGAGTTCCTCACTCTTTGGTGACAATAGTAGACTATCTGTAACTCATTTAAGGGTTGATACAGACCTACCTCACGGAAGTAGCATCGAGTTCCTCACTCTTTGGTGACAATAGTAGACTATCTGTAACTCAGTTAAGGGTTGATACAGACCTACCTCACGGAAGTAGCATCGAGTTCCTCACTCTTTGGTGACAATAGTAGACTATCTGTAACTCAGTTAAGGGTTGATACAGACCTACCTCACGGAAGTAGCATTGAGTTCCTCACTCTTTGGTGACAATAGTAGACTATCTGTAACTCATTTAAGGGTTGATACAGACCTACCTCACGGAAGTAGCATTGAGTTCCTCACTCTTTGGTGACAATAGTAGACTATCTGTAACTCATTTAAGGGTTGATACAGACCTACCTCACGGAAGTAGCATCGAGTTCCTCACTCTTTGGTGACAATAGTAGACTATCTGTAACTCAGTTAAGGGTTGATACAGACCTACCTCACGGAAGTAGCATCGAGTTCCTCACTCTTTGGTGACAATAGTAGACTATCTGTAACTCAGTTAAGGGTTGATACAGACCTACCTCACGGAAGTAGCATTGAGTTCCTCACTCTTTGGTGACAATAGTAGACTATCTGTAACTCATTTAAGGGTTGATACAGACCTACCTCACGGAAGTAGCATTGAGTTCCTCACTCTTTGGTGACAATAGTAGACTATCTGTAACTCATTTAAGGGTTGATACAGACCTACCTCACGGAAGTAGCATTGAGTTCCTCACTCTTTGGTGACAATAGTAGACTATCTGTAACTCATTTAAGGGTTGATACAGACCTACCTCACGGAAGTAGCATCGAGTTCCTCACTCTTTGGTGACAATAGTAGACTATCTGTAACTCAGTTAAGGGTTGATACAGACCTACCTCACGGAAGTAGCATCGAGTTCCTCACTCTTTGGTGACAATAGTAGACTATCTGTAACTCAGTTAAGGGTTGATACAGACCTACCTCACGGAAGTAGCATTGAGTTCCTCACTCTTTGGTGACAATAGTAGACTGTCTGTAACTCATTTAAGGGTTGATACAGACCTACCTCACGGAAGTAGCATTGAGTTCCTCACTCTTTGGTGACAATAGTAGACTATCTGTAACTCATTTAAGGGTTGATACAGACCTACCTCACGGAAGTAGCATTGAGTTCCTCACTCTTTGGTGACAATAGTAGACTATCTGTAACTCAGTTAAGGGTTGATACAGACCTACCTCACGGAAGTAGCATTGAGTTCCTCACTCTTTGGTGACAATAGTAGACTATCTGTAACTCATTTAAGGGTTGATACAGACCTACCTCACGGAAGTAGCATTGAGTTCCTCACTCTTTGGTGACAATAGTAGACTATCTGTAACTCATTTAAGGGTTGATACAGACCTACCTCACGGAAGTAGCATCGAGTTCCTCACTCTTTGGTGACAATAGTAGACTATCTGTAACTCAGTTAAGGGTTGATACAGACCTACCTCACGGAAGTAGCATCGAGTTCCTCACTCTTTGGTGACAATAGTAGACTATCTGTAACTCAGTTAAGGGTTGATACAGACCTACCTCACGGAAGTAGCATTGAGTTCCTCACTCTTTGGTGACAATAGTAGACTATCTGTAACTCATTTAAGGGTTGATACAGACCTACCTCACGGAAGTAGCATTGAGTTCCTCACTCTTTGGTGACAATAGTAGACTATCTGTAACTCATTTAAGGGTTGATACAGACCTACCTCACGGAAGTAGCATCGAGTTCCTCACTCTTTGGTGACAATAGTAGACTATCTGTAACTCAGTTAAGGGTTGATACAGACCTACCTCACGGAAGTAGCATCGAGTTCCTCACTCTTTGGTGACAATAGTAGACTATCTGTAACTCAGTTAAGGGTTGATACAGACCTACCTCACGGAAGTAGCATTGAGTTCCTCACTCTTTGGTGACAATAGTAGACTATCTGTAACTCATTTAAGGGTTGATACAGACCTACCTCACGGAAGTAGCATTGAGTTCCTCACTCTTTGGTGACAATAGTAGACTATCTGTAACTCATTTAAGGGTTGATACAGACCTACCTCACGGAAGTAGCATTGAGTTCCTCACTCTTTGGTGACAATAGTAGACTATCTGTAACTCATTTAAGGGTTGATACAGACCTACCTCACGGAAGTAGCATTGAGTTCCTCACTCTTTGGTGATATCACATTAACTACATCAGCAATCTTACCCTGATGCAGGAATCTGTAGCTGATCCTGCAGACGTATTGCCATAATATCTCCCCTATAAGAGGTGTTACACCTTAACGAGGTTTTACCCTCATACTGCCTGATTACGATGAAACTAAAAAATAATTATTTTTGTACTTTACTTTATTCTGGCAACTTTTATTTTATTTTGCAAGTTTTACTTTTGTGTGCAGGTTTTACTTTATTTCTATATGCTTACTTCATTCTTACCGTATTTTACTTTATTCTTTTACTCTTTATTCTTACATGTTTTACTCTACCTTTTTTATGCATGTTTTAAAATAGGTCTAAAACCAAAAGGATTTTCCGTAATAAAATATTTAGCATTTTGTAAAACTGTTTTAAGAATTAATAAGGACTAAGTATATAATTCTAATTAATAAATATAGCATATACAGTAAACTCTCTAATATCCGGCGCCCTCGGGTTCGACATGTTGCCTATTATCGAACATTTCCGGATAATAGAACATAGCCTATAAGTTGTACACTTTGCATAACATTATGCTACCTATCAACGAAAATTTCATGTAGTCTACTGCTGAAATCTTACCTTCCTTATTTGTTTGTATCCAATTACTGTCAAATTTCCGTACGTTTTTATAAAAGCACAGGTTCGCGCATACAAAATGTATAAGAAAAAAATTGAAGAAACAAAAGAAATTTATTCCAAAAATATTTTTTTTCGTTCATAGAACCTTAAAATAAACCATTCGTCAGTAGGCCTACACTTAACTATACAAACACTAATGTCTTATTGTCTGATACGCAATCACAAATTTTCAACAAATTTTGAATGAAGCAGTTGAAAAACTTGCTGAGCCGTGTACCATTTCTCGCCTTCAACAAACGTTAACAGCGTTGTAAAGGCGGCTCCAGCATTACTCCACGAATCGTTTACTTTTTCTTGGTTAGCTTGGTTAACTGACATCTGCTTTGTATTGTATTTCCGACGAGTCAAATCTTGTAACGACAAAGAAGGCTACTGTACTGATTTGTTTTGAAAATGTGCCGGTTAATAGATTGTTCCGGATGATAGAATGCCGTATAAAAGAGCTTTTATCCCTTCACTCTTAAAGATAGTTTATGTAATAAATTATAACTTATACGAACATATGTTTTATTCTAGGTTACATAGCGTATTAACATATCCAGGCCTGCAGCCAATAGTTTTGTATCATATGTCTTAGCTTTAAAATGAAGTAGAGCATCGCTATTCGCGAGGAAAAATTACAGGATATCCCGCTAATATGTATCGTAAAGTCAAGACAACAGTATAGTTTCTGCGCAGGTTGTAGGATAATGTGGTCTCGTCTTATTTATTTTGTACAGCACTGAAGCTATTTATCGCAAAGAAATCTGATTATTCTCCACACATCCGTTATGCTGAACACTATTAGGTCTACTACTTAAACGATATGTATAGCCTATCTTATTTAAAAGGATAAGACTGAGCTATTTGGAAAAGAATGCCATCATGAACTTTCTTATCTAAAGGAGGAAAAAGCTGCTCTGGGCTTAAGCCCGCAAAGGATCGTTTGACTGTTCTGCTGTGTTGTAGTGCTAGCGGACTGATGTCTCAATAGTACATTCAATTTACAGTGAAGGATTTAAAGACATTAACAGTGAAGATCTCTTGAAAAGTGCGAACCAAGATTTGACGGAAGAAGAGCTGGAAGAATTAACAACCGAACCTGTGCCTATCTCGGATAGCGAAGACGCAGAAAACGTAAAAATGTGCCGCCGAAGCTGACATAATCTATCTATGAAATGTATGTTGAGGGAAACAGCTGCAGCCGTTACTGAAATTGGTCCCTCTTTTGAATGCGGATTAAAATTTAATCGATAGCTAAACTATCCCTATATAATGAAGCGTGGAAGAAACTAGGAAAAATCGCACAAAAGTAATATCAACAATAACAATAACAGTGTTTCAAAGATTATTTGTCTTAAATTAGGTTTAAAAATTTAGTAGATAGTGTTTAACAATACGTGTATCTGTTTATGTGAGCGCGCATATTTAATAAACCACTTCGTGCTTTCTGATTGTAGCAAAACGTAAATAAACAATAAAAATATGTATGTAATTGTATAGTACGTAGATATACCACACTGTATTACAAGTGTAAGTTCCAGGAACGTAACCCTCCCTTTCCATATACAGTTGGTTTCAATATTCGTGGTAAGTTCGAGGAACGTAACCCTCCCTTTCCATATAGAGTTGGTTTCAATATTCGCGGTAAGTTCGAGGAACGTAACCCTCCCTTTCCATATACAGTTGGTTTCAATATTCGCGGTAAGTTCGAGGAACGTAACCCTCCCTTTCCATATACAGTTGGTTTCAATATTCGCGGTAAGTTCCAGGAACGTAACCCACCCTTTCCATATACAGTTGGTTTCAATATTCGCGGTAAGTTCGAGGAACGTAACCCTCCCTTTCCATATACAGTTGGTTTCAATATTCGCGGTAAGTTCGAGGAACGTAACCCTCCCTTTCCATATACAGTTGGTTTCAATATTCGCGGTAAGTTCCAGGAACGTAACCCTCCCTTTCCATATACAGTTGGTTTCAATATTCGCGGTAAGTTCCAGGAACGTAACCCTCCCTTTCCTTAAACAGTTGGTTTCAATATTCGCGGTAAGTTCCAGGAACGTAACCCTCCCTTTCCATATACAGTTGGTTTCAATATTCGCGGTAAGTTCGAGGAACGTAACCCTCCCTTTCCATATACAGTTGGTTTCAATATTCGCGGTAAGTTCGAGGAACGTAACCCTCCCTTTCCATATAGAGTTGGTTTCAATATTCGCGGTAAGTTCGAGGAACGTAACCCTCCCTTTCCATATACAGTTGGTTTCAATATTCGCGGTAAGTTCCAGGAACGTAACCCTCCCTTTCCATATACAGTTGGTTTCAATATTCGCGGTAAGTTCCAGGAACGTAACCCTCCCTTTCCATATAGAGTTGGTTTCAATATTCGCGGTAAGTTCGAGGAACGTAACCCTCCCTTTCCATATACAGTTGGTTTCAATACTCGCGGTAAGTTCGAGGAACGTAAGCCTCCCTTTCCATATACAGTTGGTTTCAATATTCGCGGTAAGTTCGAGGAACGTAACCCTCCCTTTCCATATACAGTTGGTTTCAATATTCGCGGTAAGTTCCAGGAACTTAACCCACCCTTTCCATATACAGTTGGTTTCAATATTCGCGGTAAGTTCGAGGAACGTAACCCTCCCTTTCCATATACAGTTGGTTTCAATATTCGCGGTAAGTTCGAGGAACGTAACCCTCCCTTTCCATATAGAGTTGGTTTCAATATTCGCGGTAAGTTCCAGGAACGTAACCCTCCCTTTCCATATACAGTTGGTTTCAATATTCGCGGTAAGTTCGAGGAACGTAACCCTCCCTTTCCATATAGAGTTGGTTTCAATATTCGCGGTAAGTTCCAGGAACGTAACCCTCCCTTTCCATATACAGTTGGTTTCAATATTCGCGGTAAGTTCGAGGAACGTAACCCTCCCTTTCCATATAGAGTTGGTTTCAATATTCGCGGTAAGTTCCAGGAACGTAACCCTCCCTTTCCATATACAGTTGGTTTCAATATTCGCGGTAAGTTCAAGGAACGTAACCCTCCCTTTCCATATAGAGTTGGTTTCAATATTCGCGGTAAGTTCCAGGAACGTTACCCTCCCTTTCCATATACAGTTGGTTTCAATATTCGCGGTAAGTTCCAGGAACGTAACCCTCCCTTTCCATATAGAGTTGGTTTCAATATTGGCGTTAAGTTCGAGGAACGTAACCCTCCCTTTCCATATACAGTTGGTTTCAATATTCGCGGTAAGTTCGAGGAACGTAACCCTCCCTTTCCATATACAGTTGGTTTCAATATTCGCGGTAAGTTCGAGGAACGTAACCCTCCCTTTCCATATACAGTTGGTTTCAATATTCGCGGTAAGTTCGAGGAACGTAAGCCTCCCTTTCCATATAGAGTTGGTTTCAATATTCGATGTAAGTTCGAGGAACGTAACCCTCCCTTTCCATATAGAGTTGGTTTCAATATTCGCGGTAAGTTCGAGGAACGTAACCCTCCCTTTCCATATACAGTTGGTTTCAATATTCGCGGTAAGTTCGAGGAACGTAACCCTCCCTTTCCATATACAGTTGGTTTCAATATTCGCGGTAAGTTCCAGGAACGTAACCCTCCCTTTCCATATAGAGTTGGTTTCAATATTCGATGTAAGTTCGAGGAACGTAACCCTCCCTTTCCATATACAGTTGGTTTCAATATTCGCGGTAAGTTCGAGGAACGTAACCCTCCCTTTCCATATACAGTTGGTTTCAATATTCGCGGTAAGTTCGAAGAACGTAACCCTCCCTTTCCATATACAGTTGGTTTCAATATTCGTGGTAAGTTCGAGGAACGTAACCCTCCCTTTCCATAAACAGTTGGTTTCAATATTCGTGGTAAGTTCGAGGAACGTAACCCTCCCTTTCCATATACAGTTGGTTTCAGTATTCGTGGTAAGTTCGAGGAACGTAACCCTCCCTTTCCATATACAGTTGGTTTCAATATTCGTGGTAAGTTCGAGGAACGTAACCCTCCCTTTCCATATACAGTTGGTTTCAGTATTCGTGGTAAGTTCGAGGAACGTAACCCTCCCTTTCCATATACAGTTGGTTTCAATATTCGTGGTAAGTTCGAGGAACGTAGACCCCGCGAATAATGAGGGATCACTGTTATTCTAAA
Organism: Prosapia bicincta; assembly: GCA_036971475.1. Lineage (NCBI taxonomy): Eukaryota > Metazoa > Arthropoda > Insecta > Hemiptera > Cercopidae > Prosapia > Prosapia bicincta. The sequence goes on from JBAIZL010000010.1 coordinate 94,918,052, forward strand.
AATTAATGTTTCATTTCTTTCTACCCCCTTAGAAACATGTTTCATTTTATAATTTAGTAATATTAATGATTTGTTTAAAGAAAACGTTCAATTGAAGAACTGTTTGTTGTAACTATGGGAAAATGCAGCTCTCATTCTAGTAGGCCTATACACAGAAGAAGTAATTAACTTAACGTTGTTATGTCTGCAATGCGGTCGCCTGGCGATAAAGCAATCCCGGACTGTGGTCACTTACTTGTCCACGGCCTACACAGATCCGTTCGCTCAAGCTCTTAGGCTTAGAAATTATATTTCTTAAATTCTACTCTTAGTTCACACTCTTCCTACATCTTGTTCAAATTTTCAATCGTTAATAAATCACTTTAGTTTTATATAAGAGAAACACTTTCACAAAAGGGGCAAGATATGCAATATGCCTATAATTATGTGGTCGCTATAGTTATTTCCTGGTTTGTATGTAGAGGAATACCTACCCACCTGGTCCTCAGATACAGTACTGAAACAGCTGATTTTATTTTATTTCAAAGATTTTATTTGATTTCATTTAATTTTATTTACATAATTTTACAAATACATACAAGTAAAAAAATAAATAATCGGTAGACTCGGCTATAAATATATTCTGCATGGCCTTCGTTCAATTTGAGGCTGCACTCCTACCGAAGGTTTGGTGAGGAGGGTTTGTTCTTGCTCGTTATACATGTGGGTATTCTTTTATACACAGAAGCCTTTCAACTGCCTCAAAACACTGCCAAATCTTCGAAATGTTTCAACCCGCTGAGTTACAAGGCGGGTGTTTGTGAAATTGTTCCTGCAGTGTGTGACAAGCCTGGCCCACCCTCACGTCCAATTCCAAAACTGATAATAAATAGCTGATTCACATTCAGTATTGTTTATTTTGGCATAGCCCTATAGGCTACAGTACGGTTTATTTTGGCATAGCCCTCTAGGCTACAGTACGGTTTATTTTGGCATAGCCCTCTAGGCTACAGTACGGTTTTTATCATAGGCCTAAGTAAATTTTTAAAAGAATAAGTAGCCTATAGCTCTACCTAAAGCAGAATTTAATGAATTCCATCTTGAATAACTAGACGTAGGCCCTATAATAAGGGGATTTGATTACCTTATTCATCGTTTCGGACTCTCTCTAGTGTTGTCGTTATTATGTCGTAGTTGTTGGAATAGAAGACAGATGTTTACACAGGCAAGTTTATACGGCGAGTCTTCGGCATTGGAATGGAATTAATTTACGACATTGTTTGTCGTAGGCTTAAACATTCCTCACTTGAGCGGGTAAGGCACAGCGCGGCGGGTTCACCGGAAATGGTTTCTATTTGTTTAAACACGAAAACAACTTCTATAGCGACGCATACAAACACATATTGGATGGACATAAACATTCCTCACTTGAGCGGGTAAGGCACAGCGCGGCGAGTTCAGCGGAAATGGTTTCTATTTGTTTAAACACGAAAACAACTTCTATAGCGACACATAGAAACACATATTGGATGGACATAAACATTCCTCACTTGAGCGGGTAAGGCACAGCGCGGCGGGTTCAGCGGAAATGGTTTCTATTCGTTTAAACACGAAAACAACTTCTATAGCATCACATAGAAACACATATTGGATGGACATAAACATTCCTCACTTGAGCGGGTAAGGCACAGCGCGGCGGGTTCAGCGGAAATGGTTTCTATTTGTTTAAACACGAAAACAACTTCTATAGCGACACATAGAAACACATATTGGATGGACATAAACATTCCTCACTTGAGCGGGTAAGGCACAGCGTGGCGGGTTCAGCGGAAATGGTTTCTATTTGTTTAAACACGAAAACAACTTCTATAGCATCACATAGAAACACATATTGGATGGACATAAACATTCCTCACTTGAGCGGGTAAGGCACAGCGCGGCGGGTTCAGCGGAAATGGTTTCTATTTGTTTAAACACGAAAACAACTTCTATAGCGACACATAGAAACACATATTGGATGGACATAAACATTCCTCACTTGAGCGGGTAAGGCACAGCGCGGCGGGTTCAGCGGAAATGGTTTCTATTTGTTTAAACACGAAAACAACTTCTATAGCATCACATAGAAACACATATTGGATGGACATAAACATTCCTCACTTGAGCGGGTAAGGCACAGCGCGGCGGGTTCAGCGGAAATGGTTTCTATTTGTTTAAACACGAAAACAACTTCTATAGCATCACATAGAAACACATATTGGATGGACATAAACATTCCTCACTTGAGCGGGTAAGGCACAGCGCGGCGGGTTCAGCGGAAATGGTTTCTATTTGTTTAAACACGAAAACAACTTCTATAGCGACACATAGAAACACATATTGGATGGACATAAACATTCATCACTTGAGCGGGTAAGGCACAGCGTGGCGGGTTCAGCGGAAATGGTTTCTATTTGTTTAAACACGAAAACAACTTCTATAGCGACACATAGAAACACATATTGGATGGACATAAACATTCCTCACTTGAGCGGGTAAGGCACAGCGTGGCGGGTTCAGCGGAAATGGTTTCTATTTGTTTAAACACGAAAACAACTTCTATAGCATCACATAGAAACACATATTGGATGGACATAAACATTCCTCACTTGAGCGGGTAAGGCACAGCGTGGCGGGTTCCTCGGAAATGGTTTCTATTTGTTTAAACACGAAAACAACTTCTATAGCATCACATAGAAACACATATTGGATGGACATAAACATTCCTCACTTGAGCGGGTAAGGCACAGCGCGGCGGGTTCAGCGGAAATGGTTTCTATTTGTTTAAACACGAAAACAACTTCTATAGCGACACATAGAAACACATATTGGATGGATATAAACATTCATCACTTGAGCGGGTAAGGCACAGCGCGGCGATTTCAGCGGAAATGGTTTCTATTTGTTTAAACACGAAAACAACTTCTATAGCATCACATAGAAACACATATTGGATGGATATAAACATTCATTACTTGAGCGGGTAAGGCATAGCGCGGCGATTTCAGCGGAAATGGTTTCTATTTGTTTAAACACGAAAACAACTTCTATAGCATCACATAGAAACACATATTGGATGGATATAAACATTCATTACTTGAGCGGGTAAGGCACAGCGTGGCGGGTTCCTCGGAAATGGTTTCTATTTGTTTAAACACGAAAACAACTTCTATAGCGACACATAGAAACACATATTGGATGGACATAAACATTCCTCACTTGAGCGGGTAAGGCACAGCGTGGCGGGTTCAGCGGAAATGGTTTCTATTTGTTTAAACACGAAAACAACTTCTATAGCGACACATAGAAACACATATTGGATGGACATAAACATTCAACACTTGAGCGGGTAAATCACAGCGTGACGGGTTCAGCGGAAATGGTTTCTATTTGTTTAAACACGAAAATAACTTCTATAGCGACACATAGAAACACATGTTGGATGGATATAAACATTCATTACTTGAGCGGGTAAGGCACAGCGTGGCGGGTTCCTCGGAAATGGTTTCTATTTGTTTAAACACGAAAACAACTTCTATAGCGACACATAGAAACACATATTGGATGGACATAAACATTCCTCACTTGAGCGGGTAAGGCACAGCGTGGCGGGTTCAGCGGAAATGGTTTCTATTTGTTTAAACACGAAAACAACTTCTATAGCGTCACATAGAAACACATATTGGATGGACATAAACATTCCTCACTTGAGCGGGTAAGGCACAGCGTGGCGGGTTCAGCGGAAATGGTTTCTATTTGTTTAAACACGAAAACAACTTCTATAGCGTCACATAGAAACACATATTGGATGGACATAAACATTCCTCACTTGAGCGGGTAAGGCACAGCGTGGCGGGTTCAGCGGAAATGGTTTCTATTTGTTTAAACACGAAAACAACTTCTATAGCGTCACATAGAAACACATATTGGATGGACATAAACATTCCTCACTTGAGCGGGTAAGGCACAGCGCGGCGGGTTCAGCGGAAATGGTTTCTATTCGTTTAAACACGAAAACAACTTCTATAGCATCACATAGAAACACATATTGGATGGACATAAACATTCCTCACTTGAGCGGGTAAGGCACAGCGCGGCGGGTTCAGCGGAAATGGTTTCTATTTGTTTAAACACGAAAACAACTTCTATAGCGACACATAGAAACACATATTGGATGGACATAAACATTCCTCACTTGAGCGGGTAAGGCACAGCGTGGCGGGTTCAGCGGAAATGGTTTCTATTTGTTTAAACACGAAAACAACTTCTATAGCATCACATAGAAACACATATTGGATGGACATAAACATTCCTCACTTGAGCGGGTAAGGCACAGCGCGGCGGGTTCAGCGGAAATGGTTTCTATTTGTTTAAACACGAAAACAACTTCTATAGCGACACATAGAAACACATATTGGATGGACATAAACATTCCTCACTTGAGCGGGTAAGGCACAGCGCGGCGGGTTCAGCGGAAATGGTTTCTATTTGTTTAAACACGAAAACAACTTCTATAGCATCACATAGAAACACATATTGGATGGACATAAACATTCCTCACTTGAGCGGGTAAGGCACAGCGCGGCGGGTTCAGCGGAAATGGTTTCTATTTGTTTAAACACGAAAAAACTTCTATAGCATCACATAGAAACACATATTGGATGGACATAAACATTCCTCACTTGAGCGGGTAAGGCACAGCGCGGCGGGTTCAGCGGAAATGGTTTCTATTTGTTTAAACACGAAAACAACTTCTATAGCGACACATAGAAACACATATTGGATGGACATAAACATTCATCACTTGAGCGGGTAAGGCACAGCGTGGCGGGTTCCTCGGAAATGGTTTCTATTTGTTTAAACACGAAAACAACTTCTATAGCGTCACATAGAAACACATATTGGATGGACATAAACATTCCTCACTTGAGCGGGTAAGGCACAGCGTGGCGGGTTCCTCGGAAATGGTTTCTATTTGTTTAAACACGAAAACAACTTCTATAGCGACATAGAAACACATATTGGATGGACATAAACATTCCTCACTTGAGCGGGTAAGGCACAGCGTGGCGGGTTCCTCGGAAATGGTTTCTATTTGTTTAAACACGAAAACAACTTCTATAGCGTCACATAGAAACACATATTGGATGGACATAAACATTCCTCACTTGAGCGGGTAAGGCACAGCGTGGCGGGTTCAGCGGAAATGGTTTCTATTTGTTTAAACACGAAAACAACTTCTATAGCGTCACATAGAAACACATATTGGATGGACATAAACATTCCTCACTTGAGCGGGTAAGGCACAGCGTGGCGGGTTCAGCGGAAATGGTTTCTATTTGTTTAAACACGAAAACAACTTCTATAGCGACACATAGAAACACATATTGGATGGACATAAACATTCATCACTTGAGCGGGTAAGGCACAGCGTGGCGGGTTCAGCGGAAATGGTTTCTATTTGTTTAAACACGAAAACAACTTCTATAGCGTCACATAGAAACACATATTGGATGCACATAAACATTCCTCACTTGAGCGGGTAAGGCACAGCGCGGCGGGTTCAGCGGAAATGGTTTCTATTTGTTTAAACACGAAAACAACTTCTATAGCGACACATAGAAACACATATTGGATGGACATAAACATTCCTCACTTGAGCGGGTAAGGCACAGCGTGGCGGGTTCAGCGGAAATGGTTTCTATTTGTTTAAACACGAAAACAACTTCTATAGCGACACATAGAAACACATGTTGGATGGACATAAACATTCCTCACTTGAGCGGGTAAGGCACAGCGTGGCGGGTTCAGCGGAAATGGTTTCTATTTGTTTAAACACGAAAACAACTTCTATAGCGACACATAGAAACACATATTGGATGGACATAAACATTCCTCACTTGAGCGGGTAAGGCACAGCGTGGCGGGTTCAGCGGAAATGGTTTCTATTTGTTTAAACACGAAAACAACTTCTATAGCGACACATAGAAACACATATTGGATGGACATAAACATTCCTCACTTGAGCGGGTAAGGCACAGCGTGGCGGGTTCAGCGGAAATGGTTTCTATTTGTTTAAACACGAAAACAACTTCTATAGCGACACATAGAAACACATATTGGATGGACATAAACATTCCTCACTTGAGCGGGTAAGGCACAGCGTGGCGGGTTCCTCGGAAATGGTTTCTATTTGTTTAAACACGAAAACAACTTCTATAGCGTCACATAGAAACACATATTGGATGCACATAAACATTCCTCACTTGAGCGGGTAAGGCACAGCGCGGCGGGTTCAGCGGAAATGGTTTCTATTTGTTTAAACACGAAAACAACTTCTATAGCGACACATAGAAACACATATTGGATGGACATAAACATTCCTCACTTGAGCGGGTAAGGCACAGCGTGGCGGGTTCAGCGGAAATGGTTTCTATTTGTTTAAACACGAAAACAACTTCTATAGCGACACATAGAAACACATGTTGGATGGACATAAACATTCCTCACTTGAGCGGGTAAGGCACAGCGTGGCGGGTTCAGCGGAAATGGTTTCTATTTGTTTAAACACGAAAACAACTTCTATAGCGACACATAGAAACACATATTGGATGGACATAAACATTCCTCACTTGAGCGGGTAAGGCACAGCGTGGCGGGTTCAGCGGAAATGGTTTCTATTTGTTTAAACACGAAAACAACTTCTATAGCGACACATAGAAACACATATTGGATGGACATAAACATTCCTCACTTGAGCGGGTAAGGCACAGCGTGGCGGGTTCAGCGGAAATGGTTTCTATTTGTTTAAACACGAAAACAACTTCTATAGCGACACATAGAAACACATATTGGATGGACATAAACATTCCTCACTTGAGCGGGTAAGGCACAGCGTGGCGGGTTCAGCGGAAATGGTTTCTATTTGTTTAAACACGAAAACAACTTCTATAGCGACACATAGAAACACATATTGGATGGACATAAACATTCATCACTTGAGCGGGTAAGGCACAGCGTGGCGGGTTCAGCGGAAATGGTTTCTATTTGTTTAAACACGAAAACAACTTCTATAGCGTCACATAGAAACACATATTGGATGCACATAAACATTCCTCACTTGAGCGGGTAAGGCACAGCGCGGCGGGTTCAGCGGAAATGGTTTCTATTTGTTTAAACACGAAAACAACTTCTATAGCGACACATAGAAACACATATTGGATGGACATAAACATTCCTCACTTGAGCGGGTAAGGCACAGCGTGGCGGGTTCAGCGGAAATGGTTTCTATTTGTTTAAACACGAAAACAACTTCTATAGCGACACATAGAAACACATGTTGGATGGACATAAACATTCCTCACTTGAGCGGGTAAGGCACAGCGTGGCGGGTTCAGCGGAAATGGTTTCTATTTGTTTAAACACGAAAACAACTTCTATAGCGACACATAGAAACACATATTGGATGGACATAAACATTCCTCACTTGAGCGGGTAAGGCACAGCGTGGCGGGTTCAGCGGAAATGGTTTCTATTTGTTTAAACACGAAAACAACTTCTATAGCGACACATAGAAACACATATTGGATGGACATAAACATTCCTCACTTGAGCGGGTAAGGCACAGCGTGGCGGGTTCAGCGGAAATGGTTTCTATTTGTTTAAACACGAAAACAACTTCTATAGCGACACATAGAAACACATATTGGATGGACATAAACATTCCTCACTTGAGCGGGTAAGGCACAGCGTGGCGGGTTCCTCGGAAATGGTTTCTATTTGTTTAAACACGAAAACAACTTCTATAGCGACACATAGAAACACATATTGGATGGACATAAACATTCATCACTTGAGCGGGTAAGGCACAGCGCGTCGGGTTCAGCGGAAATGGTTTCTATTTGTTTAAACACGAAAACAACTTCTATAGCATCACATAGAAACACATATTGGATGGACATAAACATTCCTCACTTGAGCGGGTAAGGCACAGCGCGGCGGGTTCAGCGGAAATGGTTTCTATTTGTTTAAACACGAAGACAACTTCTATAGCGACACATAGAAACACATATTGGATGGACATAAACATACAATAATTTCCGAAAGAATGGGTCACCTCAAAGTAAATTAAATTATATGATTTTATATATCAGCTGGTTTTGTTATAGGCCTACGGTATGTTTTACCTAAAACAGCTGTTTTGACCTGACGTAGGTTATGTTACATTTTTTATTGAACATTTTTGAAGAAAAAGGTTAGGCCTAATTAAATAGCTTTGATCAGTTAATAATTATAATAATTTATTTAAATTTGAATAAATCTCAACACAAATAATTTGATGTAAGCTAACGATAACAATAAGTTATGTATTTTAATTGAATTTTTGAAATGAAAACATTCTTAGGGGCGTCTGACTACAAATTTTTATGTAGATTCTCATAGCAAAAAAATTAAATGTGTCTCCCTTTTCAAAGTTTTTGTAGACGTGGCTATAAAGGTTTCACTTCTTCGAGTGCTAGGCTACTACCCAATTTCTTTTCATAGAGCCTAATTGTTTAAAAAAATATATTTTAATTAAAATGTAACAATTACTGAAAAAAAACTAACCGTAGCAATTAGCTATAGATGAATATAGGTTACTAGTAAGATGTATTCACAGCTCGGACACCTAAATTATTATTTTGAAGATGTAATAAAATAGGTACAGTTCAGAAATCCCATATAACTTAGAGCTCAAAATAAAGTTCCAAATTGTTGTAGAGTGCGGGCTCGAGCTCTTGGTGTTTCTACGTTTCTCTGTGTGTGTGTGTGTGTGTGTGTGTGTGTGTTGTTTGTATTTGTGTGTGGGGGGGGATAAATAAATAAAACACCAAAATATATCTAGTTAAATATGGGTACAAACTGATACCAATCTTGGAAGACACTTTTCCTTACAAAGGACAAAAGACTCGAAGCAATATTATACTCATAAAGATAAACTCAAAAACAAAGTTAAATTTAATAACAAAAAATTTAATTGGGGTTAACCGCATGGGTTGAGTCGAGTGGTGGAAGATTGATCACCTGCAGAGCCCTATCATTAGAGAGCGATGCCAGATTGGAAAACTTTTTCGCGGCGTTTGGCCTTGGACGGATTCGGTATGAATTTTAATTGCCGTGAAAATCATTTAATTTTATTGCTCAGTTTTAATGGTTTAAATTAGTAAGCTATTGTTTAGATTGCATTTTCATTGCTGTAGAAAATATATTTCGTTGCGTGGTTTCTTACAACATGTTTTACAGGTCGTATAGAACGGTTATCCTTTATATAGTTCAGGTTTAACTCATTAGGTTCTTGTTGTGACGGTTATCCTTTATATAGTTCAGGTTTAACTCATTAGGTTCTTGTTGTGACGGTTATCCTTTATGTAGTTCAGGTTTAACTCATTAGGTTCTTGTTGTGACGGTTATCCTTTATATAGTTCAGGTTTAACTCATTAGGTTCTTGTTGTGACGGTTATCCTTTATATAGTTCAGGTTTAACTCATTAGGTTCTTGTTGTGACGGTTATCCTTTATATAGTTCAGGTTTAACTCATTAGGTTCTTGTTGTGACGGTTATCCTTTATATAGTTCAGGTTTAACTCATTAGGTTCTTGTTGTGACGGTTATCCTTTATATAGTTCAGGTTTAACTCATTAAGTTCTTGTTGTGACGGTTATCCTTTATATAGTTCAGGTTTAACTCATTAGGTTCTTGTTGTGGTTATTGGACATAACAGATTTAATCAGCCTGATCCTCTCAAGGGGGGTGGTTTAATCTTCGTGTAGGCTAGCTGGTAAAATTTTCAGCTATATTTACTATATGTAGTTACATATCGAATATTTAAAAATATAAGCCAATAAATAAATGCTTACTACAAAATGTAGTAGCCTACTACTGTTACTACACTCTACTGTAGCACTACTACATAGACTACTGTTACTACATACTACTGTAGCACTACTACATAGACTACTGTTACTACATACTACTGTAGCACTACTACATAGACTACTGTTACTACATACTACTGTAGCACTACTACATAGACTACTGTTACTACATACTACTGTAGCACTACTACATAGACTACTGTTACTACATACTACTGTAGCACTACTACATAGACTACTGTTACTACATACTACTGTAGCACTACTACATAGACTACTGTTACTACATACTACTGTAGCACTACTACATAGACTACTGCTACTACATACTACTGTAGCACTACTACATAGACTACTGCTACTACATACTACTGTAGCACTACTACATAGACTACTGTTACTACATACTACTGTAGCACTACTACATAGACTACTGCTACTACATACTACTGTAGCACTACTACATAGACTACTGCTACTACATACTACTGTAGCACTACTACATAGACTACTGCTACTACATACTACTGTAGCACTACTACATAGACTACTGTTACTACATACTACTGTAGCACTACTACATAGACTACTGTTACTACATACTACTGTAGCACTACTACATAGACTACTGTTACTACATACTACTGTAGCACTACTACATAGACTACTGTTACTACATACTACTGTAGCACTACTACATAGACTACTGTTACTACATACTACTGTAGCACTACTACATAGACTACTGCTACTACATACTACTGTAGCACTACTACATAGACTACTGTTACTACATACTACTGTAGCACTACTACATAGACTACTGCTACTACATACTACTGTAGCACTACTACATAGACTACTGTTACTACATACTACTGTAGCACTACTACATAGACTACTGCTACTACATACTACTGTAGCACTACTACATAGACTACTGTTACTACATACTACTGTAGCATTACTACATAGACTACTGTTACTACATACTACTGTAGCACTACTACATAGACTACTGTTACTACATACTACTGTAGCACTACTACATAGACTACTGTTACTACATACTACTGTAGCACTACTACATAGACTACTGCTACTACATACTACTGTAGCACTACTACATAGACTACTGTTACTACATACTACTGTAGCATTACTACATAGACTACTGTTACTACATACTACTGTAGCACTACTACATAGACTACTGTTACTACATACTACTGTAGCACTACTACATAGACTACTGTTACTACATACTACTGTAGCACTACTACATAGACTACTGTTACTACATACTACTGTAGCACTACTACATAGACTACTGTTACTACATACTACTGTAGCACTACTACATAGACTACTGTTACTACATACTACTGTAGCACTACTACATAGACTACTGTTACTACATACTACTGTAGCACTACTACATAGACTACTGTTACTACATACTACTGTAGCACTACTACATAGACTACTGTTACTACATACTACTGTAGCACTACTACATAGACTACTGTTACTACATACTACTGTAGCACTACTACATAGACTACTGTTACTACATACTACTGTAGCACTACTACATAGACTACTGTTACTACATACTACTGTAGCACTACTACATAGACTACTGTTACTACATACTACTGTAGCACTACTACATAGACTACTGTTACTACATACTACTGTAGCACTACTACATAGACTACTGTTACTACATACTACTGTAGCACTACTACATAGACTACTGTTACTACATACTACTGTAGCACTACTACATAGACTACTGTTACTACATACTACTGTAGCACTACTACATAGACTACTGTTACTACATACTACTGTAGCACTACTACATAGACTACTGCTACTACATACTACTGTAGCACTACTACATAGACTACTGTTACTACATACTACTGTAGCATTACTACATAGACTACTGTTACTACATACTACTGTAGCACTACTACATAGACTACTGTTACTACATACTACTGTAGCACTACTACATAGACTACTGTTACTACATACTACTGTAGCACTACTACATAGACTACTGTTACTACATACTACTGTAGCACTACTACATAGACTACTGTTACTACATACTACTGTAGCACTACTACATAGACTACTGTTACTACATACTACTGTAGCACTACTACATAGACTACTGTTACTACATACTACTGTAGCACTACTACATAGACTACTGTTACTACATACTACTGTAGCACTACTACATAGACTACTGTTACTACATACTACTGTAGCACTACTACATAGACTACTGTTACTACATACTACTGTAGCACTACTACATAGACTACTGTTACTACATACTACTGTAGCACTACTACATAGACTACTGTTACTACATACTACTGTAGCACTACTACATAGACTACTGTTACTACATACTACTGTAGCACTACTACATAGACTACTGTTACTACATACTACTGTAGCACTACTACATAGACTACTGTTACTACATACTACTGTAGCACTACTACATAGACTACTGTTACTACATACTACTGTAGCACTACTACATAGACTACTGTTACTACATACTACTGTAGCACTACTACATAGACTACTGTTACTACATACTACTGTAGCACTACTACATAGACTACTGTTACTACATACTACTGTAGCACTACTACATAGACTACTGTTACTACATACTACTGTAGCACTACTACATAGACTACTGTTACTACATACTACTGTAGCACTACTACATAGACTACTGTTACTACATACTACTGTAGCACTACTACATAGACCACTGTTACTACATACTACTGTAGCACTACTACATAGACCACTGTTACTACATACTACTGTAGCACTACTACATAGACTACTGTTACTACATACTACTGTAGCACTACTACATAGACTACTGTTACTACATACTACTGTAGCACTACTACATAGACCACTGTTACTACATACTACTGTAGCACTACTACATAGACTACTGTTACTACATACTACTGTAGCACTACTACATAGACTACTGTTACTACATACTACTGTAGCACTACTACATAGACTACTGTTACTACATACTACTGTAGCACTACTACATAGACTACTGTTACTACATACTACTGTAGCACTACTACATAGTCTACTGTTTTTGTGAACCTTCTCTCATTTTCATAAAATAACTGTTTTTATTATTTTTTTAATTTTAAATAATTACAACCTCTTAACCACAAATAGGCCTACGTTTTAACCTTACATTTCGATTGCAAAGCTTATCTAGTAAATTATATTCTAGTAAGCTATTACTAGAACAACTGAGTTAACAATAGGCCTATCCTTGTAATAATTTTCCCTGAAGATGATTCATTGATTGTTTTGCAACTGAAACATACATAAGGATTTAAATAAAACGTTTTTGTGGTTAAAAGGTTTTATTTATTATATTATTTTCAGTTTAAACCTTCACATTGAAAAGTCTTACTGACCTTGTAACCTATAAATAAAGCTATTAAAAGCTTTGTATATTAGTAACATTTTTACGTGGAATGGAAATTGTACACATATTTATTAGCTCTATGATTAATGTCACCTCGTATTAGATTACACAATAACAACAACATGGGCTATAATAATCGCCATGTTATTGTGAGATGAATCAGACATAGGCTACAATCCCACCTTTAAGCATCTAAAAGTTCATCAAGCAATAGCTAAATAAGTAGCCTATATCGTTATTTCGCTTACAAAGAAAAATTTTCAAGTTTTAAAACTTAGATACCCATTTAATTTCGTTTATACTAATTAGCCTACTATACACGGAAGTTTTTATTGCTGTAGAAAAAAAATTAGAATAAACTTCCAAAAACATTCAAAATGTGAACGATTAAATATTATTTATTAATAATAATAGTTCAGGTAATTTTTTGGTTTTCAGTAATGGTCATTATTTAATCCTATTGAATTATTTTTGCTTTGAATTAATAAAAGTTATTACATGAAATAAATTGATCAAATTTCTTTTAAACAAAAACCGCCCGCCGTCCCCATACACAAACTTACTATTCCACCAAACAATATGTTTCAAGGATCAGGAGCGTATGAACGAACAGGAGGTCAACAAGCTACAAATTTTATTTTGCACGCTAAAAGCATACATACACTAACGTTTGCAAATTAAAGATAGTTTTATTATAAAAAGATATTACGAATGCATAGTCATAACGTCAACGAATTCACAAACACAATAAATTACAAACATTTTAAGTTAGTGGAATGTGCAAATAACGTGAACAGAGAGAACTGTACAGTGCTGTTCCAAGCGAGCATCTGACGTACTAGAGTCGAAGTTCTGCTCACTGCGTCAATATTCCGTCGCATCTCTCTTCCCTCACCAAACTCGTTTCTGTAATACAAGAGTGCAAGGGCGAGAGCTATACGTTGCGAGTAACCATTTGGGTAGAATGAAATACAATTTCATGTTAGGCTTGGGGATTTATATCTTGGTTAATTTTCAGGCTTTTTGATTAAGATATGAAACAAATTACCAGACATTGATTATGTCTTTGAAAATAAAGATAAACAAAGTATATATTTCAAATACGTAAACAATTTCCTATACGTAAAAGTACAACTATTTAGTTTATCTTGATGTATTTAATCAGGAACTCTCTGATCAGTTTCAAACTGTTACTTCCTTAGATTTTAAACTATAACATACGATAACTATTAGAGAGAAACATAGACAACCTATGTTATAGGCTATCGCCATTAACGAAAAAATAGGTTACAGTTGTAGATGTATGTAACATAAGATGGCTATTAGAGAGAAACATAGACAACCTATGTTATAGGCTATCGCCATTAACGAAAAAATAGGTCACAGTTGTAGATGTATGTAACATAAGATGGCTATTAGAGAGAAACGTAGACAGCCTATGTTATAGGCTATCGCCATTAACGAAAAAATAGGTCACAGTTGTAGATGTATGTAACATAAGATGGCCATTAGAGAGAAACGTAAACAACCTATGTTATAGGCTATCGCCATTAAACGCAAAAACATTTACAGTTGTAGATGTATGTAGCATGAGATGGCTATTAGAGAGAAACATAGACAACCTATGTTATAGGCTATCGCCATTAAACGCAAAAAAAATTTACAGTTGTAGATGTATGTAACATAAGATGGCTATTAGAGAGAAACTGTAGACAAACTATGTTATAGGCTATCGCCATTAAACGCAAAAATAGGTTACAGTTGTGGATGTATGTAACATAAGATGGCTATTAGAGAGAAACATAGACAACCTATGTTATAGGCAATCGCCATTAACGAAAAAATAGGTCACAGTTGTAGATGTATGTAACATAAGATGGCCATTAGAGAGAAACGTAGACAGCCTATGTTATAGGCAATCGCCATTAACGAAAAAATAGGTCACAGTTGTAGATGTATGTAACATAAGATGGCCATTAGAGAGAAACATAGACAACCTATGTTATAGGCAATCGCCATTAACGAAAAAATAGGTCACAGTTGTAGATGTATGTAACATAAGATGGCCATTAGAGAGAAACGTAAACAACCTATGTTATAGGCAATCGCCATTAACGAAAAAATAGGTCACAGTTGTAGATGTATGTAACATAAGATGGCTATTAGAGAGAAACATAGACAACCTATGTTATAGGCAATCGCCATTAACGAAAAAATAGGTCACAGTTGTAGATGTATGTAACATAAGATGGCTATTAGAGAGAAACATAGACAACCTATGTTATAGGCAATCGCCATTAACGAAAAAATAGGTCACAGTTGTAGATGTATGTAACATAAGATGGCCATTAGAGAGAAACGTAGACAGCCTATGTTATAGGCAATCGCCATTAACGAAAAAATAGGTCACAGTTGTAGATGTATGTAACATAAGATGGCTATTAGAGAGAAACATAGACAACCTATGTTATAGGCTATCGCCATTAAACACAAAATAATTTACAGTTGTAGATGTATTTAACATAAGATGGCTATTAGAGAGAAACTGTAGACAAACTATGTTATAGGCTATCGCCATTAAACGCAAAAATAGGTTACAGTTGTGGATGTATGTAACATAAGATGGCTATTAGAGAGAAACATAGACAACCTATGTTATAGGCAATCGCCATTAACGAAAAAATAGGTCACAGTTGTAGATGTATGTAACATAAGATGGCCATTAGAGAGAAACGTAGACAGCCTATGTTATAGGCAATCGCCATTAACGAAAAAATAGGTCACAGTTGTAGATGTATGTAACATAAGATGGCCATTAGAGAGAAACATAGACAACCTATGTTATAGGCAATCGCCATTAACGAAAAAATAGGTCACAGTTGTAGATGTATGTAACATAAGATGGCCATTAGAGAGAAACGTAAACAACCTATGTTATAGGCTATCGCCATTAAACGCAAAAAAATTTACAGTTGTAGATGTATGTAACATAGGCCTAAGATGGCTATTAGAGAGAAACTGTAGACAAACTATTTTATGGGCTATCGCCATTAAACGCAAAAATAGGTTACAGTTGTGGATATATGTACATAAGATGGCCATTAGAGAGAAACGTAAACAACCTATGTTATAGGCTATCGCCATTAAACGCAAAAATAGGTTACAGTTGTGGATGTATGTAACATAAGATGGCATGTGTTCTATCTCCTTTAATAGCTCACATAAGCTATGGCTGTAGATATATGTAACATACCATGGCCAATAGACAGAAACGGAGACATCCTAGGTTTTATCTCCTTTAATAGCTCACACAAGGTACAGCTGTGGATTTATGTAGCATAACATGGCCAATAAACAGAAACGGATACAACCAAAGTTCTGTCTCCTTTAAACGCACACATAAGCTATGGCTGTAGATATATGTAACATACCATGGCCAATAGACAGAAACGGAGACATCCTAGGTTTTATCTCCTTTAATAGCTCACACAAGGTACAGCTGTGGATTTATGTAGCATAACATGGCCAATAAACAGAAACGGATACAACCAAAGTTCTGTCTTCTTTAAACGCACACATAAGCTATGGCTGTAGATATATGTAACATACCATGGCCAATAGACAGAAACGGAGACATCCTAGGTTTTATCTCCTTTAATAGCTCACACAAGGTACAGCTGTGGATTTATGTAGCATAACATGGCCAATAAACAGAAACGGATACAACCAAAGTTCTGTCTCCTTTAAACGCACACATAAGCTATGGCTGTAGATATATGTAACATACCATGGCCAATAGACAGAAACGGAGACATCCTAGGTTTTATCTCCTTTAATAGCTCACACAAGGTACAGCTGTGGATTTATGTAGCATAACATGGCCAATAAACAGAAACGGATACAACCAAAGTTCTGTCTCCTTTAAACGCACACATAAGCTATGGCTGTAGATATATGTAACATACCATGGCCAATAGACAGAAACGGAGACATCCTAGGTTTTATCTCCTTTAATAGCTCACACAAGGTACAGCTGTAGATATATGTAACATACCATGGCCAATAGACAGAAACGGAGACATCCTAGGTTTTATCTCCTTTAATAGCTCACACAAGGTACAGCTGTAGATATATGTAACATACCATGGCCAATAGACAGAAACGGAGACATCCTAGGTTTTATCTCCTTTAATAGCTCACACAAGGTACAGCTGTAGATATATGTAACATACCATGGCCAATAGACAGAAACGGAGACATCCTAGGTTTTATCTCCTTTAATAGCTCACACAAGGTACAGCTGTAGATATATGTAACATACCATGGCCAATAGACAGAAACGGAGACATCCTAGGTTTAATCTCCTTTAATAGCTCACACAAGGTACAGCTGTAGATATATGTAACATACCAAGGCCAATAGTCAGAAACGGATACAACCAAAGTTCTGTCTCCTTTAAACGCACACATAAGCTATGGCTGTAGATATATGTAACATACCATGGCCAATAGACAGAAACGGAGACATCCTAGGTTTTATCTCCTTTAATAGCTCACACAAGGTACAGCTGTGGATTTATGTAGCATAACATGGCCAATAAACAGAAACGGATACAACCAAAGTTCTGTCTCCTTTAAACGCACACATAAGCTATGGCTGTAGATATATGTAACATACCATGGCCAATAGACAGAAACGGAGACATCCTAGGTTTAATCTCCTTTAATAGCTCACACAAGGTACAGCTGTAGATATATGTAACATACCAAGGCCAATAGTCAGAAACGGAGACATCCTAGGTTTAATCTCCTTTAATAGCTCACACAAGGTACAGCTGTAGATATATGTAACATACCATGGCCAATAGACAGAAACGGAGACATCCTAGGTTTTATCTCCTTTAATAGCTCACACAAGGTACAGCTGTAGATATATGTAACATACCATGGCCAATAGACAGAAACGGAGACATCCTAGGTTTTATCTCCTTTAATAGCTCACACAAGGTACAGCTGTGGATTTATGTAGCATAACATGGCCAATAAACAGAAACGGATACAACCAAAGTTCTGTCTCCTTTAAACGCACACATAAGCTATGGCTGTAGATATATGTAACATACCATGGCCAATA
This sequence comes from Prosapia bicincta, assembly GCA_036971475.1. Lineage (NCBI taxonomy): Eukaryota > Metazoa > Arthropoda > Insecta > Hemiptera > Cercopidae > Prosapia > Prosapia bicincta. Next base: position 94,936,630 of record JBAIZL010000010.1, read on the forward strand.
GACAGAAACGGAGACATCCTAGGTTTTATCTCCTTTAATAGCTCACACAAGGTACAGCTGTAGATATATGTAACATACCATGGCCAATAGACAGAAACGGAGACATCCTAGGTTTTATCTCCTTTAATAGCTCACACAAGGTACAGCTGTAGATATATGTAACATACCATGGCCAATAGACAGAAACGGAGACATCCTAGGTTTAATCTCCTTTAATAGCTCACACAAGGTACAGCTGTAGATATATGTAACATACCATGGCCAATAGACAGAAACGGAGACATCCTAGGTTTAATCTCCTTTAATAGCTCACACAAGGTACAGCTGTAGATATATGTAACATACCATGGCCAATAGACAGAAACGGAGACATCCTAGGTTTTATCTCCTTTAATAGCTCACACAAGGTACAGCTGTAGATATATGTAACATACCATGGCCAATAGACAGAAACGGAGACATCCTAGGTTTTATCTCCTTTAATAGCTCACACAAGGTACAGCTGTAGATATATGTAACATACCATGGCCAATAGACAGAAACGGAGACATCCTAGGTTTAATCTCCTTTAATAGCTCACACAAGGTACAGCTGTAGATATATGTAACATACCATGGCCAATAGACAGAAACGGAGACATCCTAGGTTTTATCTCCTTTAATAGCTCACACAAGGTACAGCTGTAGATATATGTAACATACCATGGCCAATAGACAGAAACGGAGACATCCTAGGTTTTATCTCCTTTAATAGCCCACACAAGGTACAGCTGTGGATTTATGTAGCATAACATGGCCAATAGACAGAAACGGAGACATCCTAGGTTTTATCTCCTTTAATAGCTCACACAAGGTACAGCTGTAGATATATGTAACATACCATGGCCAACAGACAGAAACGGAGACATCCTAGGTTTTATCTCCTTTAATAGCTCACACAAGGTACAGCTGTAGATTTATGTAACATACCATGGCTAATAGACAGAAAAGGATACATCCTAGGTTTTATCTCCTTTAATAGCTCACACAAGGTACAGCTGTAGATTTATGTAACATACCATGGCCAATAGACAGAAACGGATACAACCAAAGTCCTGTCTCCTTTAAACGCACACATAAGCTATGGCTGTAGATATATGTAACATACCATGGCTAATAGACAGAAAAGGATACATCCTAGGTTTTATCTCCTTTAATAGCTCACACAAGGTACAGCTGTAGATTTATGTAACATACCATGGCCAATAGACAGAAACGGATACAACCAAAGTCCTGTCTCCTTTAAACGCACACATAAGCTATGGCTGTAGATATATGTAACATACCATGGCCAATAGACAGAAACGGAGACATCCTAGGTTTTATCTCCTTTATTAGCTCACACAAGGTACAGCTGTAGATATATGTAACATACCATGGCCAATAGACAGAAACTGAGACATCCTAGGTTTTATCTCCTTTAATAGCTCACACAAGGTACAGCTGTAGATATATGTAACATACCATGGCCAATAGACAGAAACTGAGACATCCTAGGTTTTATCTCCTTTAATAGCTCACACAAGGTACAGCTGTAGATTTATGTAACATACCATGGCCAATAGACAGAAACGGATACATCCTAGGTTTTATCTCCTTTAATAGCTCACACAAGGTACAGCTGTAGATATATGTAACATACCATGGCCAATAGACAGAAACTGAGACATCCTAGGTTTTATCTCCTTTAATAGCTCACACAAGGTACAGCTGTAGATATATGTAACATACCATGGCCAATAGACAGAAACTGAGACATCCTAGGTTTTATCTCCTTTAATAGCTCACACAAGGTACAGCTGTAGATTTATGTAACATACCATGGCCAATAGACAGAAACGGATACAACCAAAGTTCTATCTCCTTTAAACGCACACATAAGCTATGGCTGTAGATATATGTAACATACCATGGCCAATAGTTAGAAACGGATACAACCAAAGTTCTATCTCCTTTAAACGCACACATAAGCTATGGCTGTAGATATATGTAACATACCATGGCCAATAGACAGAAACGGATACAATCAAAGTTCTATCTCCTTTAAACGCACACATAAGCTATGGCTGTAGATATATGTAACATACCATGGCCAATAGTTAGAAACGGATACAACCAAAGTTCTATCTCCTTTAAACGCACACATAAGCTATGGCTGTAGATATATGTAACATACCATGGCCAATAGACAGAAACGGAGACATCCTAGGTTTTATCTCCTTTAATAGCTCACACAAGGTACAGCTGTAGATATATGTAACATACCATGGCCAATAGTTAGAAACGGATACAACCAAAGTTCTATCTCCTTTAAACGCACACATAAGCTATGGCTGTAGATATATGTAACATACCATGGCCAATAGTTAGAAATGGATACAACCAAAGTTCTATCTCCTTTAAACGCACACATAAGCTATGACTGTAGATATATGTAACATACCATGGCCAATAGACAGAAACGGAGACATCCTAGGTTTTATCTCCTTTAATAGCTCACACAAGGTACAGCTGTAGATATATGTAACATACCATGGCCAATAGTTAGAAACGGATACAACCAAAGTTCTATCTCCTTTAAACGCACACATAAGCTATGGCTGTAGATATATGTAACATACCATGGCCAATAGTTAGAAACGGAGACATCCTAGGTTTTATCTCCTTTAATAGCTCACACAAGGTACAGCTGTAGATATATGTAACATACCATGGCCAATAAACAGAAACGGAGACAACCTAGGTCTTGAGTACAGGATTATAACCTCACTTTCCGTAGCCCACGTTTTTTGATATCTGTCATTTGGGTTCGATATAACCTTAGGATCAGCTGATGTTTCTACCCACAGTCAGTTTTACCGCCTACTAGATATTCGATACAGTCTAAAAGGTAGGTTCTATTATGGAAAGAGACAGTTTCTTCTCCGATATTGCTCAGATGAAATAGTTTCCGATCTAGTTACCAGCTGTTTGACGTCACTTTTGCGTTACTTGCGCCGGGCCGTTCTGGATTTCTTTTGTGCCTTAGTCGCGCTAGTTATGTTCCTCTCTCTACCGTTATGGCTTTGTGTTAGTGCGGCACGCAAGTTCTCGCCAAGTACTTTAGCCGGTTGCATCGGTTTCTAACCGCGTTCTAATTTGGAACCACTTGTTGAATCCATTCAGTTAATGACGCAAACACTTTCTAACTATAAATTAATGACTTTATCCGCAATAAAACTATTTTAAACCGCTGTTTTGTACAAGTGCAATTTCTTAGGTTAACCTCGTGTTCGTTCATTCTACCGCAGAACATTAACTCTTTAACCGCGCGAGTGAACTATTATTTTATTAACTATAGACTTTTCGATTGTGATGAGTTAAGTGACTTTATTGTAAATTGAATTGAATGAGTTTTAGTTCAAGCCACTGTTCGAGAATATTCATTTTATCCCTTCAGGACTTCACATAGGCCTTTGACGACCAACGACTCATCGCTTCTCCAGCACCGCTTACAGTTGGATTGGTAAGTGGCATAGACTTAACTTTGTCTCATAAACTTGTGTTATTTCCTTTAATTATCTTTTTAGTGTTAAACTTAAACTCAATGTTGTTTTTATTAGTAAAGCAGAACTCACACTGCTATATAAACTTGTGGGGTGGTTCTCCGGACTTTATTGTGCTACCTCTCACACTGCTATATAAACTTGTGGGGTGGTTCTCCGGACTTTATTGTGCTACCTCTCACACTGCTATATAAACTTGTGGGGTGGTTCTCCGGACTTTATTGTGCTACCTCTCACACTGCTATATAAACTTGTGGGGTGGTTCTCCGGACTTTATTGTGCTACCTCTCACACTGCTATATAAACTTGTGGGGTGGTTCTCCGGACTTTATTGTGCTACCTCTCACACTGCTATATAAACTTGTGGGGTGGTTCTCCGGACTTTATTGTGCTACCTCTCATACTGCTATATAAACTTGTGGGGTGGTTCTCCGGACTTTATTGTGCTACCTCTCACACTGCTATATAAACTTGTGGGGTGGTTCTCCGGACTTTATTGTGCTACCTCTCATACTGCTATATAAACTTGTGGGGTGGTTCTCCGGACTTTATTGTGCTACCTCTTACTATTTTGAATTACCACCTTGCTCTATTAAGAATTCATCTTTGTCTTTCTTTAGTTTTTGCTACCTATACTATACACTAGGTTCTATCTCCTTCAAAAGCACACACAAGCTACAGCTGTAGATATATGTAAAATACCATGACCAATAGTCAGAAATGTAGTCAACCTAGGTTCTATCTCCTTCAAAAGCACACACAAGCTACAGCTGTAGATATATGTAAAATACCATGGCCAATAGTCAGAAATGTAGTCAACCTAGGTTCTATCTCCTTTAAAAGCACAAATAGGTTTCAGTTGTAAATACCTTTTACGCCAATAAACGCACAAATAGGCTTCAGTTGTAAATACCTTTTACGCCAATAAACGCACAAATAGGCTTCAGTTGTAAATACCTTTTACGCCAATAAACGCACAAATAGGCTTCAGTTGTAAACGCCTTTTACGCCAATAAACGCACAAATAGGCTTCAGTTGTAAACGCCTTTTACGCCAATAAACGCACAAATAGGCTTCAGTTGTAAACACCTTTTACGCCAATAAACGCACAAATAGGCTTCAGTTGTAAATACCTTTTACGCCAATAAACGCACAAATAGGCTTCAGTTGTAAATACCTTTTACGCCAATAAACGCACAAATAGGCTTCAGTTGTAAATACCTTTTACGCCAATAAACGCACAAATAGGCTTCAGTTGTAAACGCCTTTTACGCCAATAAACGCACAAATAGGCTTCAGTTGTAAACGCCTTTTACGCCAATAAACGCACAAATAGGCTTCAGTTGTAAATACCTTTTACGCCAATAAACGCACAAATAGGCTTCAGTTGTAAACACCTTTTACGCCAATAAACGCACAAATAGGCTTCAGTTGTAAACACCCTTTACGCCAATAAACGCACAAATAGGCTTCAGTTGTAAATACCTTTTACGTGAATAAACGCACAAATAGGCTTCAGTTGTAAACATCTTTTACGCCAATAAACGCACAAATAGGCTTCAGTTGTAAATACCTTTTACGCCAATAAACGCACAAATAGGCTTCAGTTGTAAACGCCTTTTACGCCAATAAACGCACAAATAGGCTTCAGTTGTAAACGCCTTTTACGCCAATAAACGCACAAATAGGTTTCAGTTGTAAACACCTTTTACGCCAATAAACGCACAAATAGGCTTCAGTTGTAAATACCTTTTACGCCAATAAACGCACAAATAGGCTTCAGTTGTAAACACCTTTTACGCCAATAAACGCACAAATAGGCTTCAGTTGTAAACATCTTTTACGCCAATAAACGCACAAATAGGCTTCAGTTGTAAATACCTTTTACGTGAATAAACGCACAAATAGGATATAGAACTTCGTTTCTGTAACATATCATGGCTACTTGACAGAAACTTATACAACTGAAAGGTATCCTAATTTTGAAAAAAAGGTTCATTCTACACATCTCTTGTTTTTACAATTCTTTATTTTTTTATTTTGTATTATTTTGTTTTTGTATTTTGTTACAAGAATTTTTTATTTCTTTTCTACAAATCAAATAAATATAAAAGAAAAATAGTTATTAGTTTGAATAGCTTTCGCGGGGGAGCAGGAAATAGCAAAGAACCGAATATAAACAGCTGTTTATTTCATTCATTCATTCTTGGTTTGCTTATGCAAAATTTGATTTTACGTGGTTTTCGTACGATTTTATTTGTTTGTCGATCTTATACCTTTAGCGGACTTTAATGTTGTCCTTTCTTTTCTCTTAATTCATTTTCTAATATTTTCGTTTTCTGTATCATCACAGAAGCCTTACATACTGCTTAGAGCAATTCGTGAAGCTTTTTGCCTACGGGCAATGTTACTTTGTCCGTATTCACGCTTTCGTCTTGGTTGTGCATCCATCAGGTTCCGTTTGTTCTGTCAAATCCCTTGAGGCGACTTGCCGAAACTTACTTCAGTTAACCTGCAGAATAATAAATTCAAGCCAAAAGTTAATGATTTTAATGGATTCTTTGGGGATCTTGAGATTTTCAATTTAGTCTGCCTAGAATACGTATAAAAAGGGTGAATCCACCATCTAGCTCACCCATGATGGTGACAACCTCTCTGCTTCATAGTCCCAGTATGGTGACACCATCACTGTCCCATGGTGACACCCTCACTGTCTCATGGTCCCAGTATGGTGACACACTCGCTGTCTCGTGGTCCCAGTATGGTGACACCCTAGTTTATGCATTCCAATCTCAAGTTAAACTAGCTAAAGCTTTAACGGTGGTTTAGGGAAATACGGGTGAATTAACTGGCGATGTCAGATCTTTATAGCGTCGACCGCTAACAACTCTTCATTAGGATATGACAAATTGTTCGGTTTAATGTGATAAACGAGTTTATGAGCTGTTTGGCTCTTGGCCAACATCTCCGCCCAATCCTCTAATTGGTTGAGTACGGTTTCTGAGTTAAAGATATTCCACGTTCTCATTTATTTGTATGCATAAACGTTCGGTAACATCTAAGTTTGCCTAATAATGTCTGTCACTATGAAATGGAACAACTGTAATTACCTTAGCCTTGTAGTCGGTGAAGGATTTCATTTTAGATGACTAATTAGCATATTTAGACCTATTTGCTAATTTTAAATTGCGATAATCTGTAGTTTTTTAACTTTGTTTTATGAAATTATTTAATGCTCGTCATCGTGTTTGTTTATATGGAGGCAATTATCCTCATTCAAGCATTACTTAATACCTCATCAATTTATTGGAATTATATCATGCAAGGCCTATTGTGAGATTGTTTAATGCTCGTCATCGTGTTTGTTTATATGGAGGCAATTATCCTCATTCAAGCATTACTTAATACCTCATCAATTTATTGGAATTATATCGTGCAAGGCCTATTGTGAGATTGTTTAATGCTCGTCATCGTGTTTGTTTATATGGAGGCAATTATCCTCATTCAAGCATTACTTAATACCTCATCAATTTATTGGAATTATATCGTGCAAGGCCTATTGTGAGATTGTTTAATGCTCGTCATCGTGTTTGTTTATATGGAGGCAATTATCCTCATTCAAGCATTACTTAATACCTCATCAATTTATTGGAATTATATCGTGCAAGGCCTATTGTGAGATTGTTTAATGCTCGTCATCGTGTTTGTTTATATGGAGGCAATTATCCTCATTCAAGCATTACTTAATACCTCATCAATTTATTGGAATTATATCGTGCAAGGCCTATTGTGAGATTGTTTAATGCTCGTCATCGTGTTTGTTTATATGGAGGCAATTATCCTCATTCAAGCATTACTTAATACCTCATCAATTTATTGGAATTATATCGTGCAAGGCCTATTGTGAGATTGTTTAATGCTCGTCATCGTGTTTGTTTATATGGAGGCAATTATCCTCAAGCATTACTTAATACCTCATCAATTTATTGGAATTATATCGTGCAAGGCCTATTGTGAGATTGTTTAATGCTCGTCATCGTGTTTGTTTATATGGAGGCAATTATCCTCATTCAAGCATTACTTAATACCTCATCAATTTATTGGAATTATATCGTGCAAGGCCTATTGTGAGATTGTTTAATGCTCGTCATCGTGTTTGTTTATATGGAGGCAATTATCCTCAAGCATTACTTAATACCTCATCAATTTATTGGAATTATATCGTGCAAGGCCTATTGTGAGATTGTTTAATGCTCGTCATCGTGTTTGTTTATATGGAGGCAATTATCCTCAAGCATTACTTAATACCTCATCAATTTATTGGAATTATATCGTGCAAGGCCTATTGTGAGATTGTTTAATGCTCGTCATCGTGTTTGTTTATATGGAGGCAATTATCCTCAAGCATTACTTAATACCTCATCAATTTATTGGAATTATATCGTGCAAGGCCTATTGTGAGATTGTTTAATGCTCGTCATCGTGTTTGTTTATATGGAGGCAATTATCCTCAAGCATTACTTAATACCTCATCAATTTATTGGAATTATATCGTGCAAGGACTATTGTGAGATTGTTTAATTTCAGACGACCAGGTTGTTCTAGTTGAAGATATTGATTGTGCTATATATTTGGTTAGGAAACTAGTTGAAGAATTAAACAAACGGGGACTGGAAATTGATACAGGGAAAACAGAATACATGGCAGTAGGATGTGCAGGACAAGATGTAAACAATGTTGGGAACATTACAAAACATACTAAAGAATACAAATAAAGTTGACTGAAGATGGAAACGATAGAAAAGACATATTGCAGAAAATAGGGAGAGGAGGAAACATTACAAGGTAAGAAAATTCATAATTATGAAATGAGGACATACAGAAAAGATCAAAAAGACAGATATTTACAACACTAGGGAATAGGCTTGTAGTCTACTGACTTACGCCTCTGAAGTGGCTCAGTGAACAAGAACATACAGGAACGAATAAATCGAACGGGAAATAGTTTCTGTAGAAGATGTAGGTACACATTACAGGATCATATAGCAACGGACAGAATCAAAGAAATAATGAATGTAGAGACACCATAGAAAGAAAGCAGCTTTCCTAGTACGGCCGGGTGGTAGTTTCCATTAAAAACTTGGAAATGGATCCCGATAACACGAAGAGGGAGAGGAAGACCAAGGGAATCATGGTATAGTGGAATTAGAATAGCTATGAACAGAACAAATATAGCAGAAGAAGAAGATTGATGACAAAACAAGAAACTGTTACGACCACACTAAAATTTAAAAAGTAGGAATAAATGTACACAGATAATTAAGTTTTGCAGGTGCGTTGAAGAAAGGGTTAGGTACGTTGCGGAAATAAAATCTTTTCGTAGCACTCAATAGTGGGAGCAAACATTTGTTGCTGAGGTTGGTAAAGCTAACGCATCCCGGTAGAGAAAGTGAAAGTTTAAAGGAGGACCTCCAAATTTGTATATAAGTCTAAATAAAGTTAATTTGCAAGGGAAAAAATAGTGTATTTGTCAATAGGAAAAGGCTAACCTTAGTTAAACAGCCAATAATGATGTAATAGAGTAGTTGGAAAATTTGTTTAAATACTTTTTACCACAGTCTTGTAATGGAGTTTATTTATTTAGTCTAACTATGGAAAAAGACGTCTCTAACCTAAGGCTAGGTGTACATGAGCTTAAAAGTAATCGGGACGCCGAGATAGTTTTCTATCCAATCTTTTAGATACCTATCAGAGTTTCAGCGCACAAGAGATGAGTTTCAGCGCGCGTCATTTCAAGCCTATCTTTTTGATATTTATTTTCCATGTTGGGGACTGGCTTCACTCTATGTTGTTTCTCCTACGAGAGGGATCATAAACAAGTGCAAGTTTACAAAAAGAAAGTAGTTTTTTGTTCTTGGTGTACAACTGTTCGTTTTCTCTTGCTTCTTGTATAGTTGTCCTTCATGTTCTTCCATTTAGTTGTGAGCTTTTTAACTGGAACAAACAAAAAGAAAATGTTTTTGTTATTGTTTGGAACTAATATATTTGACAATAATATTATATCATGATAGGCCTCAGATATTGCCAAAAGCTACTGTAATCAAACTCGTTTGCTGTTTCCCAAATAAATTGTTTACGTTAAATGGAAATGTTGATAGAGCGTATTGACCGTTGATACGTTTTAGCGAATTTTTGAAAAAAATGTCTGATAGATTTAATCACTATATAGCCTATATATATATATAATTTTAAAAAATGAATAGTAACTATTAAAAATTAATATCTGAAACTATAAATGTAAATATTTCCTCATTGATATTAATAACAAATTATCAATCTTATTAATATTAATGGCAAAGATTAATGTCAATTGGTTATTCATTCATATTTAAAGTTAAACATATAAATAAATAAATAAACATATACATAAATAATATGAAATTAGTTATTATATTATCGAAAGCTTCCCTGATAAAATGAAACAGATAGAAAGTAACGTGCGGTGCGTGTGCGCAGTCCCATTACCCACTGTGTACTAGTGGCATGTGCGCAGTCCCATTACCCACTGTGTACTAGTGGCATGTGCGCAGTCCCATTACCCACAGTGTACTAGTGGAACGCTGGCGGTAGAATTGACGCTAGGATAGGAGGAGAAACTCGCATCAGTTCAGATACCTATCAATATAGGCCGAGGGTATCCCATGTGCGTTACTCCATTACCTTTTGCTCAAGGTACTTCTGCCTATCCGATTGAAAACTATCTATGCGTCCCGATTACTTTCAAGCTCATGTGCGCCTACCATAAACAAAGCTGAATCAAACGTTTTCAGCGCTAAAACGTATAAACTGGCTGTAGAAAGTATGTTTACTTAGGAACCGCGACTTTGCGCACGTGACACCATAGCACTATGAGTCATCTACCAGGAGCCTTTAGGTGCCCTACTTTAATTCCTATACTATATTATAGTCTATTATGTATTTAGGTCTATTCCTATACTATATTATATAGCCTACTCCTAATATAGTCTATTATGTATGTAGGTCTATTCCTATACTATATTATATACTCCATTTCAGTGAAATCAGGTGTGGAGGAAGCTGTGGAATTGATGATGTCTATCCCGAATTCATTGTACATCTGGGCAAAGAAGCACAAAAAACCTTACTCATGGCTATGAATGAGAGCTGGCGCATCGGTATCCCAGACACGTGGAAGAAGGCGGTAGTGGTACCCGTGTTTAAGAAGGGAAAGGATCCCGAGAAATTAAGCAGTTATAGACCGATCAGTCTTACTTCTGTTACCTGCAAAGTTATGGAAAGGATGCTCAACCACAGGCTGGAGGCCTGTATAGAGAGAACTAATATAATTCGAGAAGAACAGGCTGGTTTTAGAAAACACAAATCCACTACTGACTAAGTCAATAAGCTCTCCCAGTGCGTGAAGGATGGCTTTCACCGAAGAATGTCCACCCTTGCGTGTTTTATTGACTTCCGGGGAGCTTACGACACATTTAGCAGAAAACTCCTCTATAACAAAATTGCCAACTACGAAGTGGCAGGAAACATGTTGAACTGGATAAATCAATTTTTGAGCCAGCGATTTATAAAGGTCCGCTATGGAAACAGAAGTTCTCAGTTCCGTCAACAGAGAAGGGGGCTCCCGCAGGGAGCGGTCAGTAGTTGTACTCTTTTCAACCTTTACATGAATGATTTAATCAGCAACATTAAGGTAAATAACCCGGGAGTCGAAGTACTCTGTTACACATATGATGTGATAATATGGGCGACCAGCAGCAACATCAACTCCTTGGAAACCAAAATAAACGAGACATTAGGTGGAGTCAAAAGATGGTGCTCCGAAAACGATATGATTATTAACGAAAACAAGACCACGGCACAGTTATTCACGCTATCGACTAAAACTTACGATCCACACGTAGTAATAGGGACTACTGACCTGCCAATAACGCGATCAACCAGGTACTTGGGTATCGCTCTGGACAGCAAACTCCAGTGGTCGGGACAGATATTTCCCCTCAATTGGGCAAAAATCAATAGCAGTGGGGAAAAACGGAACCAACTTCGAAGAGAAGTGACCGCCATCGGCGAAGCGGCCAGAGAGATTCTTCTGTCGGGAAAACACCAAGAAGATAGTTTTCCTCTCGGACTCACATCCGCGAATCAGTCGATCGCATCCCCAAAGCCACAAGAAGGGAAGGAAATAAATAACTGCCAGAAAACACTCCGCATGTTACAAAAAACAACACAGATCGCAGCACAATGGGTGCCGGGGCACTGTGACAACAGAGGAAACGAAAAAGCAGATAGTTTGACCAAGCATGGCTGCTCCATGGCGCAGCCGATCCTCCCCCTCTCATACAGCAGTGTCTGTCGGAGTATAAACAGCACTATCAGCGACTCCGTGAAACGGGTCAGGAAACAAGCTGCTACAGGAAAACAATGGGAAAAGATCATCCAATCAAGCTACCTCAGGATCTTCCGAGAGGCGTAGCAGTGGCTTTGTTTAGGATGACCACTGGTCATGACTACCTGCAGAGACACCTGCATCGCATGAAAGTGGTAGACACGCCAATCTGCCCACTCTGCTCCGACAACGAAGGGACGGCAGAACATCTTACCACTTGTGACGGCCTGAAGGATATCTTTCACGAGAAGTCCAGGGAAGGACTCGCTAAATTATACTGGGAGGCACGGCGTCGGATGGCTGAGAGACCAAGGACGGGCGTTGACTGAAGTAAGTAAGTAATATTATATACTCCTAATATAGTCTATTTTGTATGTAGGTCTATTCCTATACTATATTATATACTCCTAATATAGTCTATTTTGTATGTAAATCTATTGCTATACTATATTATATGCTCCTAATGTAGTGTATTTTGTATGTAGGTCTATTCCTATACTATATTATATACTCCTAATATAGTTTATTATATATGTAGATATATTCCTATATTATACTATATACTCCTAATGTAGTTTAATATGTATGTAGGTCTATTCCTATACTCTATTATATACTCCAAATGTAGTGTAATATTTATGTAGGTCTATACTATATTCCTATACTATATTATATACTCCTAATATAGTCTATTATATATGTAGATATATTCCTATATTATACTATATACTCCTAATGTAGTTTAATATGTATGTAGGTCTATTCCTATACTATATTATATACTCCAAATGTAGTGTAATATTTATGTAGGTCTATACTATATTCCTATACTATATTATATACTCCTAATATATTCTATTATATATGTAGATATATTCCTATATTATACTATATACTCCTAATGTAGTTTAATATGTATGTAGGTCTATTCCTATACTATATTATATACTCCTAATGTATTGTAATATGTATGTAGGTCTATTCCTATACTATATTATATACCCCTAATGTATTGTAATATGTATGTAGGTCTATCCCTATACTATATTATATACTCCTAATGTAGTTTAATATGTATGTAGGTCTATCCCTATACTATATTATATACTCCAAATGTAGTGTAATATTTATGTAGGTCTATACTATATTCCTATACTCTATTATATACTCCTAATATAGTCTATTATATATGTAGATATATTCCTATATTATACTATATACTCCTAATGTAGTTTAATATGTATGTAGGTCTATTCCTATACTCTATTATATACTCCAAATGTATTGTAATATGTATGTAGGTCTATTCCTATACTATATTATATACTCCTAATGTATTGTAATATGTATGTAGGTCTATCCCTATACTATATTATATACTCCTAATGTAGTTTAATATGTATGTAGGTCTATCCCTATACTATATTATATACTCCAAATGTAGTGTAATATTTATGTAGGTCTATACTATATTCCTATACTATATTATATACTCCTAATATAGTCTATTATATATGTAGATATATTCCTATATTATACTATATACTCCTAATGTAGTTTAATATGTATGTAGGTCTATTCCTATACTATATTATATACTCCTAATGTATTGTAATATGTATGTAGGTCTATTCCTATACTATATTATATACTCCAAATGTAGTGTAATATTTATGTAGGTCTATACTATATTCCTATACTATATTATATACTCCTAATATAGTCTATTATATATGTAGATATATTCCTATATTATACTATATACTCCTAATGTAGTTTAATATGTATGTAGGTCTATCCCTATACTATATTATATACTCCTAATGTAGTGTAATATGTATGTAGGTCTATCCCTATACTATATTATATACTCCTAATGTAGTGTAATATGTATGTAGGTCTATTCCTATACTATATTATATACTCCTAATGTATTGTAATATGTATGTAGGTCTATCCCTATACTATATTATATACTCCTAATGTAGTGTAATATGTATGTAGGTCTATCCCTATACTATACTATATACTCCTAATGTATTGTAATATGTATGTAGGTCTATCCCTATACTATATTATATACTCCTAATGTAGTGTAATATGTATGTAGGTCTATCCCTATACTATATTATATACTCCTAATGTAGTGTAATATGTATGTAGGTCTATCCCTATACTATATTATATACTCCTAATGTAGTGTAATATGTATGTAGGTCTATCCCTATACTATATTATATACTCCTAATGTAGTGTAATATGTATGTAGGTCTATCCCTATACTATATTATATACTCCTAATGTAGTGTAATATGTATGTAGGTCTATCCCTATACTATATTATATACTCCTAATGTAGTGTAATATGTATGTAGGTCTATTCCTATACTATATTATATACTCCTAATGTATTGTAATATGTATGTAGGTCTATCCCTATACTATATTATATACTCCTAATGTAGTGTAATATGTATGTAGGTCTATCCCTATACTATACTATATACTCCTAATGTAGTTTAATATGTATGTAGGTCTATTCCTATACTATATTATATACTCCTAATGTATTGTAATATGTATGTAGGTCTATTCCTATACTATATTATATACTCCTAATGTATTGTAATATGTATGTAGGTCTATCCCTATACTATATTATATACTCCTAATGTATTGTAATATGTATGTAGGTCTATCCCTGTACTATATTATATACTCCTAATGTAGTTTAATATGTATGTAGGTCTATTCCTATACTATATTATATACTCCTAATGTAGTTTAATATGTATGTAGGTCTATTCCTATACTATATTATATACTCCTAATGTATTGTAATATGTATGTAGGTCTATTCCTATACTATATTATATACTCCTAATGTAGTGTAATATGTATGTAGGTCTATTCCTATACTATATTATATACTCCTAATGTATACTCCTATGTATGTAGGTCTATCCCTATACTATATTATATACTCCTAATGTAGTTTAATATGTATGTAGGTCTATTCCTATACTATATTATATACTCCTAATGTATTGTAATATGTATGTAGGTCTATTCCTATACTATATTATATACTCCTAATGTATTGTAATATGTATGTAGGTCTATCCCTGTACTATATTATATACTCCTAATGTAGTGTAATATTTATGTAGGTCTATTCCTATACTATAGGGGGTCTATTATATACTCCTAATATAGTCTATGACGTATGTAGGTCTTTTCCTATACTATATTATATACTCCTAATGTAGTTTAATATGTATGTAGGTCTATTCCTATACTATATTATATACTCCTAATGTAGTGTAATATTTATGTAGGTCTATTCCTATACTATAGGGGGTCTATTATATACTCCTAATATAGTCTATGACGTATGTAGGTCTTTTCCTATACTATATTATATACTCCTAATGTAGTTTAATATGTATGTAGGTCTATTCCTATACTATATTATATACTCCTAATATAGTCTATTTTGTATGTAGGTCTTGTCCTATACTATATTATATACTCCTAATGTAGTACAATATCTATGTAGGTCTATTCCTATACTATATTATATACTCCTAACATAGTGTAATATGTATTTAGGTCTATTCCTATACTATATTATATACTCCTAATATGGCCTATTAAGTATGTAGGTCTATTCATATACTAAATTATATACTCCTAATATAGTGTAATATGTGCGTAGGTATATCCTTATACTATATTATATACTCCTAATATAGTCTATTACATACTTAGGTCTATTCCTAAACTATATTATATACTCCTAATGTAGTGTAATATGTATGTAGGTCTATTCCTATACTAATACTTGATACATAAACCTATCTTATTATTCTTAGACAATAATAGCCGCACTGGCCGCTCCACTTAGGCCTAAAACCAGCAATATAAACAAAAATGTTTTAAAATCAATTCCTTCGTAGGTCAACAAAGAAGAACAAATAAAGTAATTCGACCTTTGCGATAAAACAGCTGTTCTTTAAACATTTTTTGTTTTTAGGCCTATTACTTGTTACTGAACAAATTATAGATCTTACAGTATAGCGTACGAATAAAATTGACAAATAAGTTAACTATCGAATTCGGGTCTGTTGAGTGGCAGAATAATTTCATTTGATTCGGTTTTTTCGTTTCTGATTTTCTCCTGATCTGCTCAAGATCTACCAAATAATTGCACTCTTTAACTTGCAGATTACACAAAGTAACATACTGATGTGTATGGTTTAATTTAGAGTCTGTGTCTTTAAGAAGAAAGAACGAATAAAAGATGAGTCGAACCGCTAGTTATTTCTCCATCTAAAAAGTATTAATCCAAGGACGTTTTCACTTAATTGTAGATTGTACATAATTGTAGACTACTGAATTATTTGTATTAAAATTTAAATAAATTATTATATTTAATAATAACCTATTCCTTAACAATGTTCAATAAATAATGTAACATAGTCACCTGTTAAAACATATTTTACAACATAACGTATAACATAAAATCAACTGATGTATGGCATCAGCGGTGATAACATACAACGAATCCGTTGGAAACTACTGCTGTTAATGAATGCTAGAGAAATACTCCCGAAACTCGTTTTATAAGCATGCCCAGAGAAGAGGACGGTCGAAATCTAGTTGGTCGCAAGGCCACTGTCGACAACTGGAAGATAGAAAGACTGGCAAGAACTAAATAAAGGTTGGAGAGTATCGTTGTTAAATTGGAAATAGCTTATTCAAGAATTTAACTTTTGTCTGTAATTTTCCAACCTAATTCATTTTTTGTCTCTAAACACAATTTATCAAACCAGTACTTTTCTATTTATCCCTAGCTTCCCCTTGCCTGATGCTCTAAAGGTGGCGAAGGTAGCTGTCTTTCGACTCTACCACGTTGTCAAAGAACACAATAGCAGGTCCTTATGTTGAGGTATCTTCACTCTAACAGGTGAAATCTCTATCGGAAGACAGAGCGGTGGACTTTTTGTCACGACTCATGGTACCAGTCTGCACAAGATTTTGACTTGACTGTAAGGGCTGGACTGGTTACAGGTCTGTCCATGGGGAAAGATGAACTGGCGCTTTTCCAGAATTCCCTTACATCAGTTCCCCGTTTGTTTAGTTTCTCTCGGTTGTCTTTACATAAAGGCCAGGCCCTCAGTCTTAATGGGCACAAATTCACCAATGAGAGCTTCAGAGCAGAGGAAGTGTGACAAGGAAGTTCGATTACATCTAAAGGTTATACATGAGGCCGATTTTTATCAATTAATAAATTATCTTAAATATTCTAAAACACGTGAAATGCATTTTAAGAGTGCTTACAATGGCCTGATAATTTAGGGGAAACATTCTTGTATCGATTATTGGATGTAATTTAGTGTTGTCTGTATTAAATAAATAACTGCACACGAACTCACAAAACTATATAGCCTATTGTCATACGCGTCTTGATTACTTTCGTCCATCATCAGTGACACTACTACAAATTTATAACAGCAAGTCGCTATAAAGCGTATGCTAATAAAATACATTATTTTGTGAGTTCGCGTGCAGTTATTTATTTATTTATAGCCTCAGCTTATGTTTCCACTATTGTTCGTACAATTTGACCAGTCCTAAACCAACAGATTCTCTAGTCTACACCACTCTGTGAATAGTAAAATAAATGAGTACTTTGTTACTATTAATCCAATAAAATACACTTTAAAGTTTGTTTTTGCCTTTTTTATAACGTTTCGAATAAATAACAACTTGGAGAAACTGTAGCGTAATTTTTTATATTAAATATGTTAAAATAAAACCTCTTAGCCACAAAAACGTTTTATGTAAATCCTTATGCACATTTTGATTGCAAAGCAACCATCTTCAGGAAACCTTGAATTATTACAAAAAGAGTTAGTCTTGTAACAGTTCTAACGAGGATTGCTACGTAAGCGAGGGTTTTAAATAAAACTTTTTTGGGGTTAAGAGGTTTTTTATTTATTCAAAATATAGGCTTACGATAAACCAACAAATTTTACTACCTGTAAAACAAAGTTAATTTATAACATGTAGAGTATATTCCCCTTTGTTGATAACATTAACAAGATGTTATTCTAAGCACATTTACTATTTTACAAAATGCTCTTTTAAAGTTACTTCAGGCGAAAATAGGCTAAACTGTAAGATAGCCTGATACAATAAGCCATTATTACTAAACTTTTAACAGCTTTATCCTGCTACTTCAACACAAAATATGATACAATTAAGTAGAATTCATTGGTGCATTTAGAAGAGGTGTTGCCTCCCATCTTCGTCACGTGACTTTATCTTGGTTATCTCAGCTTTTCTTGTTATTTGGATTATATTTAGAAATACATCGTCTCAAGGTCTAATATTCGCTCAGGGATAACGTGTACAACAAATGCTTTGAAACAATGTCTAATAATATAGCGTGACGCGATAGCATTTTAACTCTAGTTTTGTTCACCGCGCGTAAAGAACTTATGACGTCAGAAATAATAACTTGTTAAATAGTGTGAAGGCTCATTATAGCGTGTTATGAATAAGTTACTACCCTACATTTTGAAAAAGAAAAGGATTTAGCTTTTCGTCCAAAGCATTGAAAAAATTAACAGCTTCGAAGAAATAGCTACCATTTTATACATAAATCTCAGTTGTGTATAGTGGGCCTTTCTCAGCCTTTATAGGTCTGTTACTTTATCCAAGTTAGATCCTCGTGCTACTCCATAATCACTTGGGTAGATTAGGATCCTGAAGAAAGCAACGAGTGGTGGGTAAGGAAAGTAGGCTCTAACTCAAAACGTAACGTTTCTCTAAACGGCGAAATTGTTACTTCCAACACATTTATAGAATTTAAATGAACTGTCATCGTAGAAACATAACTTTACAAAAAACTCGCTTATCAAGTAATTATTTAGGAATGATTGTACTATATTCTACTACATTACCTATGGTTATGTTTAAATGTAACTACAATGTATCCGGATACCACAGGGTTGGTTAAGAAACATCAAAAATTAGTTTTATGGAAACAGACCGATTGCCGGATTGGACTAGTGCCTCCATTTCCCTCGGTATGCATATATGTAGGCTCAGTTAACATATAAGTAATCGCCTCAAGTTAGTAAACTTAATTTAGTTTTCTAATCTTTTCCGAACCAAACATGCCCTTATCGGATACATTGGTCAATAGCTAGGCCTATATTGTAGACTAACATTACTAGAGGCTTACGCTATAATATCGAGGCCTATATTGTAACATTACTAGAGGCTTACGCTATAATACCTAGGCCTATATTGTAACATTACTATAGGCTTACGCTACATTACCGCTAACAAATGAGAGTTTAAATATTTGAGCAATTCCAGGATTGGTTTCAACTAACATTTTGGGCGATAGGCTAACTGCAGGAATTATTCAACGTAGACTTTGAACAAAGGATATTTCCATATGTAAACAGTTCTATGTTTAAAGTTCAGATATGGAAATCTTATCAAAACGTGGCAATACAAACTATTGAGTTATTCTATCCAATATTATTTTTATACCCGACGCCTTTAGACTATTAATTTCGAAAATTTAGATTTATATCAAGTTAGAATTTATTCAAAAAGTAATTTACATGCGTAAAATGCAATTTTATCCATTGAATTTGTTACTGTCCTGAAATAATCAAAGGGTTATCAAACTTAAGACACTTTAGCTAACTTATTTCCCATTATTTATCCCCACTATCTTGTACGATCCTACTTTTAGGCATTATTTAGAATTTTACTTTAAATAATGACTACGTAGGTAAAACGTCTATTGGGCTATATGGTTATTTTATTTATGGGCTATGTGGTGCTTAATAGGACAGCATCTATATATAATTTAGCCTTGAGTTAAAGATTGTTTATTCACTTTTAAATCCATAATGTACTCGTATAACATTATTGTTATACTTTTTTCTTTTAAAACTGTGTTTCACATCACTTACACTTAGTATCGACATAAAACAAAAACTGTTTAAAAAGAATCGTTTGATAATACAAGAAATATAAATTCCAATATTCGTTACCTGTTCGTAAAATTTATTTCAATACAGTTAGTTCTTAAAAATATACATTGCAGACATTTTATAAATTACACTTTCGCAGAAGTACAAATCTGTCGGGTCGGTCTGGGGACTTGTATAGTGGGCTAGGTAGATGTGATTGTACTGTGTAGGCACGACCGCCATTTTAAAAAAAGCTCAGTGGTTGTGCCCAAGGCCGCCCGGTGTATTTAAGTGGAGAGCGCGTCCCTGGTTTGGTTGCGCTGGAGATACAGATTCTTTGACAATGCCAACGATCTACGTCTTCAGCTCAACAAGAAAAAACTGCACAAAACTGTTTAATTGTTTTATTTAACAATATACATTTAGTCTATCTAATAATAAACTACCCTCTCTGTGAACACTCTTGGCCCTTATCAAGTAACATTATAAAGTCAATTCCCACTTAATTCAACAACGAAAATTTTATTTTGGTTACTTTTACTTAAATATACACAATTAATATAAATAAAGTAACATCACCTATCACTTAAAATAGTTGTTCTACCACATAACCTATAACATAAAATCAGCTGTTTTATGAAGTTATATGTTACACTTATTTTAAGCCAAATGGGACGAAATAACTATATTGCTTACCTTGGTCCTTTTGTGAAAAGTTTTCTCCCATACAAAACTAAAATTAATTAATTCATTAATCAATTAATATTTGAAAAGAATGTATTACGATCAAGTGTCATCTACAAGTTTAAAATAATGTATCTGAATTTTAGTGGATGAATAAAAAGTATTTTATTAATGATTGAAAATTGGAACACGAAGTATGTAGAGTGTGAAGAAATAGAAGGGATTGCTACCTTCAAATATACATTCATACAGACCAAGTAATAGGCCCTAATAATTCATAGGTTAGCAGTAACTAATGACTTATAGACACAGGGTTACCACAATTTCAGTTATTTTTTAATTCATATTGATAATATCGACTTGTTGAAACCTGTTATTAGTTATTTTAATAAAATTCTGGGCAGTTTTATTTTATATATGCTAGCATACTGCATCCAAGCTCCAGGCCAATATTTCCTGTCATTATGAACAAAATGCTGTTAACGTACAGTTTAAGTAGTGAAGCTAATTAATAATTGATATAAACAGTCGGAAAGTTCTGGACCTGCTCTGTTCTAGAACAATTGTGCAAATAATAATCAAAATAACGGTTAAACAAAAATTGCTTGTAGTCCCTAAAGCATAGCTGATCTTCACTAATCAAAAAAAAAAAAAAATGGTTTTACAGTATAAACTGAAAAGACAAGACTTATAGGGATATTTCCACAAAGATACCTAAATGGACTTATATAAATGTGTCTAAATAGAAATAATGGGTTATATTTTAAATTGAATTCTTGTAGGCCTATATATTAAATTTTTACAACTTGAGCTATTTTTCTTAGACCTTTTTAACCTTTCTAAAAAATGAACTTTCTGTAAGCATTGCTATGGCAATTAATTTCGACTTCCTAAGGTAAGTTTTCTCTATTAAAACTTAATTACTTTAACTTATCAATCACTATTATTTCATCGAACCCAAATACATCTAGAGTTAATTACTACTTATTCTGGACGACGCTAAAACCATGGATTTAATGATTGAATTTAACCCCATAAAGGCCGCAGATAATAACAAATTAATCGAATTAATAGCGTAATAACAATAAAAGCAACGACACCTACTATATTTCTTTTACGAAGCCTAAACACAATTTTTCTCTAGATTTTTTTAGAAGTTTTAATTTGAAAATGTCCAATAAAAGTCTTTGCATTTATAACAGATACTTTAAATGTTTCTGTTTAAAGTTACAACATGAACATTAATGTGTATTCAGGTCAGTTGTTTAGTTACGTCATCACAAAGGATTCACACGAAAGAGTGTAACAACCAGAGAAAAAATCCAAGATTTCCGAATTACGACCGTTATTTTTATTAAACAATTTTCATCTCAACTTAGAGATTGCTTGAGGGTTATGTTTAAATTCAATTTCCTATATATCTAAAAATAATAAATATTTGATTTAATTAAGTAATAACATATAACTACATTCAAAAGCTATTACTATTTATAGCGTGACGAATTGGAGTTACTTCCTGTAGGCCTATTGTACAACAGCGGTAACTTAAAATATGTTTCTAAGAAAAGTAAATATTATTTCATAGTCCGTTAACGGTAAGTATAGGCGACTTGTCTAATAGGCCTAAGCAACGTTATATTCACTTGTTATAAGCTTGCTTGTATTTATTAGTTCGATTGGGTTATAGGCCTAATTAATAACGGGTAAAAGCCTATGGTAAAATTTAAAAACGTATAAAGTTGGATATTTGTAAAATTTATATTAAAAATGAGAAGTAATCACGTGGCTTAATCATGTATTGTCATTGTTAAAGACTTTATTAGAGTTATATTCTTATCGACTTTATTTTTAGGACTTACGTGGTTTTATTTTACAATGAAATTATTTGAAGTAAACATCTGTTTAATCATATGACTGCTGTTAATTTGACCCAAGAAAAATTTAAGAATATTTTTAAAAAGAACTAATTAAAATTAATAATTTACATTTTCATACCAAAAATTATCAAAAACAATTGTTAAGCAATAATTCGCTTAATTTAAGCAATCCAAGTTGCATAATGCCGGTAATACAATTCCTTCTATTAGTTCACACTCTACAGGCCTATAGCCTATATCTTGTACACATTTTCAATCGGTAAAAAAATACTTTTTATGCATCCACTCAAGTTCAAATATATTTTTTTTAACTTGTAAAAAGATGACACGATGTTAATATAGTTTTAAAAAATAATTACTCATTCTTTAAATTTAATAAATAATTTAAATTTTATATGGGAGAAAAGCTTTTCACAGAAGCGCCAAGATATCCAATAGGCCTATAATTATTTCTTCCATTTGGCTTATAATAAGTGCTAACATATAATTTCATAAACCAGCTGATTTTATGTTGTGGGGTGTGGTGAAGAATATTGAATTTTATTTAACTGCTGAAATTATTTAATAAAAGTAACTGAAATAATTTTTTTTTGTTGATTAGAGTAGGAATTGATTTTAGTGAATTTGTGTCTGTATTATTTGTTTCTACTGTTTCTTCTACACCCTGTTTCTCTCTTTCTTTCTGACAAGTGATGCACATACAAACAGCAAACAGGAAGTTATTTTTTTAAGTGTTAAATGAAAATGAATTAAGAATCATTCAAAAAAGAAAATATAAATTAACTCCACGTCATGATGAAAATTTTAAATGTAGATCTATTTCAACCAGTGGGTTATAATAAAACAGCTGTTGTACTACATAACCTATAACGTAAAATCAGATGTTTTACGAAATCATATGTTATTGCTTATCTTAGGCCAAATGGGATGAAATAATTATATTACATACCTTGCCCCTTTTGTGAAAAGCTTTTCTCCCATATAAAACTAAATCCCATATAAATTTTACTAATGAATTATTATTTGAAAAAACTATAATGGCATTAAGTATCATCTATTACAGGTTTAAAAAAATACATCTGAACTTGAATGGATGAATAAAAAGTATTTTATTAGCGATTGAAAATTTATGTAAGGATAGTGTGAACTAATAGAAGGAATTGAATAAAATAAAGAAATTGGTGAAATATTCTAGGCTATTCTAGTTCGAAATGAAAGATTTATTTTCTATTCAAGGTTTGTTTACTCCTCAGATTAATATAAAGCGACTCGGTTGACTTGATATGGCGCTAATGGCCAACTATTACTAATCCGCTTTGGTCCTAACGTCCTCAGTTTTATAAAGAATATTTATTTATTATTTGATTCCCCCTTCATTTGAGATAGTCTACTAGCTTCTCACACGGACATACACTAGTAGTGTACTACACTTGCGTATAGTAACACTAATTGTGTTCCATTGTCAAATCAACTCTTGGTTGTTTTAGGCTAGAGTGTGTGTACTATATTAGGATAGAAAACGGCCGAACTCAATAAAAAACAAAGTGCTACTACAGGGAATTGTAACATACAAATACAGTAGAGTCTATATGTACAAGTGTTTTCATTCAAAGAATATTTGTTTTTAAAGGATGCCAGTCGTGTCCCTTTGTGGTTAACGAAAAGGCCAGCGTTCATTTATAAGTCCATTTTAGGAAATGCTTCTTTTATATCTTTATATTATTGTAAATTTGGATTGTTTCATAATTTACTTTGGAAAATGATACAAGCATTATTGAAATAGCAACAACAAAAATGCAACTGATAGCCTATAGGAAATATGCAACAATCGTATGAAAGTAGGAGAGAATTACCAGTGGTCAAAGAGAATTTATTTTCCAGGTGGACATTATTAGACAAATGTGAAACCACTTTACATAATAACTTGTATTTGTTTTCAAGTTTTTTTGTTATAGAAATACGAGGACATAAGGCATGATCTTTAGAAATGCGAAAGGAAAGGCCAGGAGTTTTCCGTTACGACTTTCTAGTGTTTTAGTTAAATCATATGTTGTCACTTATTTTAAATCAAATGGGACGAAATAACTATATTGCACACCTAGCCCCTTTTGTAAAATGTTTTTCTCTCTTATAAAAGTAAAATGAATTAATTAAATTTAATTAATGAATTATTATTTGAAAAACACTGTATTAACATCAAGTGTCATCCACTGAAAGTATTCAAAAATGTATTAGAACTTGAGTGGATGAATAATTGTATTATATTGACGATTGTAAATTTGAACAAGATATAGTTATATAAGGAAAGTGTGAACTAATCGAGGGAATTGAAATAAAAATATAAGGGCAATGTGAAAAAAATATAAAATTTTTTAAATGAATAAATATAGATCGCAAAATAATTCACGTTTCGTAGTAAATTATTTATAAACGCAACTGACAAAAAGTGGAAAAATTGAATTCTCTGGGTGTTGAATATGGGATCTAAACTGGAAAATTCTCAGTGTATCATAAACACACATCTTTAATTATTGGCTAATTGTATTACGTAGATTATTTCTTGTAGTTTAAAAAAAAGATGTACTAAAAAGATTAACGCATAAAAAAGTCATGCAATCGCATGAAAATTAGTGAAAAGGTTTTCTAGCATTTAATTTCCACAAGTAATTATTGTGTTTACTTATTGGGAAAACCCACATTCATGACCCATTTACTCAGGAACCCACTCATGACCCATTTACTCAGGAACTTTTAATTAACGCAAAGGTCATTGCATGGAACCGGAGTCGTAAAAGATACTGGTTGACAAAGTAACTGGTACTTTTAGGAACACTTCAAGTCTAGTTTTAGAGATATAAAAACTTACGAATTGTAGAGACGTCCGGCGATAACTTGTCTTTTTTTCGAAACGGGACCGACTCAAAAGTCCAGTTAGCTTTAGAAAGTCTTGTATTAAATACCAGTGTTTTATTACACCCAAGGATGTACAAACATATGACGAGCTGGTGTGACTAAGACCCTGCAGTTGCGCGAAAAGAGTTTTGTGAGATCGAGGCTACTTTAAGCGTGGCCATTCACTTTAAGCGTGGCCATTCACTTTAAGCGTTTCCATTAACTTTAAGCGTGGCTATTCACTTTAAGCGTAGTCATTCACTTTAGGCGTAGCCATTCACTTTAAGCGTGGCCATTTTAAGCGTCTCCATTCACTTTAAGCGTGGCCATTTTAAGCGTCTCAATTCACATTAAGCGTAGCTATTCACTTTAAGCGTAGTCATTCGTTTTAAGCGTAGTCATTCGTTTTAAGCGTAGCAGTTCACTTAAAGCGTAGCCATTCACTTTAAGCGTTTCCATTAACTTTAAGCTTGGCCATTTTAAGCGTCTCCATTCAATTTAAGCGTAGCCATTCACTTTAAGCGTAGTCATTCGTTTTAAGCGTAGTCATTCGCTTTAAGCGTGGTCATTCGTTTTAAGCGTAGTCATTCGTTTTAAGCGTAGTCATTCGTTTTAAGCGTAGCAGTTCACTTAAAGCGTGGTCATTCACTTAAGGCGTGGCCATTCACTTTAAGCTTGGCCATTTTAAGCGTCTCCATTCACTTTAAGCGTAGCCATTCACTTTAAGCGTAGTCATTCGTTTTAAGCGTAGTCATTCGCTTTAAGCGTGGTCATTCGTTTTAAGCGTGGTCATTCGTTTTAAGCATAGCAGTTCACTTAAAGCGTGGCCATTCACTTTAAGCGTTTCCATTAACTTTAAGCTTGGCCATTTTAAGCGTCTCCATTCAATTTAAGCGTAGCCATTCACTTTAGCGTGGCCATTCACTTTAAGCGTGGTCATTCACTTTAAGCGTGGCCATTCACTTTAAACGTAGTAATTCGCTTTAAGCGTGGTCATTCGTTTTAAGCATAACAGTTCACTTAAAGCGTGGCCATTCACTTTAAGCGTTTCCATTAACTTTAAGCTTGGCCATTTGAAGCGTCTCCATTCACTTTAAGCGTAGCCATTCACTTTAAGCGTGGTCATTCACTTTAAACGTAGTCATTCGCTTTAAGCGTGGCCATTCGCTTTAAGCGTGGTCATCCGTTTTAAGCATAGCAGTTCACTTAAAGCGTGGCCATTCTCTTTAAGCGTTTCCATTAACTTTAAGCTTGGCCATTTTAAGCGTCTCCATTCACTTTGGGCGTAGCCATTCACTTTAAGCGTGGTCATTCACTTTAAACGTAGTCATTCGCTTTAAGCGTAGCCATTCGCTTTAAGCGTGGTCATTCGTTTTAAGCATAGCAGTTCACTTAAAGCGTGGCCATTAACTTTAAGCGTTTCCATTAACTTTAAGCTTGGCCATTTTAAGCGTCTCCATTCACTTTAAGCGTAGCCATTCACTTAAAGCTTGGCCATTCACTTTAAATGTAGTCATTCGCTTTAAGCGTGGTAATTCGTTATAAGCATAGCAGTTCACTTAAAGAGTGGCCATTAACTTTAAGCGTAGTTAATTCACTTTAAGCGTAGTTAATTCACTTAGAGCGTGGTCATTCGTTTTAAGCATAGCAGTTCACTTAAAGCGTGGCCATTACCTTTAAGCGTGGCCATTCACTCTAAGATTGGCAATTTTAAGCGTCTCCATTCACTTTAAGCGTGGCCATACACTTTAAGCGTAGTCATTCACTTTAAGCGTGGTCATTCACTTTAAGCGTGGCCATTCACTTTAAGCGTTTCCATTAACTTTAAGCTTGGCCATTTTAAGCGTCTCCATTCACTTTAAGCGTGGCCATACACTTTAAGCGTGGCCAATTTAAGCGTCTCCATTCACTTTAAGCGTAGCCATTCACTTTTAGGCGTGGCAATTTTAAGCTTCTCCATTAACTTTAAACGTGGTCATTCACTTTAAACGTGATCATTCACTTTAAACGTGGTCATTCACTTTAAACGTTGTCTTTCACTTTAAACGTGATCATTCACTTTAAACGTGGCCATTCACGTTAAACGTGATCATTCACTTTAAACGTGGTCATTCACTTTAAACGTGGTCATTCACTTTAAGCTTGGCCATTTTAAGCGTCTCCATTCACTTTAGGCGTAGTCATTCACTTTAAGCGTGGCCATTTTAAGCGTCTCCATTCACTTTAAACGTGGTCATTCACTTTAAGCGTAGCCACTCACGTTAAACGTGATCAGTCACTTTAAACGTGGTCATTCACTTTAAACGTGGCCATTCACGTTAAACGTGATCATTCACTTTAAACGTGGTCATTCACTTTAAACGTGGTCATTCACTTTAAGCGTAGCCATTCACGTTAAACGTGATCATTCACTTTAAACGTGGTCATTAACTTTAAACGTGGTCATTCACTTTAAACGTGATCATTCACTTTAAACGTGGTCATTCACTTTAAACGTTGTCTTTCACTTTAAACGTGATCATTCACTTTAAGCGTCTCCATTCACTTTAGGCGTAGTCATTCACTTTAAGCGTGGCCATTTTAAGCGTCTCCATTCACTTTAAACGTGGTCATTCACTTTAAGCGTAGCCATTCACGTTAAACGTGATCATTCACTTTAAACGTGGTCATTCACTTTAAACGTGGCCATTCACGTTAAACGTGATCATTCACTTTAAACGTGGTCATTCACTTTAAACGTGGTCATTCACTTTAAGCGTAGCCATTCACGTTAAACGTGATCATTCACTTTAAACGTGTTCATTAACTTTAAACGTGGTCATTCACTTTAAACGTGATCATTCACTTTAAACGTGGTCATTCACTTTAAACGTTGTCTTTCACTTTAAACGTGATCATTCACTTTAAACGTGGCCATTCACGTTAAACGTGATCATTCACTTTAAACGTGGTCATTCACTTTAAACGTGATCATTCACTTTAAACGTGGTCATTCACTTTAAGCTTGGCCATTTTAAACGTCTCCATTCACTTTAGGCGTAGTCATTCACTTTAAGCGTGGCCATTTTAAGCGTCTCCATTCACTTTAAACGTGGTCATTCACTTTAAACGTGGTCATTCACTTTAAACGTGATAATTCACTTTAAACGTGGTCATTCACTTTAAGCTTGGCCATTTTAAGCGTCTCCATTCACTTTAAGCGTAGTCATTCACTTTAAGCGTGGCCATTTTAAGCGTCTCCATTCACTTTAAACGTGGTCATTCACTTTAAACGTGATCATTCACTTTAAACGTGATCATTCACTTTAAACGTGGCCATTCACGTTAAACGTGATCATTCACTTTAAACGTGGTCATTCACTTTAAACGTGATAATTCACTTTAAACGTGGTCATTCACTTTAAGCTTGGCCATTTTAAGCGTCTCCATTCACTTTAAGCGTAGTCATTCACTTTAAGCGTGGCCATTTTAAGCGTCTCCATTCACTTTAAACGTGATCATTCACTTTAAACGTGATCATTCACTTTAAACGTGGCCATTCACGTTAAACGTGATCATTCACTTTAAACGTGGTCATTCACTTTAAACGTGATCATTCACTTTAAACGTGGTCATTCACTTTAAGCTTGGCCATTTTAAGCGTCTCCATTCACTTTAAGCGTAGTCATTCACTTTAAGCGTGGCCATTTTAAGCGTCTCCATTCACTTTAAACGTGGTCATTCACTTTAAGCGTAGACATTCACGTTAAACGTGATCATTCACTTTAAACGTGATCATTCACTTTAAACGTGATCATTCACGTTAAACGTGATCATTCACTTTAAACGTGATCATTCACTTTAAACGTGGTCATTCACTTTAAGCGTAGTCATTTACTTTAAGCGTGGCCATTTTAAGCGTCTCCATTCACTTTAAACGTGGTCATTCACTTTAAACGTGGTCATTCACTTTAAGCGTAACCATTCACGTTAAACGTGGTCATTCACTTTAAACGTGGTCATTCACTTTAAGCGTAGCCGTTCACGTTAAACGTGATCATTCACTTTAAACGTGGTCATTCACTTTAAGCTTGGCCATTTTAAGCGTCTCCATTCACTTTAAGCGTAGTCATTCACTTTAAGCGTGGCCATTTTAAGCGTCTCCATTCACTTTAAACGTGGTCATTCACTTTAAACGTGGTCATTCACTTTAAACGTAGCCATTCACGTTAAACGTGGTCATTCACTTTAAACCTGGTCATTCACTTTAAGCGTAGCCATTCACGTTAAACGTGGTCATTCACTTTAAACGTGGTCATTCACTTTAAGCGTGATCATTCACTTTAAACGTGGTCATTCACTTTAAGCTTGGCCATTTTAAGCGTCTCCATTCACTTTAAGCGTAGTCATTCACTTTAAGCGTGGCCATTTTAAGCGTCTCCATTCACTTTAAACGGGGTCATTCACTTTAAACGTGGTCATTCACTTTAAACGGAGTCATTCACTTTAAACGGAGTCATTCACTTTAAACGGAGTCATTCACTTTAAACGTGATCATTCACTTTAAACGTGGTCATTCACTTTAAACGTGGTCATTCACTTTAAACGTGGTCATTCACTTTAAACGTGATCATTCACTTTAAACGTGGTCATTCACTTTAAACGTGGTCATTCACTTTAAACGTGGTCATTCACTTTAAACGTGATCATTCACTTTAAACGTGATCATTCACTTTAAGCGTGGCCATTTTAAGCGTCTCCATTCACTTTAAACGGGGTCATTCACTTTAAACGTGGTCATTCACTTTAAACGGAGTCATTCACTTTAAACGGAGTCATTCACTTTAAACGGGGTCATTCACTTTAAACGTGATCATTCACTTTAAACGTGATCATTCACTTTAAACGTGGCCATTCACTTTAAACGGAGTCATTCACTTTAAACGGGGTCATTCACTTTAAACGTGATCATTCACTTTAAACGTGTTCATTCACTTTAAACGTGATCATTCACTTTAAACGTGATCATTCACTTTAAACGTGATCATTCACTTTAAACGTGGTCATTCACTTTAAACGGGGTCATTCACTTTAAACGTGATCATTCACTTTAAACGTGATCATTCACTTTAAACGTGGCCATTCACTTTAAACGGAGTCATTCACTTTAAACGGGGTCATTCACTTTAAACGTGATCATTCACTTTAAACGTGTTCATTCACTTTAAACGTGATCATTCACTTTAAACGTGATCATTCACTTTAAACGTGATCATTCACTTTAAACGTGGTCATTCACTTTAAGCTTGGCCATTTTAAGCGTCTCCATTCACTTTAAGCGTAGTCATTCACTTTAAGCGTGGCCATTTTAAGCGTCTCCATTCACTTTAAGCGTGGTCATTCACTTTAAGCGTGGCCATTTTAAGCGTCTCCATTCACTTTAAGCGTAGCCATTCACTTTTAGGCGTGGTCATTTTAAGCTTCTCCATTCACTTTAAGCGTGGCCATTCACTTTAAACGTGGTCATTCACTTTAAACGTGGTCATTCACTTTAAGCGTAGCCATTCACTTTAAGCGTAGCCATTTTAAGCGTCTCCATTCACTTTAAGCGTGGTCATTCACTTTAAGCGTGGCCATTTTAAGCGTCTCCATTCACTTTAAGCGTAGCCATTCACTTTTAGGCGTGGTCATTTTAGGCTTCTCCATTCACTTTGAGCGTCTCCATTCACTTTAAGCGTAGCCATTCACTTTAGGCGTGGCCATTTTAAGCGCCTCCATTCACTTTAAGCGTAGCCATTCACTTTAGTTGTGGCCATTTTAAGCTTCTCCATTCACTTTAAGTGTGGCCATTCACTTTAAACGTGGCCATTCACTTTAAGCGTGGTCATTCACTTTACGCGTGGTCATTCACTTTGGGCGTGGCCATTCACTTTACGCTTATACTATACAGCCTGTACTAGCCAATGGAGAGCAGAGAGCCACAGAGCATAGAGAGTAGAGCTGGCGGCTTGTAGCTGTTCGCGCGGTTTTCCCCACAGCCTGTACTAGCCAATGGAGAGCAGAGAGTCACAGAGCATAGAGAGTAGAGCTGGCGGCTTGTAGCTGTGCGCGCGGTTTTCCCCATAGCCTGTACTATCCAACGGAGAGCAGAGAGTCACAGAGCATAGAGAGTAGAGCTGGCGGCTTGTAGCTGTTCGCGCGGTTTTCCCCACAGCCTGTACTAGTCAATGGAGAGCAAATAGCCACAGAGCATAGAGAGAGAAGCTGGCGGCTTGTAGCTGTGCGCGCCGCTTTCCCCATAGCCTGTACTAGTCAATGGAGAGCAAATAGCCACAGAGCATAGAGAGTAGAGCTGGCGGCTTGTAGCTGTGCGCGCGGCTTTCCCCACAGCCTGTACTAGCCAATGGAGAGCAGAGAGCCACAGAGCATAGAGAGTAGAGCTGGCGGCTTGTAGTTGTTCACGCGGTTTCTCTATAGCCTGTACTAGCCAATGGAGAGCAGAGAGCCACAGAGTATAGAGAATAGAGCTGGCGGCTTGTAGCTGTACGCGTGGCTTTCCCTATAGCCTGTACTAGCCAACGGAGAGCAGAGGGCCACAGAGCATAGAGAGTAGAGCTGACTTCTTGTAGCTGTGCGCGCGGTTTCCCTTATAGCCTGTACTAGAGAATTTGAGAGCAGAGGGCCACTGAGCATAGAGAGTAGAGCTGGCGGCTTGTAGCTGTGCGCGTGGCTTTCCCCATAGCCTATACTAGCCAATGGAGACCAGAGAGCCACAGAGCATAGAGAGTACAGCTGACGGCTTGTAGCTGAGCGCGCGGCTTTCCCCATACCCTGTACTAGCCAATGGAGAGCAGAGAGCCACAAAGGATAGAGAGTAGAGCTGGCGGCTTGTAACTGTGCGCGCGGCTTTCCCCATACCCTAGATTAGCCAATGGAGAGCAAATAGCCACAGGGGATGGAGAGTAGACCTGGCGGCTTGTAGCTGTGCGCGTGGCTTTCCCCATAGCCTATACTAGCCAATGGAGACCAGAGAGCCACAGAGCATAGAGAGTACAGCTGACGGCTTGTAGCTGAGCGCGCGGCTTTCCCCATACCCTGTACTAGCCAATGGAGAGCAGAGAGCCACAGAGCATAAAGAGTAGAGCTGGCGGCTTGTAGCTGTGCGCGCGGCTTTCCCCATACCCTAGATTAGCCAATGGAGAGCAAATAGCCACAGGGGATGGAGAGTAGACCTGGCGGCTTGTAGCTGTGCGCGCGGCTTTCCCCATACCCTAGATTAGCCAATGGAGAGCAAATAGCCACAGGGGATGGAGAGTAGAGCTGGCGGCTTGTAGCTGTGCGCGCTGCGTTCCTTATAGCCTGTACTAGCCAATGGAGAGCAGAGAGCCACAGAGCATAAAGAGTAGAGCTGGCGGCTTGTAGCTGTGCGCGCGGCTTTCCCCATACCCTAGATTAGCCAATGGAGAGCAAATAGCCACAGGGGATGGAGAGTAGACCTGGCGGCTTGTAGCTGAGCGCGTGGATTTCCCCATGGCCTATACTAGCCAATGGAGAGCAGAGAGCCACAGAGCATAGAGAGTAGAGCTGACGGCTTGTAGCTGTGCGCGCGGCTTTCCCCACAGCCTGTACTAGCCAATGGAGAGCAGAGAGCCACAGAGCATAAAGAGTAGAGCTGGCGGCTTATAGCTGTGCGCGCGGCTTTCCCCATAGCCTGTACTAGCCAATGGAGAGCAGAGAGCCACAGAGCATAGAGAGTAGAGCTGACGGCTTGTAGCTGAGCGCGCGGCTTTCCCCATAGCCTGTACTACCTAATGGAGAGCAGAGAGCAACAGAGCATAGAGAGTAGAGCTGGCGGCTTGTAACTGTGCACGCGGCTTTCCCCATAGCCTGTACTAGCCAATGGAGAGCAGAGAGCCACAGAGGATAGAGAGTAGAGCTGGCGGCTTGTAACTGTGCACGCGGCTTTCCTTATAGCCTGTACTAGCCAATGGAGAGCAGAGAGCCACAGAGCATAAAGAGTAGAGCTGGCGGCTTGTAGCTGTGCGAGTGGCTTTCCCCATAGCCTATACTAGCCAATGGAGAGCAGAGAGCCACAGAGGATAGAGAGTAGAGCTGGCGGCTTGTAACTGTGCACGCGGCTTTCCCCATAGCCTGTACTAGCCAATGGAGAGCAGAGAGCCACAGAGGATAGAGAGTAGAGCTGGCGGCTTGTAACTGTGCACGCGGCTTTCCTTATAGCCTGTACTAGCCAATGGAGAGCAGAGAGCCACAGAGCATAAAGAGTAGAGCTGGCGGCTTGTAGCTGTGCGCGTGGCTTTCCCCATAGCCTATACTAGCCAATGGAGACCAGAGAGCCACAGAGCATAGAGAGTACAGCTGACGGCTTGTAGCTGAGCGCGCGGCTTTCCCCATAGCCTGTACTAGCCAATGGAGAGCAGAGAGGCACAGAGCATAGAGAGTACAGCTGGCGGCTTGTAGCTGTGCGCGTGGCTTTCCCCATAGCCTGTACTAGCCAATGGAGACCAGAGAGCCACAGAGCATAGAGAGTACAGCTGACGGCTTGTAGCTGTGCGCGCGGCTTTCCCCATACCCTAGATTAGCCAATGGAGAGCAAATAGCCACAGGGGATGGAGAGTAGACCTGGCGGCTTGTAGCTGAGCGCGTGGATTTCCCCATGGCCTATACTAGCCAATGGAGAGCAGAGAGGCACAGAGCATAGAGTGTAGAGCTAGCGGCTTGTAGCTGTTCACGCGGTTTCCCTATAGCCTGTACTAGCCAACGGAGATCAGAGAGCCACAGAGCATAGAGAGTAGAGCTGACAGCTTGTAGCTGTGCGCGGATTCCCTTATAGCCTGTACTAGAAAATGGAGAGCAGAGGGCCAAAGAGCATAGAGAGTAGAGCTGGCGGCTTGTAGATGTGCGCGTGGCTTTCCCATAGCCTATACTAGCCAATGGAGACCAGAGAGCCACAGAGCATAGAGAGTACAGCTGACGGCTTGTAGCTGAGCGCACGGCTTTCCCCATAGCCTGTACTAGCCAATGGAGAGCAGAAAGGCACAGAGCATAGAGAGTACAGCTGGCGGCTTGTAGCTGAGCGCACGGCTTTCCCCATAGCCTATACTAGCCAATGGAGAGCAGAGAGCCACAGAGGATAGAGAGTAGAGCTGACGGCTTGTAGCTGAGCGCACGGCTTTCCCCATACCCTGTACTAGCCAATGGAGACCAGAGAGCCACAGAGCATAGAGAGTACAGCTGACGGCTTGTAGCTGAGCGCACGGCTTTCCCCATAGCCTATACTAGCCAATGGAGAGCAGAGAGCCACAGAGGATAGAGAGTAGAGCTGACGGCTTGTAACTGTGCACGCGGCTTTCCTTATAGCCTGTACTAGCCAATGGAGAGTAGAGAGCCACAGAGCATAGAGAGTACAGCTGACGGCTTGTAGCTGAGCGCACGGCTTTCCCCATACCCTGTACTAGCCAATGGAGAGCAGAGAGCCACAGAGGATAGAGAGTAGAGCTGGCGGCTTGTAACTGTGCACGCGGCTTTCCTTATAGCCTGTACTAGCCAATGGAGAGTAGAGAGCCACAGAGCATAGAGAGTAGGGCTGGCGGCTTGTAGCTGTGCGCGCGGCTTTCTCTATAGCCTATACTAGCCAATGGAGACCAGAGAGCCACAGAGCATAGAGAGTAGAGCTGGCGGCTTGTAGCTGTGCGCGCGGATTTCCCCATAGCCTATACGAGCCAATGGAGAGCAGAGAGCCACAGGGGATGGAGAGTGTAGCTGGCTGCTTGTAGTTGTGCGCGCGGTTTTCCCCATAATCTATACTAGCCAATGGAGACCAGAGAGCCACAGAGCATAGAGATTAGAGCTGGCGGTTTGTAGCTCTGCGCACAGCTTTCCCCATAGCCTATACTAGCAAATGGAGACCAGAGAGCCACACAGCATGGAGAGTAGAGCTGGCGGCTTGTAGCTGTGCGCGCTGCTTTCCTTATAGCCTGTACTAGTCAATGGAGAGCAGAGAGCCACAGAGCATAGAGAGTAGAGCTGGCGGCTTGTAGCTGTGCGCGAGGCTTTCCCCATAGCCTGTACTAGCCAATGGAGAGCAGAGAGCCACAGAGCATAGAGAGTAGAGCTGGCGGCTTGTAGCTGTGCGCGCGGCTTTCCCCATAGCCTATACTAGCCAATGGAGACCAGAGAGTCACAGAGCTTAGAGAGTAGAGATGGCGGCTTGTAGCTGTGCGCGCGGCTTTCCCCATAGAATATACTAGCCAATGGAGAGCAGAGAGCCACAGGGGATGGAGAGTAGCGCTGGCGGCTTGTAGCTATGCGCGCGGCTTTCCCCATAGCCTATATTAGCCAATGGAGAGCAGAGAGCCACAGAGCATAGAGAGTAGAGCTGGCGGCTTGTAGCTGTGCGCGCCGCTTTCCCCATAGCCTGTACTAGCCAATGGAGAGCAGAGAGCTACAGAGCATAGAGAGTAGAGCTGGCGGCTTGTAGCTGTGTGTGCTGCTTTCTCCATATCCTGTACTAACCAATGGAGACCAGAGAGCCACAGAGCATAGAGAGTAGAGCTGGCGGCTTGTAGCTGTGCGCGCTGCGTTCCTTATAGCCTGTACTAGTCAATGGAGAGCAGAGAGCCACAGAGCATAGAGAGTAGAGCTAGCGGCTTGTAGCTGTGCGCGCTGCGTTCCTTATAGCCTCTACTAGTCAATGGAGAGCAGAGAGCCACAGAGCATAGAGAGTAGAGCTGGCGGCTTGTAGCTGTGCGCGCTGCGTTCCTTATAGCCTGTACTAGTCAATGGAGAGCAGAGAGCCACAGAGCATAGAGAGTAGAGCTGGCGGCTTGTAGCTGTGCGCGAGGCTTTCCCCATAGCCTGTACTAGCCAATGGAGAGCAGAGAGCCACAGAGCATAGAGAGTAGAGCTGGCGGCTTGTAGCTGTGCGCGCGGCTTTCCCCATAGCCTATACTAGCCAATGGAGACCAGAGAGTCACAGAGCTTAGAGAGTAGAGCTGGCGGCTTGTAGCTGTGCGCGCGGCTTTCCCCATAGAATATACTAGCCAATGGAGAGCAGAGAGCCACAGGGGATGGAGAGTAGCGCTGGCGGCTTGTAGCTGAGCGCGCGGCTTTCCCCATAGCCTATATTAGCCAATGGAGAGCAGAGAGCCACAGAGCATAGAGAGTAGAGCTGACGGCTTGTAGCTGTGCGCGCTGCGTTCCTTATAGCCTGTACTAGTCAATGGAGAGCAGAGAGCCACAGAGCATAGAGAGTAGAGCTGGCGGCTTGTAGCTGTGCGCGAGGCTTTCCCCATAGCCTGTACTAGCCAATGGAGAGCAGAGAGCCACAGAGCATAGAGAGTAGAGCTGGCGGCTTGTAGCTGTGCGCGCGGCTTTCCCCATAGCCTATACTAGCCAATGGAGACCAGAGAGTCACAGAGCTTAGAGAGTAGAGATGGCGGCTTGTAGCTGTGCGCGAGGCTTTCCCCATAGCCTGTACTAGCCAATGGAGAGCAGAGAGCCACAGAGCATAGAGAGTAGAGCTGGCGGCTTGTAGCTGTGCGCACAGCTTTCCCCATAGCCTATACTAGCAAATGGAGACCAGAGAGCCACAGAGCATAGAGAGTAGAGCTGGCGGCTTGTAGCTGTGCGCGCTGCGTTCCTTATAGCCTGTACTAGTCAATAGAGAGCAGAGAGCCACCGAGCATAGAGAGTAGAGCTGGCGGCTTGTAGCTGTGCGCGAGGCTTTCCCCATAGCCTGTACTAGCCAATGGAGAGCAGAGAGCCACAGAGCATAGAGAGTAGAGCTGGCGGCTTGTAGCTGTGCGCGCGGCTTTCCCCATAGCCTATACTAACCAATGGAGACCAGAGAGTCACAGAGCTTAGAGAGTAGAGATGGCGGCTTGTAGCTGTGCGCGCGGCTTTCCCCATAGAATATACTAGCCAATGGAGAGCAGAGAGCCACAGGGGATGGAGAGTAGCGCTGGCGGCTTGTAGCTGAGCGCGCGGCTTTCCCCATAGCCTATATTAGCCAATGGAGAGCAGAGAGCCACAGAGCATAGAGAGTAGAGCTGACGGCTTGTAGCTGTGCGCGCTGCGTTCCTTATAGCCTGTACTAGTCAATGGAGAGCAGAGAGCCACAGAGCATAGAGAGTAGAGCTGGCGGCTTGTAGCTGTGCGCGAGGCTTTCCCCATAGCCTGTACTAGCCAATGGAGAGCAGAGAGCCACAGAGGATAGAGAGTAGAGCTGGCGGCTTGTAACTGTGCACGCGGCTTTCCTTATAGCCTGTACTAGCCAATGGAGAGTAGAGAGCCACAGAGCATAGAGAGTAGAGCTGGCGGCTTGTAGCTGTGCGCGAGGCTTTCCCCATACCCTGTACTAGCCAATGGAGAGCAGAGAGCCACAGAGGATAGAGAGTAGAGCTGGCGGCTTGTAACTGTGCACGCGGCTTTCCTTATAGCCTGTACTAGCCAATGGAGAGTAGAGAGCCACAGAGCATAGAGAGTAGGGCTGGCGGCTTGTAGCTGTGCGCGCGGCTTTCTCTATAGCCTATACTAGCCAATGGAGACCAGAGAGCCACAGAGCATAGAGAGTAGAGCTGGCGGCTTGTAGCTGTGCGCGCGGATTTCCCCATAGCCTATACGAGCCAATGGAGAGCAGAGAGCCACAGGGGATGGAGAGTGTAGCTGGCTGCTTGTAGTTGTGCGCGCGGTTTTCCCCATAATCTATACTAGCCAATGGAGACCAGAGAGCCACAGAGCATAGAGATTAGAGCTGGCGGTTTGTAGCTCTGCGCACAGCTTTCCCCATAGCCTATACTAGCAAATGGAGACCAGGGAGACACAGAGCATGGAGAGTAGAGCTGGCGGCTTGTAGCTGTGCGCGCGGCTTTCCCCACAGCCTATACAAGCCAATGGAGACCAGGGAGACACAGAGCATAGAGAGTAGAGCTGGCGGCTTGTAGCTATGCGCGCGGCTTTCCCCATAGCCTGTACTAGCCAATGGAGACCAGGGAGACACAGAGCATAGAGAGTAGAGCTGGCGGCTTGTAGCTGTGTGTGCTGCTTTCTGCATATCCTGTACTAGCCAATGGAGACCAGGGAGACACAGAGCATAGAGAGTAGAGCTGGCGGCTTGTAGCTATGCGCGCGGCTTTCCCCATAGCCTGTACTAGCCAATGGAGACCAGGGAGACACAGAGCATAGAGAGTAGAGCTGGCGGCTTGTAGCTATGCGCGCGGCTTTCCCCATAGCCTGTACTAGCCAATGGAGACCAGGGAGACACAGAGCATAGAGAGTAGAGCTGGCGGCTTGTAGCTGTGCGCGCGGCTTTCCCCATAGCCTGTACTAGCCAATGGAGACCAGGGAGACACAGAGCATAGAGAGTAGAGCTGGCGGCTTGTAGCTATGCGCGCGGCTTTCCCCATAGCCTGTACTAGCCAATGGAGACCAGGGAGACACAGAGCATAGAGAGTAGAGCTGGCGGCTTGTAGCTGTGTGTGCTGCTTTCTCCATATCCTGTACTAACCAATGGAGACCAGAGAGCCACAGAGCATAGAGAGTAGAGCTGACGGCTTGTAGCTGTGCGCGCTGCGTTCCTTATAGCCTGTACTAGTCAATGGAGAGCAGAGAGCCACAGAGCATAGAGAGTAGAGCTGGCGGCTTGTAGCTGTGCGCGAGGCTTTCCCCATAGCCTGTACTAGCCAATGGAGAGCAGAGAGCCACAGAGCATAGAGAGTAGAGCTGGCGGCTTGTAGCTGTGCGCGCGGCTTTCCCCATAGCCTATACTAGCAAATGGAGACCAGGGAGACACAGAGCATGGAGAGTAGAGCTGGCGGCTTGTAGCTGTGCGCGCGGCTTTCCACACAGCCTATACAAGCCAATGGAGACCAGGGAGACACAGAGCATAGAGAGTAGAGCTGGCGGCTTGTAGCTGTGTGTGCTGCTTTCTCCATATCCTGTACTAACCAATGGAGACCAGAGAGCCACAGAGCATAGAGAGTAGAGCTGACGGCTTGTAGCTGTGCGCGCTTCGTTCCTTATAGCCTGTACTAGTCAATGGAGAGCAGAGAGCCACAGAGCATAGAGAGTAGAGCTGGCGGCTTGTAGCTGTGCGCGAGGCTTTCCCCATAGCCTGTACTAGCCAATGGAGAGCAGAGAGCCACAGAGCATAGAGAGTAGAGCTGGCGGCTTGTAGCTGTGCGCGCGGCTTTCCCCATAGCCTATACTAGCCAATGGAGACCAGAGAGTCACAGAGCTTAGAGAGTAGAGCTGGCGGCTTGTAGCTGTGCGCGCGGCTTTCCCCATAGAATATACTAGCCAATGGAGAGCAGAGAGCCACAGGGGATGGAGAGTAGCGCTGGCGGCTTGTAGCTGAGCGCGCGGCTTTCCCCATAGCCTATATTAGCCAATGGAGAGCAGAGAGCCACAGAGCATAGAGAGTAGAGCTGACGGCTTGTAGCTGTGCGCGCTGCGTTCCTTATAGCCTGTACTAGTCAATGGAGAGCAGAGAGCCACAGAGCATAGAGAGTAGAGCTGGCGGCTTGTAGCTGTGCGCGAGGCTTTCCCCATAGCCTGTACTAGCCAATGGAGAGCAGAGAGCCACAGAGCATAGAGAGTAGAGCTGGCGGCTTGTAGCTGTGCGCGCGGCTTTCCCCATAGCCTATACAAGCCAATGGAGACCAGGGAGACACAGAGCATAGAGAGTAGAGCTGGAGGCTTGTAGCTGTTGCCGCGGCTTTCCCCATAGCCTATACTAGCCAATGGAGACCAGAGAGCCACAGAGCTTAGAGAGTAGAGCTGGCGGCTTGTAGCTATGCGCGCGGCTTTCCCCATAGCCTATACAAGCCAATGGAGACCAGGGAGACACAGAGCATAGAGAGTAGAGCTGGCGGCTTGTAGCTATGCGCGCGGCTTTCCCCATAGCCTATACAAGCCAATGGAGACCAGAGAGCCACAGATCATAGAGAGTAGAGCTGGCGGCTAGTAGCTGTGCGCGCGGTTTTCCCCATAGCCTATACAAGCCAATGGAGACCAGGGAGACACAGAGCATAGAGAGTAGAGCTGGAGGCTTGTAGCTGTTGCCGCGGCCTTCCCCATAGCCTATACTAGCCAATGGAGACCAGAGAGCCACAGAGCTTAGAGAGTAGAGATGGCGGCTTGTAGCTGTGCGCGCGGCTTTCCCCATAGAATATACTAGCCAATGGAGAGCAGAGAGCCACAGGGGATGGAGAGTAGCGCTGGCGGCTTGTAGCTGTGCGCGCGGCTTTCCCCATAGCCTATATTAGCCAATGGAGAGCAGAGAGCCACAGAGCATAGAGAGTAGAGCTGACGGCTTGTAGCTGTGCGCGCTGCGTTCCTTATAGCCTGTACTAGTCAATGGAGAGCAGAGAGCCACAGAGCATAGAGAGTAGAGCTGGCGGCTTGTAGCTGTGCGCGAGGCTTTCCCCATAGCCTGTACTAGCCAATGGAGAGCAGAGAGCCACAGAGCATAGAGAGTAGAGCTGGCGGCTTGTAGCTGTGCGCGCGGCTTTCCCCATAGCCTGTACTAGCCAATGGAGAGAAGAGAGCCACAGAGCATAGAGAGTAGAGCTGGCGGCTTGTAGCTGTGCGCGAGGCTTTCCCCATAGAATATACTAGCCAATGGAGAGCAGAGAGCCACAGGGGATGGAGAGTAGCGCTGGCGGCTTGTAGCTGTGCGCGCGGCTTTCCCCATAGCCTATATTAGCCAATGGAGAGCAGAGAGCCACAGAGCATAGAGAGTAGAGCTGGCGGCTTGTAGCTGTGCGCGCCGCTTTCCCCATAGCCTGTACTAGCCAATGGAGAGCAGAGAGCCACAGAGCATAGAGAGTAGAGCTGACGGCTTGTAGCTGTGCGCGCTGCTTTCCTTATAGCCTGTACTAGTCAATGGAGAGCAGAGAGCCACAGAGCATAGAGAGTAGAGCTGGCGGCTTGTAGCTGTGCGCGAGGCTTTCCCCATAGCCTGTACTAGCCAATGGAGAGCAGAGAGCCACAGAGCATAGAGAGTAGAGCTGGCGGCTTGTAGCTGTGCGCGCGGCTTTCCCCTTAGCCTATACAAGCCAATGGAGACCAGGGAGACACAGAGCATAGAGAGTAGAGCTGGCGGCTTGTAGCTATGCGCGCGGCTTTCCCCATAGCCTATACAAGCCAATGGAGACCAGGGAGACACAGAGCATAGAGAGTAGAGCTGGCGGCTTGTAGCTATGCGCGCGGCTTTCCCCATAGCCTATACAAGCCAATGGAGACCAGGGAGACACAGAGCTTAGAGAGTAGAGCTGGAGGCTTGTAGCTGTTGCCGCGGCCTTCCCCATAGCCTATACTAGCCAATGGAGACCAGAGAGCCACAGAGCTTAGAGAGTAGAGATGGCGGCTTGTAGCTATGCGCGCGGCTTTCCCCATAGCCTATACAAGCCAATGGAGACCAGGGAGACACAGAGCATAGAGAGTAGAGCTGGCGGCTTGTAGCTATGCGCGCGGCTTTCCCCATAGCCTATACAAGCCAATGGAGACCAGGGAGACACAGAGCTTAGAGAGTAGAGCTGGAGGCTTGTAGCTGTTGCCGCGGCCTTCCCCATAGCCTATACAAGCCAATGGAGACCAGGGAGACACATAGCATAGAGAGTAGAGATGGCGGCTTGTAGCTGTTGCCGCGGCCTTCCCCATAGCCTATACAAGCCAATGGAGACCAGGGAGGCACAGAGCATAGAGAGTAGAGCTGTCGGCTTGTAGCTATGCGCGCGGCTTTCCCCATAGCCTATACAAGCCAATGGAGACCAGGGAGACACAGAGCTTAGAGAGTAGAGCTGGAGGCTTGTAGCTGTTGCCGCGGCCTTCCCCATAGCCTGTACTAGCCAATGGAGACCAGAGAGCCACAGAGCATAGAGAGTAGAGCTGGCGGCTTGTAGCTGTGCGCGCGGATTTCCCCATAGCCTATACAAGCCAATGGAGACCAGGGAGACACAGAGCATAGAGAGTAGAGATGGCGGCTTGTAGCTGTTGCCGCGGCCTTCCCCATAGCCTATACTAGCCAATGGAGACCAGGGAGCCACAGAGCATAGAGAGTAGAGCTGGCGGCTTGTAGCTTTGCGCGCGGCTTTCCCCATAGCCTATACAAGCCAATGGAGACCAGGGAGACACAGAGCATAGAGAGTAGAGCTGGAGGCTTGTAGCTGTTGCCGCGGCCTTCCCCATAGCCTATACTAGCCAATGGAGACCAGAGAGCCACAGAGCTTAGAGAGTAGAGATGGCGGCTTGTAGCTGTGCGCGCGGCTTTCCCCATAGAATATACTAGCCAATGGAGAGCAGAGAGCCACAGGGGATGGAGAGTAGCGCTGGCGGCTTGTAGCTGTGCGCGCGGCTTTCCCCATAGCCTATATTAGCCAATGGAGAGCAGAGAGCCACAGAGCATAGAGAGTAGAGCTGACGGCTTGTAGCTGTGCGCGCTGCTTTCCTTATAGCCTGTACTAGTCAATGGAGAGCAGAGAGCCACAGAGCATAGAGAGTAGAGCTGGCGGCTTGTAGCTGTGCGCGAGGCTTTCCCCATAGCCTGTACTAGCCAATGGAGAGCAGAGAGCCACAGAGCATAGAGAGTAGAGCTGGCGGCTTGTAGCTGTGCGCGCGGCTTTCCCCATAGCCTGTACTAGCCAATGGAGAGAAGAGAGCCACAGAGCATAGAGAGTAGAGCTGGCGGCTTGTAGCTGTGCGCGCGGCTTTCCCCACAGCCTGTACTAGCCAATGAAAAAACATGTCTGGCCATAGAGATTTTGAATGATATAAATTTGTTAACACTAAAAAAATAACTAATTGAAATGGCACTGCTTCGCAATAACCGATTTGTTCCAATTGTTTTAGTCTCAAGCGGTTTCCCAAATTACTGTCCTCTTTGTCAGGTGCTAAGGCGAAGCTTCGATCAAACAAGCGGAGACAGAAGGTTAGGCAGCAGAAGCATTCTTATTGCAATTGCAGCGTCGATCTAATGACGGTAAATCCTTTTCCGACATGAGCCTCAAGAAAATCAAACTCTCTTACTCTAGCCTAGATTTACATCTTCTAAATTCAAGTGCTTTGGCCTGTTCGCTAGACCTACATTTTCAAATTAAAATTAGAAAGGTATTTGGAGAACGGTAGTTATCAGTATATCGCTGCGCTTGGACCACATGCCTTCAAAAGTAGCAACGGACAGTCTCTAAACCGGTTCGCGACATGTGAAACATCCAAACTTGTTTGTTTAAGTCCAGTGCTCTCAAAGTCTAACGGGATGTGTTTATGGCCGCCCAGGATCAAGTCCCGAGTCTGAGGGTGCAGCTCTTAGGTAAGTAAGAGCAACTGCATTAACTGGACTGAACTAATCAGACGAGCCCGAGTAGTGTCTGGTTGGAGTTCGTCTCGTCCCAACAGTAAGGTAGTATTCTGGTACCACGGGTCTCGGAGCTGACGCTAGCCACCCGGGCGGTAGACACGAGTTTGAGCTTGGATTCGAGGGGGTAGTCTAATGATTTTCCTAATAAGCAGATACTTTGTGTTCTTTGACAATGTTACACAGTTACAGGTACTCCTTGTCATCTTTCTTTTATCCTTAAAGCACTCTGACCAATGTTCAGTTGCTATGGAAACCACAATTTTCTAATTAGATAAATCCGCAGGTGATACTTTGGCTCATCTACGACTTTACCTACCTAAATACCT
Source organism: Prosapia bicincta (assembly GCA_036971475.1). NCBI lineage: Eukaryota > Metazoa > Arthropoda > Insecta > Hemiptera > Cercopidae > Prosapia > Prosapia bicincta. The sequence continues at coordinate 94,980,775 of JBAIZL010000010.1, forward strand.
TTCTAATTTTAATTTTACTGTTGCAGAGAGTACTGTTTAGCCTGAATAGATCGAAACGAAGTTTTGATAGATTCTTTTATAAAAAGGGCGCTAGTAGGAAAACGTTCATCACTAGTAATTTCTTTTACTTCTTTGTAATAATAAAATTCGTATTGTTATAGCCTATATTTGTGTTTGCTAAAATATTGTCATATCTATTTATAATGATATCAAAAGAAAAACCTCTTTGAAGCTATAAATTTCCGAACCGAGATTTGTCATTAAAACCCTTTTGTTATTGGCCTATAAACGTAGGTTATTGCTGCGTTTTATGCCAACTTACCTTTAGGCCTATCAGCATTGCCCAGTCGTTAAGTTGAGTTCATATCTCAAAATGCAATCATCATAAAAACAATACTTATATGTTGAAGGACATTTAGCTTTTGTAACTTTATTCACATCATTTTACTTTACTTCCACCACACAGCGATACTCTTGAATTAGTTTGCTTCCGAAGTAGAATTCATGTTGCCATTAAACATACGCTATTGGTCGTTGTTAAATGTGAAATATTAGGATTTGAAATATAACATAAGAAATTTACAAAGAAATATTTAGTCGTTTGTTACTTGCAATCTTGTACGCTTCTTAGAACGAACTTGTGCATTAGCAAATTTTCTAAATAGAAATACTTTTAAAATAAAAGCTAATAATTTTGAAACTCTAATACGTTCATATGAAACTAAACTATAATATATATATATATATATATTTTTAATTCCCTCATTTTATCAACTAGTGTCTAATTCCAAACTTTAATGCCATTTAATATTTAAAATATTTCGCTGGGAATGTAAATTAGCTTTCAGTATTCTCAGGAAACTCCGAACAGCCCCCTGCCCCAGCAGCTCCAAGAGGAATTTCCGCACTGCGCTAAAGTTTTTAGGCGTATTCGGTGATTCTTGAAATATTTAAAGTAATATTATTTCGAAATTAAGATAGATTTTATTAAAGTGATTTATTCTTACGATCCTGAGTGATATCCCGTAACCATCTTAAATCATTTACTTTCAGAAATAATTGTGTTACTTTGTAAATGCAACGCGGCTTATCTGACTCCATACACTACTTCCCCAGATAAAACAACCACAAAATGAAACTATAGACAGTGCGCTCTAGCACAAATTTGTCGAAAGAGTTTCGAAGAGGAACCCCTTCTGAATACGCGTTTCCACACCCGACTCGGATGCTTTCCACCTCTAAGTAACGGCAATGCACATATTGTACATGTACACTTTACCCCATTGAACATAATGTGCATGTACACGCTACCACGTTGTAATTAATGTGCTTGTGCATGTTAAAACAATGCATCTAATGTGCATGTAGGCCTACACGTTATCACGTTGTACATAATGTGCTTGTGCACGGTAAAACAATGCATCTAATGTGCATGTACACGTTATCACGTTGTACATAATGTGCTTGTGCACGGTAAAACAATGCATCTAATGTGCATGTACACGTTATCACGTTGTACATAATGTGCTTGTGCACGTTAAAACAATGCATCTAATGTGAATGTACACGCTAACACGTTGTAATTAATGTGCTTGTGCATGTTAAAACAATGCATCTAATGTGCATGTACACGTTATCACGTTGTACATAATGTGCTTGTGCACGTTAAAACAATGCATCTAATGTGCATGTACACGTTATCACGTTGTACATAATGTGCTTGTGCACGTTAAAACAATGCATCTAATGTGCATGTACACGTTATCACGTTGTACATAATGTGCTTGTGCACGTTAAAACAATGCATCTAATGTGCATGTACACGTTATCACGTACCACATAATTTGCATGTACCTGTTACCACGTTGCACATAATGTGCATATACACGTTAAAACAATGCATCTAATGTGCATGTACACGTTATCACGTTGTACATAATGTGCTTGTGCATGTTAAAACAATGCATCTAATGTGCATGTACACGTTATCACGTTGTACATAATGTGCTTGTGCATGTTAAAACAATGCATCTAATGTGCATGTACCCGTTAACACGTTGTACATAATGTGCTTGTGCATGTTAAAACAATACATCTAATGTGCATGTACCCGTTATCACGTTGTACATAATGTGCTTGTGCATGTTAAAACAATGCATCTAATGTTGCATGTAGGGCCTACTCGTTACCACGTTGCACATAATGTGCATGTAGGGCCTACTCGTTACCACGTTACACATAATGTGCATGTACCCGTTACCACGTTGCACATAATAATCATGTACTCGTTACCACGTTGCACATGATGTGCATGTAGGGCCTACTCGTTACCACGTTACACATAATGTGCATGTAACCGTTACCACGTTGCACATAATAATCATGTACTCGTTACCACGTTGCACATAATGTGCATGTAGGGCCTACTCGTTACCACGTTACACATAATGTGCATGTACCCGTTACCACGTTGCACATAATAATCATGTACTCGTTACCACGTTGCACATAATGTGCATGTAGGGCCTACTCGTTACCACGTTACACATAATGTGCATGTACCCGTTACCACGTTGCACATAATAATCATGTACTCGTTACCACGTTGCACATAATGTGCATGTAGGGCCTACTCGTTACCACGTTACACATAATGTGCATGTACCCGTTACCGCGTTACACATAATAATCATGTACTCGTTACCACGTTGCACATAATGTGCATGTAGGGCCTACTCGTTACCACGTTACACATAATGTGCATGTAGGGCCTACTCGTTACCACGTTACACATAATGTGCATGTACCCGTTACCACGTTGCACATAATGTGCATGTAGGGCCTACTCGTTACCACGTTACACATAATGTGCATGTACCCGTTACCACGTTGCACATAATAATCATGTACTCGTTACCACGTTGCACATGATGTGCATGTAGGGCCTACTCCTTACCGCGTTACACATAATGTGCATGTACCCGTTACCACGTTGCACATAATGTGCATGTAGGGCCTACTCGTTACCGCGTTACACATAATGTGCATGTACCCGTTACCACGTTGCACATAATGTGCATGTAGGGCCTACTCGTTACCGCGTTACAAATAATGTGCATGTACCCGTTACCACGTTGCACATAATGTGCATGTAGGGCCTACTCGTTACCGCGTTACACATAATATGCATGTACCCGTTACCACGTTGCACATAATGTGCATGTAGGGCCTACTCGTTACCGCGTTACACATAATGTGCATGTACCCGTTACCACGTTGCACTTAATGTGCATGTAGGGCCTACTCGTTACCGCGTTACACATAATGTGCATGTACCCGTTACCACGTTGCACATAATGTGCATGTAGGGCCTACTCGTTACCGCGTTACACATAATAATCATTTACTCGTTACCACGTTGCACATAATGTGCATGTAGGGCCTACTCGTTACCGCGTTACACATAATGTGCATGTACCCGTTACCACGTTACACATAATGTGCATGCAGGGCCTACTCGTTACCGCGTTACACATAATGTGCATGTACTCGTTACCGCATTAAACATAATGTGCATGTACTCTTTACCACGTTGCACCTAATGTACATGAACGCGTCACACATATAGTGCATGTACCCGTTACCGCGTTACACATAATGTGCATGCAGGGCCTACTCGTTACCGCGTTACACATATTGTGCGTGTACTCGTTACCTCGTTGCACATAATGTGCATGTACTCGTTACCGCGTTACACATAATAATCATGTACCCGTTACCACGTTGCACATAATGTGCATGCAGGGCCTACTCGTTACCGCGTTACACATATTGTGCGTGTACTCGTTACCGCGTTACACATAATGTGCATGTAGGGCCTACTCGTTACCGCGTTACACATAATGTGCATGCAGGGCCTACTCGTTACCGCGTTACACATAATGTGCATGTAGGGCCTACCCGTTACCACGTTGCACATAATGTGCATGCAGGGCCTACTCGTTACCGCGTTACACATATTGTGCGTGTACTCGTTACCGCGTTACACATAATGTGCATGCAGGGCCTACTCGTTACCGCGTTACACATATTGTGCGTGTACTCGTTACCGCGTTACACATAATGTGCATGCAGGGCCTACTCGTTACCGCGTTACACATAATGTGCATGTAGGGCCTACCCGTTACCACGTTGCACATAATGTGCATGCAGGGCCTACTCGTTACCGCGTTACACATATTGTGCGTGTACTCGTTACCGCGTTACACATAATGTGCATGTAGGGCCTACTCGTTACCGCGTTACACATAATGTGCATGCAGGGCCTACTCGTTACCGCGTTACACATAATGTGCATGCAGGGCCTACTCGTTACCGCGTTACACATATTGTGCGTGTACTCGTTACCGCGTTACACATATTGTGCGTGTACTCGTTACCGCGTTACACATATTGTGCGTGTACTCGTTACCGCATTACACAAAATGTGCGTGTAGGGCCTACTCGTTACCGCGTTACACATAATGTGCATGCAGGGCCTACTCGTTACCGCGTTACACATATTGTGCGTGTACTCGTTACCGCGTTACACATATTGTGCGTGTACTCGTTACCGCGTTACACATATTGTGCGTGTACTCGTTACCGCGTTACACATAATGTGCATGCAGGGCCTACTCGTTACCGCGTTACACATAATGTGCATGCAGGGCCTACTCGTTACCGCGTTACACATATTGTGCGTGTACTCGTTACCGCGTTACACATATTGTGCGTGTACTCGTTACCGCGTTACACATAATGTGCATGCAGGGCCTACTCGTTACCGCGTTACACATAATGTGCATGCAGGGCCTACTCGTTACCGCGTTACACATATTGTGCGTGTACTCGTTACCGCGTTACACATATTGTGCGTGTACTCGTTACCGCGTTACACATAATGTGCATGCAGGGCCTACTCGTTACCGCGTTACACATATTGTGCGTGTACCCGTTACCGCGTTACACACATTGTGCGTGTACTCGTTACCGCGTTACACATAATGTGCGTGTAGGGCCTACTCGTTACCGCGTTACACATAATGTGCATGCAGGGCCTACTCGTTACCGCGTTACACATATTGTGCGTGTACTCGTTACCGCGTTACACATATTGTGCGTGTACTCGTTACCGCGTTACACATAATGTGCATGCAGGGCCTACTCGTTACCGCGTTACACATATTGTGCGTGTACCCGTTACCGCGTTACACACATTGTGCGTGTACTCGTTACCGCGTTACACATAATGTAGGGCCTACTCGTTACCGCGTTACACATAATGTAGGGCCTACACGTTACCGCGTTACACATAATGTAGGGCCTACACGTTACCGCGTTACACATAATGTAGGGCCTACTCGTTACCGCGTTACACATAATGTAGGGCCTACACGTTACCGCGTTACACATAATGTAGGGCCTACACGTTACCGCGTTACACATAATGTGCATGCAGGGCCTACTCGTTACCGCGTTACACATAATGTGCATGTACCCGTTACCACGTTGCACCTAATGTGCATGAATACGTTACCGCGTTACACATATTGTGCGTGTACTCGTTACCGCGTTACACATAATGTAGGGCCTACTCGTTACCGCGTTACACATAATGTAGGGCCTACACGTTACCGCGTTACACACATTGTGCGTGTACTCGTTACCGCGTTACACATAATGTAGGGCCTACACGTTACCGCGTTACACATAATGTAGGGCCTACACGTTACCGCGTTACACATAATGTGCATGCAGGGCCTACTCGTTACCGCGTTACACATAATGTGCATGTACCCGTTACCACGTTGCACCTAATGTGCATGAATACGTTACCGCGTTACACATATTGTGCGTGTACTCGTTACCGCGTTACACACATTGTGCGTGTACTCGTTACCGCGTTACACATAATGTAGGGCCTACTCGTTACCGCGTTACACATAATGTAGGGCCTACACGTTACCGCGTTACACATAATGTAGGGCCTACTCGTTACCGCGTTACACATAATGTAGGGCCTACTCGTTACCGCGTTACACATAATGTAGGGCCTACACGTTACCGCGTTACACATAATGTAGGGCCTACACGTTACCGCGTTACACATAATGTAGGGCCTACACGTTACCGCGTTACACATAATGTAGGGCCTACTCGTTACCGCGTTACACATAATGCAGGGCCTACTCGTTACCGCGTTACACATAATGTAGGGCCTACTCGTTACCGCGTTACACATAATGCAGGGCCTACTCGTTACCGCGTTACACATAATGTAGGGCCTACACGTTACCGCGTTACACATAATGTGCATGCAGGGCCTACTCGTTACCGCGTTACACATAATGTGCATGTACCCGTTACCACGTTGCACCTAATGTGCATGAATACGTTACCGCGTTACACATAATAATCATGTACTCGTTACCACGTTGCACATAATGTGCATGTAGGGAATACTCGTTACCACGTTACACATAATGTGCATGTACCCGTTACCACGTTGCACATAATGTCCATGTAGGGCCTACTCGTTACCGCGTTACACAAATTGTGCATGTACCCGTTACCACGTTGCACCTAATGTGCATGTAGGGCCTACTCGTTACCGCGTTACACATAATGTGCATGTACCCGTTACCACGTTGCACCTAATGTGCATGTAGGGCCTACTCGTTACCGCGTTACACATAATGTGCATGTACCCGTTACCCCGTTGCACCTAATGTGCATGAACGCGTTACACATATAGTGCATGTACACGTTATCGCGTTACACATTATTTTCATGTACCCGTTACCACGTTGCACATAATGTACATGTACACGTTACCGCGTTACAAATAATGTGCATGTACTCGTTACCACGTTGCACCTAATGTGCATGAACGCGTTACCGCGTTACAAATAATGTGCATGTACTCGTTACCACGTTGCACCTAATGTACATGTACACGTTACAGCGTTACAAATAATGTGCATGTACTCGTTACCACGCTGCACCTAATGTGCATGAACGCGTTACACATATAGTGAATGTACACGTTATCGCGTTACAAATAATATGCATGTACCCGTTACCACGTTGCACATAATGTACATGTACACGTTACCGCGTTACAAATAATGTGCATGTACTCGTTACCACGTTGCACATAATGTGCATGAACGCGTTACCGCGTTACAAATAATGTGCATGTACCCGTTACCACGCTGCACCTAATGTGCATGAACGCGTTACACATATAGTGCATGTACACGTTATCGCGTTACAAATAATATGCATGTACCCGTTACCACGTTGCACATAATGTACATGTACACGTTACCGCGTTACAAATAATGCGCATGTACTCGTATCCACGTTGCACCTAATGTACATGTACACGTTACCGCGTTACAAATAATGTGCATGTACTCGTTACCACGTTGCACCTAATGTACATGTACACGTTACCGCGTTACAAATAATATGCATGTACCCGTTACCACGTTGCACATAATGTACATGTACACGTTACCGCGTTACAAATAATGTGCATGTACTCGTTACCACGTTGCACATAATGTGCATGAACGCGTTACCGCGTTACAAATAATGTGTATGTACTCGTTACCACGCTGCACCTAATGTGCATGAACGCGTTACACATATAGTGCATGTACACGTTATCGCGTTACAAATAATATGCATGTACCCGTTACCACGTTGCACATAATGTACATGTACACGTTACCGCGTTACAAATAATGCGCATGTACTCGTATCCACGTTGCACCTAATGTACATGTACACGTTACCGCGTTACAAATAATGTGCATGTACTCGTTACCACGTTGCACCTAATGTACATGTACACGTTACAGCGTTACAAATAATGTGCATGTACTCGTTACCACGCTGCACCTAATGTGCATGAACGCGTTACACATATAGTGAATGTACACGTTATCGCGTTACAAATAATATGCATGTACCCGTTACCACGTTGCACATAATGTACATGTACACGTTACCGCGTTACAAATAATGTGCATGTACTCGTTACCACGTTGCACATAATGTGCATGAACGCGTTACCGCGTTACAAATAATGTGCATGTACCCGTTACCACGCTGCACCTAATGTGCATGAACGCGTTACACATATAGTGCATGTACACGTTATCGCGTTACAAATAATGTGCATGTACCCGTTACCACGCTGCACCTAATGTGCATGAACCCGTTACACATATAGTGCATGTACACGTTACCGCGTTACAAATAATGTGCATGTACTCGTTACCACGTTGCACATAATGTGCATGAACCCGTTACACATATAGTGCATGTACACGTTATCGCGTTACACATAATTTTCATGTACCTGTTACCACGTTGCACATAATGTACATGTACACGTTACCGCGTTACAAAATATGTGTATGTACTCGTTACCACGTTGCACCTAATGTGCATGAACGCGTTACATATATAGTGCATGTACACGTTATCGCGTTACACATAATTTTCATGTACCCGTTACCACGTTGCACATAATGTACATGTACACGTTACCGCGTTACAAAAAATGTGTATGTACTCGTTACCACGTTGCACCTAATGTGCATGAACGCGTTACATATATAGTGCCTGTACACGTTATCGCGTTGCACATAATTTTCATGTACCCGTTACCACGTTACACGTAATGTACATGTACACGTTACCGCGTTACACATAATGTGCATGTACCCGTTACCACGCTGCATCTATGTGCATGTACTCGTTACCGCGTTACACATAATGTGCATGTACCCGTTACCACGTTACACGTAATGTACATGTACACGTTACCGCATTACACATAATGTGCATGTACCCGTTACCACGCTGCATCTATGTGCATGTACTCGTTACCGCGTTACGCATAATGTGCATGTACCCGTTACCACGTTACACGTAATGTACATGTACACGTTACCGCATTACAAATAATGTGCATGTACTCGTATCCACGTTGAACATATTGTGCATGTACACGTTACACATATAGTGCATGTACACGTTACCGCGTTACACATAATTTTCATGTACCCGTTACCACGCTGCATCTATGTGCATGTACTCGTTACCGCATTACAAATAATGTGCATGTACTCGTATCCACGTTGAACATATTGTTCATGTACACGTTACACATATAGTGCATGTACACGTTACCGCGTTACACATAATTTTCATGTACCCGTTACCACGTTGCACATAATGTACATGTACACGTTACCGCGTTACAAAAAATGTGTATGTACTCGTTACCACGTTGCACCTAATGTGCATGAACGCGTTACATATATAGTGCATGTACACGTTATCGCGTTGCACATAATTTTCATGTACCCGTTACCACGTTACACGTAATGTACATGTACACGTTACCGCGTTACACATAATGTGCATGTACCCGTTACCACGCTGCATCTATGTGCATGTACTCGTTACCGCATTACAAATAATGTGCATGTACTCGTATCCACGTTGAACAAATTGTGCATGTACACGTTACACATATAGTGCATGTACACGTTACCGCGTTACACATAATTTTCATGTACCTGTTACCACGCTGCACCTATGTGCATGTACTCGTTACCGCATTACAAATAATGTGCATGTACTCGTTACCACGTTGCACCTAATGTGCATGTACTCGTTACCACGTTGCACCTAATGTGCATGAACGCGTTACCGCGTTACACATAATTTTCAGAACCCGTTACCACGTTTCACATAATGTACATGTACTCGGTAAGCGTTGCACATAATGTGCATGTACACATAATGTTACCACGTTCCACATAATGTAGATTTACTCATTACCGCGTTACATATATTGTGCATGTACTGGTTACCGCGTTACACATAATGTGCATGTATTCGTTACCTCGTTACACATAATGTGCATGTACTCGTTACCGCGTTACACATAATGTGCATGTACTCGTTACCGCGTTACACATAATGTGCATGTACTCGTTACCGCGTTACACATAATGTGCATGTACTCGGTAAGCGTTACACATAATGTGCATGTACTCGGTACCGCGTTACACATAATGTGCATGTACCCGTTACCACGTTGCACATAATGTAGATGTTTTCGTTATAGCGTTACACATAATTTTCATGTACCCGTTACCACGCTGCACCTATGTGCATGTACTCGTTACCGCATTACAAATAATGTGCATGTACTCGTAACCACGTTGAACATATTGTGCATGTACACGTTACACATATAGTGCATTTACACGTTACCGCGTTACACATAATGTGCATGTACTCGTTACCGCGTTACACATAATGTGCATGTACTCGTTACCGCGTTACACATAATGTGCATGTACTCGGTAAGCGCTACACATAATGTGCATGTACTCGGTACCGCGTTACACATAATGTGCATGTACTCGTTACCGCGTTACACATAATTTTCATGAACCCGTTACCACGTTGCACATAATGAAGATGTTTTCGTTATAGCGTTACACATAATTTTCATGTACCCGTTACCACGCTGCACCTATGTGCATGTACTCGTTACCGCATTACAAATAATGTGCATGTACTCGTAACCACGTTGAACATATTGTGCGTGTACACGTTACACATATAGTGCATTTACACGTTACCGCGTTACACATAATGTGCATGTACTCGTTACCACGTTGCACCTAATGTGCATGAACGCGTTACCGCGTTACACATAATTTTCAGAACCCGTTACCACGTTTCACATAATGTACATGTACTCGGTAAGCGTTGCACATAATGTGCATGTACACATAATGTTACCACGTTTCACATAATGTAGATTTACTCATTACCGCGTTACATATATTGTGCATGTACTGGTTACCGCGTTACACATAATGTGCATGTATTCGTTACCGCGTTGCACATAATGTGCATGTACTCGTTACCGCGTTACACATAATGTGCATGTACTCGTTACCGCGCTACACATAATGTGCATGTACTCGTTACCGCGTTACACATAATGTGCATGTACTCGGTACCGCGTTACACATAATGTGCATGTACTCGTTACCGCGTTACACATAATGTGCATGTACTCGTTACCGCGCTACACATAATATGCATGTACTCGGTAAGCGTTACACATAATGTGCATGTACTCGGTAAGCGTTACACATAATGTGCATGTACTCGGTACCGCGTTACACATAATGTGCATGTACTCGGTACCGCGTTACACATAATGTGCATGTACTCGTTACCGCGCTACACATAATGTGCATGTACTCGTTACCGCGTTACACATAATGTGCATGTACTCGGTACCGCGTTACACATAATGTGCATGTACTCGTTACCGCGTTACACATAATGTGCATGTACTCGTTACCGCGCTACACATAATATGCATGTACTCGGTAAGCGTTACACATAATGTGCATGTACTCGGTAAGCGTTACACATAATGTGCATGTACTCGGTACCGCGTTACACATAATGTGCATGTACTCGTTACCGCGTTACACATAATGTGCATGTACACGCTACAGCGTTGCACAAAATGTGCATCTACAAGTTACCGCGTTGAACATAATGTGCATGTTCACGCTACATCGTTGCACATAATGTGCATGTACACGTTACCGCGTTGCATATAATGAGCATGTACACGCTACAGCGTTGCACAAAATGTGCACCCACTCGTTACCGCGTTACACATAATGTGCATGTACTCCTTACAGCGTTACACATAATGTGCATGTATACGTTACATCTTTACACATCATGTGCATCTACACGTTACCGCGTTGCACATAATGTGCATGTACTCCTTACAGCGTTACACATAATGTGCATGTATAAGTTACATCTTTACACATCATGTGCATCTACACGTTACCGCGTTGCACATAATGTGCATGTATACGTTACATCTTTACACATCATGTGCATCTACACGTTACCGCGTTACACATAATGTGCATGTACTCCTTACAGCGTTACACATAATGTGCATGTATACGTTACATCTTTACACATCATGTGCATCTACACGTTACCGCGTTGCACATAATGTGCATGTACTCGGTAAGCGTTACACATAATGTGCATGTACTCGTTACCGCGTTGCACATAATGTGCATGTACTCGGTAAGCGTTACACATAATGTGCATGTACTCGGTAAGCGTTGCACATAATGTGCATGTACTCGTTACCGCGTTACACATAATGTGCATGTACTCGTTACCGCGTTACACATAATGTGCATGTACTCGTTACCGCGTTACACATAATGTGCATGTACTCGTTACCGCGTTACACATAATGTGCATGTACTCGTTACCGCGTTACACATAATATGCATGTACTCGGTAAGCGTTACACATAATGTGCATGTACTCGGTACCGCGTTACACATAATGTGCATGTACTCATTACCGCGTTACACATAATGTGCATGTACACGCTACAGCGTTGCACAAAATGTGCATCTACAAGTTACCGCGTTGAACATAATGTGCATGTTCACGCTACATCGTTGCACATAATGTGCATGTACACGTTACCGCGTTGCATATAATGAGCATGTACACGCTACAGCGTTGCACAAAATGTGCACCCACTCGTTACCGCGTTACACATAATGTGCATGTACTCCTTACAGCGTTACACATAATGTGCATGTATACGTTACATCTTTACACATCATGTGCATCTACACGTTACCGCGTTGCACATAATGTGCATGTACTCCTTACAGCGTTACACATAATGTGCTTGTATAAGTTAGATCTTTACACATCATGTGCATCTACACGTTACCGCGTTGCACATAATGTGCATGTATACGTTACATCTTTACACATCATGTGCATCTACACGTTACCGCGTTACACATAATGTGCATGTACTCCTTACAGCGTTACACATAATGTGCATGTATACGTTACATCTTTACACATCATGTGCATCTACACGTTACCGCGTTGCACATAATGTGCATGTACTCGGTAAGCGTTACACATAATGTGCATGTACTCGTTACCGCGTTGCACATAATGTGCATGTACTCGGTAAGCGTTACACATAATGTGCATGTACTCGGTAAGCGTTGCACATAATGTGCATGTACTCGGTAAGCGTTACACATAATGTGCATGTACTCGGTAAGCGTTGCACATAATGTGCTTGTACTCGTTACCGCGTTACACATAATGTGCATGTACTCGTTACCGCGTTACACATAATGTGCATGTACTCGTTACCGCGTTACACATAATGTGCATGTACTCGGTAAGCGTTACACATAATGTGCATGTACTCGTTACCACGTTTCACATAATGTACATGTACGCGGTAAGCGTTGCACATAATGTGCATGTACACATAATGTTACCACGTTCCACATAATGTAGATTTACTCATTACCGCGTTACACATAATGTGCATGTATTCGTTACCGCGTTACACATAATGTGCATGTACACGCTACAGCGTTGCACAAAATGTGCATCTACAAGTTACCGCGTTGAACATAATGTGCATGTTCACGCTACATCGTTGCACATAATGTGCATGTACACGTTACCGCGTTGCATATAATGTGCATGTACACGCTACAGCGTTGCACAAAATGTGCACCCACTCGTTACCGCGTTACACATAATGTGCATGTACTCCTTACAGCGTTACACATAATGTGCATGTATACATTACATCTTTACACATCATGTGCATCTACACGTTACCGCGTTGCACATAATGTGCATGTACTCCTTACAGCGTTACACATAATGTGCATGTATACGTTACATCTTTACACATCATGTGCATCTACACGTTACCGCGTTACACATAATGTGCATGTACTCCTTACAGCGTTACACATAATGTGCATGTATACGTTACATCTTTACACATCATGTGCATCTACACGTTACCGCGTTACACATAATGTGCATGTACTCGTTAGAGCGTTACACATAATGTGCATGTATACGTTACATCTTTACACATCATGTGCATCTACACGTTACCGCGTTGCACATAATGTGCATGTACTCCTTACAGCGTTACACATAATGTGCATGTATACGTTACATCTTACACATCATGTGCATCTACACGTTACCGCGTTGCACATAATGTGCATGTACACGCTACAGCGTTGCACATAATGTGCATCTACACGTTACCGCGTTACACATAACGTGCATGTACTCATTATCACATTGTACATAATGTGTTTGTACATGTTACCAAGATGTACATAATTTGATTCTACACCCTATTTGTGGCGACCACGTTCAATTATTCTATGCGATATGTAATATGAACACATACAATAATTAATTGCAGAATAGAAAGTAAAAAATGTAATTATTTGTCATGAAATATGTCTTCGCGTTGTTTTGTAAATAAAAGTTTAGTTAAACCGTGCGTTAGTCAAAGAAACAAGCGGTCAGAGTGGGGAATAACTAAGTTAGGGACAGAGAGTAAGTAAAAGTATGTTTCTATGATAACAAATAGCTTTTAAGTCCCCGTGTTCAGCTTTGCTAGCCTCTACGTCTGAGCTATAAATTAAGGCGATTTCCTTGTGAACCCGTGTTTGTTATAATTAAGGAACAGATACCGGAACAAGTGGTGATCCCGTAGTGATAGTTTTTTCTGTCCACGATCGTACCAGAGAGACACTGCATCATGATGTCGACCGAAGCTACTAGACGATCGTAAAACAGCGTTACACATACGTTCATGGAAATGTGGTTTAGGATAAGGGGACAAGACTACGCGGTGTCGGAAATGGGTCTCATGTGCGCTCAGGAAGTACGCATATCGAGGGCACGCCGCACTGTGTACAACAGTCCTGCCCCGAGCCCTCAAGAAGCCACTTTCCGCATAATCACTACGCCAAAATATAAATCACAATCACCACGCTGATCCAAGCGGAGGATTTGTGACGGTGCTGGGAGGACACCAAGTTATGGAGGCCGGAGCTCTACTTCAGTATCACCAGATAAACATGACCCAGAAGAATCATGTCCACTTCATCATCTTCCTCCTACTAGTCCTGCCCCAAGGCATCAAGAAGCTACTTTCCGCATAATCCCAACTCTGATACAGGTGGAGGTTTTGTGACGGTGCTGGGAGGGAACCAAGCTATGGAGGCCGGGGCTCTACTTCAGTATCACCAGATAAACATTGCTCAGGATAATCGTACAATGTAACAATAAACCTTACTATGTATTACAACAACCTGGGGGGGTCCTGTCCCTTTCATCCCCCCTCAGTAAACCACTTACTTTATAAAAATGACAATGGGACATTTTTTTTTACAAAATATTGTTATTTCCACAAAAAAATTAACAAAAAACTCTACCTATCCGTAACAAAAATTTATTTAGGCCTAAAACCAAACTGACAATGGAATTGTATGTAGGTAGACTTTTATACTACAAAGTTAATACATAAAATTTACATAAATTGATGGAAAACTTGATACTGTATTTATAAGAGTTGCACAGTGTAACAGTAAAAATATGTTATCAAAATATTAATGTTAGTGCCTGTAACTTTTATTTATAGATCCTTTTATTTTTCAGTTAATTTCAACTCTCTACAACGTTTTTATAGCTTTCAGTTAACTATAACGACAGTTCACAGCATTAGCGTGGAATAAATGACGCCATGACTTTAGCATGGAAGAGACTGTTGAAAGACACGCTCTGAGGAAACCGAATGTTTTATCGAACGTAGAGGGCTTGCACGATCTGGCAACGCTGTCTGCTCCAACTAAAGCAGTTGTAATTCAATTGAATTATTTAGCTACTGGTCTGCAGCGGGCCGGGTTCAACGAAATAGCGTTTTTAATGAATATGACAACTGATTAGGTAACAGAAACAATTGATAAATCAAAAATTAAAACATATGTTATTTCAATTCCTTCTATTAGTTCACACTCTTTATATATATATATCTTGTTCAAATTTTCAATCGTCAATGAAATTCATTTTATTCATCCGCTCAAGTTCAAATATATTTTTTTAACCTTGTAGTAAATGACACTCAGTTTTAATACAGAATTATTCACATTATAATTCATTAAATCAAATTAATGAACTGATTTTAGTTTTATATGGGAGGACAACTTTTCACAAAAAGGGAAAGGTGATGCAATATTGTTAATTCTTCTCATTTGGTTTAAAATAAGTGATAACATATGATTTCATATGATTTCATGTTATGTTGCTTTACTCATATTGACTGTAATTATTTAATAAAAGTAGCTCATAGGCTATAATTTTTTTTTCCTAAGTAGGGATTATTATTATTTGTTTATGTTGGAATACATGTGCATACGGTTAAAAATCAATCGCGTATTAGAGATTAATAACGACTTCTTCGTACAAGATTGCTTGACATTACTCTATTTTCCCTTATCTTGTTAGGGTATTCATGGCTCCTTGATACACAGGCTAGTTCTAGGATTATTTATATTCAGCTGGAGGAGGCTAGATCGACGTTAGTATAAACGTTCTTCAAATTTCTATAATACAAGATTGCTTGAAAGTATTTTCTCTTTGATACATAGGCTAGTTCTAGGATTATTTATATTCAGCTGGAGGAGGCTAGATCGACGTTAGTATAAACGTTCTTCAAATTTCTATAATACAAGATTGCTTGAAAGTATTTTCTCTTTGATACATAGGCTAGTTCTAGGATTATTTATATTCAGCTGGAGGAGGCTAGATCAACGTTAGTATAAACGTTCTTCAAATTTCTATAATACAAGATTGCTTGAAAGTATTTTCTCTTTGATACATAGGCTAGTTCTAGGATTATTTATCCTCAGCTGGAGGAGGCTAGATCAACGTTAGTATAAACGTTCTTCAAATTTCTATAATACAAGATTGCTTGAATGTATTTTCTCTTTGATACATAGGCTAGTTCTAGGATTATTTATATTCAGCTGGAGGAGGCTAGATCAACGTTAGTATAAACGTTCTTCAAATTTCTATAATACAAGATTGCTTGAAAGTATTTTCTCTTTGATACATAGGCTAGTTCTAGGATTATTTATATTCAGCTGGAGGAGGCTAGATCAACGTTAGTATAAACGTTCTTCAAATTTCTATAATACAAGATTGCTTGAAAGTATTTTCTCTTTGATACATAGGCTAGTTCTAGGATTATTTATATTCAGCTGGAGGAGGCTAGATCAACGTTAGTATAAACGTTCTTCAAATTTCTATAATACAAGATTGCTTGAAAGTATTTTCTCTTTGATACATAGGCTAGTTCTAGGATTATTTATATTCAGCTGGAGGAGGCTAGATCAACGTTAGTATAAACGTTCTTCAAATTTCTATAATATAAGATTGCTTGAAAGTATTTTCTCTTTGATACATAGGCTAGTTCTAGGATTATTTATATTCAGCTGGAGGAGGCTAGATCAACGTTAGTATAAACGTTCTTCAAATTTCTATAATACAAGATTGCTTGAAAGTATTTTCTCTTTGATACATAGGCTAGTTCTAGGATTATTTATCCTCAGCTGGAGGAGGCTAGATCAACGTTAGTATAAACGTTCTTCAAATTTCTATAATACAAGATTGCTTGAAAGTATTTTCTCTTTGATACATAGGCTAGTTCTAGGATTATTTATATTCAGCTGGAGGAGGCTAGATCAACGTTAGTATAAACGTTCTTCAAATTTCTATAATACAAGATTGCTTGAAAGTATTTTCTCTTTGATACATAGGCTAGTTCTAGGATTATTTATATTCAGCTGGAGGAGGTTAGATCAACGTTAGTATAAACGTTCTTCAAATTTCTATAATACAAGATTGCTTGAAAGTATTTTCTCTTTGATACATAGGCTAGTTCTAGGATTATTTATATTCAGCTGGAGGAGGCTAGATCAACGTTAGTATAAACGTTCTTCAAATTTCTATAATACAAGATTGCTTGAAAGTATTTTCTCTTTGATACATAGGCTAGTTCTAGGATTATTTATATTCAGCTGGAGGAGGCTAGATCAACGTTAGTATAAACGTTCTTCAAATTTCTATAATATAAGATTGCTTCGAATCATTGGAAATAGATTAGTAGGAAGTAGTAAGCTGCAACCTAGAGATATTGTCGTACTAGGATGTGGTAAGATGTAACCTTTCTGCTCTAGCTGGTCTGCGCTAATACATGACACAACAGAGATATTGCCTTATCAGGATGTGGTAAGATGTAATGTTTCTGCTCTAGCTGGTCTGCGCTAATACATGACACAACAGAGATATTGCCTTATCAGGATGTGGTAAGATGTAATGTTTCTGCTCTAGCTGGTCTGCGCTAATACATGACACAACAGAGATATTGCCTTATCAGGATGTGGTAAGATGTAATGTTTCTGCTCTAGCTGGTCTGCGCTAATACATGACACAACAGAGATATTGCCTTATCAGGATGTGGTAAGATGTAATGTTTCTGCTCTAGCTGGTCTGCGCTAATACATGACACAACAGAGATATTGCCTTATCAGGATGTGGTAAGATGTAATGTTTCTGCTCTAGCTGGTCTGCGCTAATACACGACACAACAGATATATTGCCTTATCAGGATGTAGTAAGCTGCAACCTTTCTGCTATAGCTGGTCTGCGCTAATACATGACACAACAGAGATATTGCCTTATCAGGATGTGGTAAGATGTAATGTTTCTGCTCTAGCTGGTCTGCGCTAATACATGACACAACAGAGATATTGCCTTATCAGGATGTAGTAAGCTGCAACCTTTCTGCTATAGCTGGTCTGCGCTAATACATGACACAACAGAGATATTGCCTTATCAGGATGTGGTAAGATGTAACGTTTCTGCTCTAGCTGATCTGCGTTAATACATGACGCAATAGAGATATTGCCTTATCAGGAAGTAGTAAACTGCAATCTTTTTGCTCTAGCTGGTCTGCGCTAATACATGACACAACAGTGATATTGCCTTATCAGGATGTGGTAAGATGTAATGTTTCTGCTCTAGCTGGTCTGCGCTAATACATGACACAACAGAGATATTGCCTTATCAGGATGTGGTAAGATGTAATGTTTCTGCTCTAGCTGGTCTGCGCTAATACATGACACAACAGAGATATTGCCTTATCAGGATGTGGTAAGATGTAATGTTTCTGCTCTAGCTGGTCTGCGCTAATACACGACACAACAGATATATTGCCTTATCAGGATGTAGTAAGCTGCAACCTTTCTGCTATAGCTGGTCTGCGCTAATACATGACACAACAGAGATATTGCCTTATCAGGATGTGGTAAGATGTAACGTTTCTGCTCTAGCTGATCTGCGTTAATACATGACGCAATAGAGATATTGCCTTATCAGGATGTGGTAAGATGTAATGTTTCTGCTCTAGCTGGTCTGCGCTAATACATGACACAACAGAGATATTGCCTTATCAGGATGTGGTAAGATGTAATGTTTCTGCTCTAGCTGGTCTGCGCTAATACATGACACAACAGAGATATTGCCTTATCAGGATGTGGTAAGATGTAACCTTTCTGCTCTAGCTGGTCTGCGCTAATACATGACACAACAGAGATATTGCCTTATCAGGATGTGGTAAGATGTAATGTTTCTGCTCTAGCTGGTCTGCGCTAATACATGACACAACAGAGATATTGCCTTATCAGGATGTGGTAAGATGTAATGTTTCTGCTCTAGCTGGTCTGCGCTAATACATGACACAACAGAGATATTGCCTTATCAGGATGTGGTAAGATGTAATGTTTCTGCTCTAGCTGGTCTGCGCTAATACACGACACAACAGATATATTGCCTTATCAGGATGTAGTAAGCTGCAACCTTTCTGCTATAGCTGGTCTGCGCTAATACATGACACAACAGAGATATTGCCTTATCAGGATGTGGTAAGATGTAATGTTTCTGCTCTAGCTGGTCTGCGCTAATACATGACACAACAGAGATATTGCCTTATCAGGATGTAGTAAGCTGCAACCTTTCTGCTATAGCTGGTCTGCGCTAATACATGACACAACAGAGATATTGCCTTATCAGGATGTGGTAAGATGTAACGTTTCTGCTCTAGCTGATCTGCGTTAATACATGACGCAATAGAGATATTGCCTTATCAGGAAGTAGTAAACTGCAATCTTTTTGCTCTAGCTGGTCTGCGCTAATACATGACACAACAGTGATATTGCCTTATCAGGATGTGGTAAGATGTAATGTTTCTGCTCTAGCTGGTCTGCGCTAATACATGACACAACAGAGATATTGCCTTATCAGGATGTGGTAAGATGTAACGTTTCTGCTCTAGCTGATCTGCGTTAATACATGACGCAATAGAGATATTGCCTTATCAGGAAGTAGTAAACTGCAATCTTTTTGCTCTAGCTGGTCCGCGCTAATACATGACACAACAGAGATATTGCCTTATCAGGATGTGGTAAGATGTAATGTTTCTGCTCTAGCTGGTCTGCGCTAATACATGACACAACAGAGATATTGCCTTATCAGGATGTGGTAAGATGTAATGTTTCTGCTCTAGCTGGTCTGCGCTAATACATGACACAACAGAGATATTGCCTTATCAGGATGTGGTAAGATGTAATGTTTCTGCTCTAGCTGGTCTGCGCTAATACATGACACAACAGAGATATTGCCTTATCAGGATGTGGTAAGATGAATTGTTTCTGCTCTAGCTGGTCTGCGCTAATACATGACACAACAGAGATATTGCCTTATCAGGAAGTGGTAAGATGTAATGTTTCTGCTCTAGCTGGTCTGCGCTAATACATGACACAACAGAGATATTGCCTTATCAGGATGTAGTAAGCTGCAACCTTTCTGCTATAGCTGGTCTGCGCTAATACATGACACAACAGAGATATTGCCTTATCAGGATGTGGTAAGATGTAACGTTTCTGCTCTAGCTGATCTGCGTTAATACATGACGCAATAGAGATATTGCCTTATCAGGAAGTAGTAAACTGCAATCTTTTTGCTCTAGCTGGTCTGCGCTAATACATGACACAACAGAGATATTGCCTTATCAGGATGTGGTAAGATGTAATGTTTCTGCTCAAACTGGTTTGCGCTAATACATGACACAACAGAGATATTGCCTTATCAGGATGTGGTAAGATGTAACGTTTCTGCTCTAGCTGATCTGCGTTAATACATGACGCAATAGAGATATTGCCTTATCAGGAAGTAGTAAACTGCAACCTTTTTGCTCTAGATGGTCTGCGCTAATACATGACACAACAGAGATATTGCCTTATCAGGATGTGGTAAGATGTAACGTTTCTGCTCTAGCTGACCTGCGTTAATACATGACGCAATAGAGATATTGCCTTATCAGGAAGTAGTAAACTGCAATCTTTTTGCTCTAGCTGGTCTGCGCTAATACATGACACAACAGAGATATTGCCTTATCAGGATGTGGTAAGATGTAATGTTTCTGCTCTAGCTGATCTGCGTTAATACATGACGCAACAGAGATATTGCCTTATCAGGATGTGGTAAGATGTAATGTTTCTGCTCTAGCTGATCTGCGTTAATACATGACGCAATAGAGATATTGCCTTATCAGGATGTTGTAAGCTGCAACCTTTCTGCTATAGCTGGTCTGCGCTAATACATGACACAACAGAGATATTGCCTTATCAGGATGTGGTAAGATGTAATGTTTCTGCTCTAGCTGGTCTGCGCTAATACATGACACAACAGAGATATTGCCTTATCAGGATGTGGTAAGATGTAATGTTTCTGCTCTAGCTGATCTGCGTTAATACATGACGCAATAGAGATATTGCCTTATCAGGATGTGGTAAGATGTAACGTTTCTGCTCTAGCTGATCTGCGTTAATACATGACGCAATAGAGATATTGCCTTATCAGGAAGTAGTAAACTGCAATCTTTTTGCTCTAGCTGGTCTGCGCTAATACATGACACAACAGAGATATTGCCTTATCAGGATGTGGTAAGATGTAACGTTTCTGCTCTAGCTGATCTGCGTTAATACATGACGCAATAGAGATATTGCCTTATCAGGATGTGGTAAGATGTAACGTTTCTGCTCTAGCTGATCTGCGTTAATACATGACGCAATAGAGATATTGCCTTATCAGGAAGTAGTAAAATGCAATCTTTTTGCTCTAGCTGGTCTGCGCTAATACATGACACAACAGAGATATTGCCTTATCAGGATGTGGTAAGATGTAACGTTTCTGCTCTAGCTGATCTGCGTTAATACATGACGCAATAGAGATATTGCCTTATCAGGATGTGGTAAGATGTAACGTTTCTGCTCTAGCTGATCTGCGTTAATACATGACGCAATAGAGATATTGCCTTATCAGGATGTGGTAAGATGTAACGTTTCTGCTCTAGCTGAACTGCGTTAATACATGACGCAATAGAGATATTGCCTTATCAGGAAGTAGTAAACTGCAATCTTTTTGCTTTAGCTGGTCTGCGCAAATACATGACACAACAGAGATGTTGCCTTATCAGGATGTGGTAAGATGTAATAATTCTGCTCTAGCTGGTCTGCGCTAATACATGACACAACAGAGATATTGCCTTATCAGGATGTGGTAAGATGTAACGTTTCTGCTCTAGCTGATCTGCGTTAATACATGACGCAATAGAGATATTGCCTTATCAGGAAGTAGTAAACTGCAATCTTTTTGCTCTAGCTGGTCTGCGCTAATACATGACACAACAGAGATATTGCCTTATCAGGATGTAGTAAGCTGCAACTTTTCTGCTCTAGCTGGTCTTCGCTAATACATGACACAACAGAGATATTGCCATATCAGGATGTGGTAATATGTAACGTTTCTGCTCTAGCTGATCTGCGTTAATACATGACGCAATAGAGATATTGCCTTATCAGGATGTGGTAAGATGTAACGTTTCTGCTCTAGCTGGTCTGCGCTAATACATGACACAATAGAGACATTAGCTTATCAAGATGTGAAAAAATGTAATCTGTATGCTATAGCTTGTCTGCGCTAATACATGACACAGCAGAGATATTGCCTTATCAGGATGAAGTAAGCTGTAACCGTTCTGCTATAGCTGGTCTGCGCTAATACATGACACAACAGAGATATTGCCTTATCAGGATGTAGTAAGATGTAACGTTTCTGCTCTAGCTGATCTGCGTTAATACATGACGCAATAGAGATATTGCCTTATCAGGATGTGGTAAGATGTAACGTTTCTGCTCTAGCTGATCTGCGTTAATACATGACGCAATAGAGATATTGCCTTATCAGGATGTGGTAAGATGTAACGTTTCTGCTCTAGCTGATCTGCGTTAATACATGACGCAATAGAGATATTGCCTTATCAGGATGTAGTAAGATGTAACGTTTCTGCTCTAGCTGATCTGCGTTAATACATGACGCAATAGAGATATTGCCCTTTCAGGATGTGGTAAGATGTAACGTTTCTGCTCTAGCTGATCTGCGTTAATACATGACACAACAGAGATATTGCCTTATCAGGATGTAGTAAGATGTAACGTTTCTGCTCTAGCTGATCTGCGTTAATACATGACACAACAGAGATATTGCCATATCAGGATGTGGTAATATGTAACGTTTCTGCTCTAGCTGATCTGCGTTAATACATGACGCAATAGAGATATTGCCTTATCAGGATGTGGTAAGATGTAACGTTTCTGCTCTAGCTGGTCTGCGCTAATACATGACACAATAGAGACATTAGCTTATCAAGATGTGAAAAAATGTAATCTGTATGCTATAGCTTGTCTGCGCTAATACATGACACAGCAGAGATATTGCCTTATCAGGATGAAGTAAGCTGTAACCGTTCTGCTATAGCTGGTCTGCGCTAATACATGACACAGCAGAGATATTGCCTTATCAGGATGAAGTAAGCTGTAACCGTTCTGCTATAGCTGGTCTGCGCTAATACATGACACAACGGAGATATTGCCTTATCAGGATGTGGTAAGATGTAACGTTTCTGCTCTAGCTGATCTGCGTTAATACATGACGCAATAGAGATATTGCCTTATCAGGAAGTAGTAAACTGCAATCTTTTTGCTCTAGCTGGTCTGCGCTAATACATGACACAACAGAGATATTGCCTTATCAGGATGTAGTAAGATATAACCTTTCTGCTCTAGCTGGTCTGCGCTAATACATGACACAATAGAGATATTGTCGTACTAGGATGTGGTAAGATGTAATGTTTCTGCTCTAGCTGGTCTGCGCTAATACATGACACAATAGAGATATTGACTTATTAGGATGTGGTAAGATGTAATGTTTCTGCTCTAGCTGGTCTGCGCTAATACATGACACAATAGAGATATTGACTTATTAGGATGTGGTAAGATGTAACCTTTCTGCTCTAGCTGGTCTGCGCTAATACATGACACAATAGAGATATTGACTTATTAGGATGAAGTAAGATGTAACCTTTCTGCTCTAGCTGGTCTGCGCTAATACGTGACACAATAGAGATATTGTCGTACTAGGATGTGGTAAGATGTAACCTTTCTGCTCTAGCTGGTATGCGCTAATACATGACACAATAGAGATATCGCCTTATCAGGATGTGGTAGATGTAACCTTTCTGCTCTAGCTGGTCTGCGCTAATACATGACACTATAGAGATATTGCCTTATCAGGATGTGGTAAGATGTAACCTTTCTGCTCTAGCTGGTCTGCGCTAATACATGACACAATAGAGATATTGCCTTATCAGGATGTGGTAAGATGTAACCTTTCTGCTATAGCTGGTCTGCGCTAATACATGACACAATAGAGATATTGCCTTATCAGGATGTAGTAAGATGTAACCTTTCTGCTCTAGCTGGTCTGCGCTAATACGTGACACAATAGAGATATTGCCTTATCAGGATGTAGTAAGATGTAACCTTTCTGCTCTAGCTGGTCTGCGCTAATATATGACACAATAGAGATATTGCCTTATCAGGATGTAGTAAGATGTAACCTTTCTGCTCTAGCTGGTCTGCGCTAATACGTGACACAATAGAGATATTGCCTTATCAGGATGTAGTAAGATGTAACCTTTCTGCTCTAGCTGGTCTGCGCTAATACGTGACACAATAGAGATATTGCCTTATCAGGATGTGGTAAGATGTAACCTTTCTGCTCTAGCTGGTCTGCGCTAATACGTGACACAATAGAGATATTGCCTTATCAGGATGTGGTAAGATGTAACCTTTCTGCTCTAGCTGGTCTGCGCTAATACATGACACAATAGAGATATTGCCTTATCAGGATGTGGTAAGATGTAACCTTTCTGCTATAGCTGGTCTGCGCTAATACATGACACAATAGAGATATTGCCTTATTAGGATGTGGTAAGATGTAACCTTTCTGCTCTAGCTGGTTTGCGCTAATACGTGACACAATAGAGATATTGCCTTATCAGGATGTGGTAAGATGTAACCTTTCTGCTCTAGCTGGTCTGCGCTAATACATGACACAATAGAGATATTGCCTTATCAGGATGTGGTAAGATGTAACCTTTCTGCTATAGCTGGTCTGCGCTAATACATGACACAATAGAGATATTGCCTTATCAGGATGTAGTAAGATGTAACCTTTCTGCTCTAGCTGGTCTGCGCTAATACGTGACACAATAGAGATATTGCCTTATCAGGATGTAGTAAGATGTAACCTTTCTGCTCTAGCTGGTCTGCGCTAATATATGACACAATAGAGATATTGCCTTATCAGGATGTAGTAAGATGTAACCTTTCTGCTCTAGCTGGTCTGCGCTAATACGTGACACAATAGAGATATTGCCTTATCAGGATGTAGTAAGATGTAACCTTTCTGCTCTAGCTGGTCTGCGCTAATACGTGACACAATAGAGATATTGTCTTATCAGGATGTAGTAAGATGTAACCTTTCTGCTCTAGCTGGTCTGCGCTAATATATGACACAATAGAGATATTGCCTTATCAGGATGTAGTAAGATGTAACCTTTCTGCTCTAGCTGGTCTGCGCTAATACGTGACACAATAGAGATATTGCCTTATCAGGATGTAGTAAGATGTAACCTTTCTGCTCTAGCTGGTCTGCGCTAATACGTGACACAATAGAGATATTGACTTATCAGGATGTAGTAAGATGTAACCTTTCTGCTCTATCTGGTCTGCGCTAATACATGACACAATAGAGATATTGCCTTATCAGGATGTAGTAAGATGTAACCTTTCTGCTCTAGCTGGTCTGCGCTAATACGTGACACAATAGAGATATTGCCTTATCAGGATGTAGTAAGATGTAACCTTTCTGCTCTAGCTGGTCTGCGCTAATACATGACACAATAGAGATATTGCCTTATCAGGATGTAGTAAGATGTAACCTTTCTGCTCTAGCTGGTCTGCGCTAATACGTGACACAATAGAGATATTGCCTTATCAGGATGTAGTAAGATGTAACCTTTCTGCTCTAGCTGGTCTGCGCTAATACATGACACAATAGAGATATTGCCTTATCAGGATGTAGTAAGATGTAACCTTTCTGCTCTAGCTGGTCTGCGCTAATACGTGACACAATAGAGATATTGTCTTATCAGGATGTAGTAAGCTGTAACCTTTCTGCTCTAGCTGGTCTGCGCTAATACATGACACAATAGAGATATTGTCTTATCAGGATGTAGTAAGATGTAACCTTTCTGCTCTAGCTGGTCTGCGCTAATACGTGACACAATAGAGATATTGCCTTATCAGGATGTGGTAAGATGTAACCTTTCTGCTCTAGCTGGTCTGCGCTAATACGTGACACAATAGAGATATTGACTTATCAGGATGTAGTAAGATGTAACTTTTCTGCTCTAGCTGGTCTGCGCTAATACGTGACACAATAGAGATATTGTCTTATCAGGATGTAGTAAGATGTAACCTTTCTGCTCTAGCTGGTCTGCGCTAATACATGACACAATAGAGATATTGCCTTATCAGGATGTAGTAAGATGTAACCTTTCTGCTCTAGCTGGTCTGCACTAATACGTGACACAATAGAGATATTGTCTTATCAGGATGTCGTAAGATGTAACCTTTCTGCTCTAGCTGGTCTGCGCTAATACATGACACAATAGAGATATTGCCTTATCAGGATGTAGTAAGATGTAACCTTTCTGCTCTAGCTGGTCTGCGCTAATACGTGACACAATAGAGATATTGACTTATTAGGATGTGGTAAGATGTAATGTTTCTGCTCTAGCTGGTCTGCGCTAATACGTGACACAATAGAGATATTGCCTTATCAGGATGTGGTAAGATGTAACCTTTCTGCTCTAGCTGGTCTGCGCTAATACGTGACACAATAGAGATATTGACTTATCAGGATGTAGTAAGATGTAACTTTTCTGCTCTAGCTGGTCTGAGCTAATACGTGACACAATAGAGATATTGTCTTATCAGGATGTAGTAAGATGTAACCTTTCTGCTCTAGCTGGTCTGCGCTAATACATGACACAATAGAGATATTGCCTTATCAGGATGTAGTAAGATGTAACCTTTCTGCTCTAGCTGGTCTGCACTAATACGTGACACAATAGAGATATTGTCTTATCAGGATGTCGTAAGATGTAACCTTTCTGCTCTAGCTGGTCTGCGCTAATACATGACACAATAGAGATATTGCCTTATCAGGATGTAGTAAGATGTAACCTTTCTGCTCTAGCTGGTCTGCGCTAATACGTGACACAATAGAGATATTGTCTTATCAGGTTGTAGTAAGCTGTAACCTTTCTGCTCTAGCTGGTCTGCGCTAATACGTGACATAATAGTAATATTGCCTTAACATGATGCGGTAAGATGTACCGTTTCTGCTCTAGCTTTTCTGACACAATACATGACACAATAGAGATATTGTCGTACTAGGATGTGGTAAGATGTACCGTTTCTGCTCTAGCTTTTCTGACATAATACATGACACAATAGAGATATTGTCGTACTAAAATGTGGTAAGATGTAACCTTTCTGCTATAGCTGGTCTGCGCTAATACATGACACAATAGAGATATTGACTTATTAGGATGTGGTAAGATGTAATGTTTCTGCTCTAGCTGGTCTGCGCTAATACATGACACAATAGAGATATTGACTTATTAGGATGTGGTAAGATGTAACCTTTCTGCTCTAGCTGGTCTGCGCTAATACATGACTCAATAGAGATATTGACTTATTAGGATGTGGTAAGATGTAACCTTTCTGCTCTAGCTGGTCTGCGCTAATACATGACACAATAGAGATATTGACTTATTAGGATGAAGTAAGATGTAACCTTTCTGCTCTAGCTGGTCTGCGCTAATACGTGACACAATAGAGATATTGTCGTACTAGGATGTGGTAAGATGTAACCTTTCTGCTCTAGCTGGTCTGCGCTAATACATGACACAATAGAGATATTGCCTTATCAGGATGTGGTAAGATGTAACCTTTCTGCTCTAGCTGGTCTGCGCTAATACATGACACTATAGAGATATTGCCTTATCAGGATGTGGTAAGATGTAACCTTTCTGCTCTAGCTGGTCTGCGCTAATACATGACACAATAGAGATATTGCCTTATCAGGATGTGGTAAGCTGTAACCTTTCTGCTATAGCTGGTCTGCGCTAATACATGACACAATAGAGATATTGCCTTATCAGGATGTAGTAAGATGTAACCTTTCTGCTCTAGCTGGTCTGCGCTAATACGTGACACAATAGAGATATTGTCTTATCAGGATGTAGTAAGATGTAACCTTTCTGCTCTAGCTGGTCTGCGCTAATACATGACACAATAGATATATTGCCTTATCAGGATATAGTAAGATGTAACCTTTCTGCTCTAGCTGGTCTGCGCTAATACGTGACACAATAGAGATATTGACTTATCAGGATGTAGTAAGATGTAACCTTTCTGCTCTAGCTGGTCTGCGCTAATACATGACACAATAGAGATATTGCCATATCAGGATGTAGTAAGATGTAACCTTTCTGTTCTAGCTGGTCTGCGCTAATACGTGACACAATAGAGATATTGTCTTATCAGGATGTGGTAAGATGTAACCTTTCTGCTCTAGCTGGTCTGCGCTAATACATGACACAATAGAGTTATTGCCTTATCAGGATGTAGTAAGATGTAACCTTTCTGCTCTAGCTGGTCTGCGCTAATACGTGACACAATAGAGATATTGCCTTATCAGGATGTAGTAAGATGTAACCTTTCTGCTCTAGCTGGTCTGCGCTAATACATGACACAATAGAGATATTGTCTTATCAGGATGTAGTAAGATGTAACCTTTCTGCTCTAGCTGGTCTGCGCTAATACGTGACACAATAGAGATATTGCCTTATCAGGATGTGGTAAGATGTAACCTTTCTGCTCTAGCTGGTCTGCGCTAATACGTGACACAATAGAGATATTGACTTATCAGGATGTAGTAAGATGTAACTTTTCTGCTCTAGCTGGTCTGCGCTAATACGTGACACAATAGAGATATTGTCTTATCAGGATGTAGTAAGATGTAACCTTTCTGCTCTAGCTGGTCTGCACTAATACGTGACACAATAGAGATATTGTCTTATCAGGATGTCGTAAGATGTAACCTTTCTGCTCTAGCTGGTCTGCGCTAATACATGACACAATAGAGATATTGCCTTATCAGGATGTAGTAAGATGTAACCTTTCTGCTCTAGCTGGTCTGCGCTAATACGTGACACAATAGAGATATTGTCTTATCAGGTTGTAGTAAGCTGTAACCTTTCTGCTCTAGCTGGTCTGCGCTAATACGTGACATAATAGTAATATTGCCTTAACATGATGCGGTAAGATGTACCGTTTCTGCTCTAGCTTTTCTGACACACTACATGACACAATAGAGATATTGTCGTACTAGGATGTGGTAAGATGTACAGTTTCTGCTCTAGCTTTTCTGACATAATACATGACACAATAGAGATATTGTCGTACTAGGATGTGGTAAGATGTAACCTTTCTGCTACAGCTGGTCTGCGCTAATACATGACACAATAGAGATATTGACTTATTAGGATGTGGTAAGATGTAATGTTTCTGCTCTAGCTGGTCTGCGCTAATACATGACACAATAGAGATATTGACTTATTAGGATGTGGTAAGATGTAACCTTTCTGCTCTAGGTGGTCTGCGCTAATACATGACTCAATAGAGATATTGACTTATTAGGATGAAATAAGATGTAACCTTTCTGCTCTAGCTGGTCTGCGCTAATACGTGACACAATAGAGATATTGACTTATTAGGATGAAGTAAGATGTAACCTTTCTGCTCTAGCTGGTCTGCGCTAATACATGACTCAATAGAGATATTGACTTATTAGGATGAAGTAAGATGTAACCTTTCTGCTCTAGCTGGTCTGCGCTAATACGTGACACAATAGAGATATTGACTTATCAGGATGTAGTAAGATGTAACCATTCTGCTCTAGCTGGTCTGCGCTAATACATGACACAATAGAGATATTGCCTTATCAGGATGTCGTAAGATGTAACCTTTCTGCTCTAGCTGGTCTGCGCTAATACATGACACAATAGAGATATTGCCTTATCAGGATGTAGTAAGATGTAACCTTTCTGCTCTAGCTGGTCTGCGCTAATACGTGACACAATAGAGATATTGCCTTATCAGGATGTAGTAAGATGTAACCTTTCTGCTCTAGCTGGTCTGCGCTAATACGTGACACAATAGAGATATTGTCTTATCAGGTTGTAGTAAGCTGTAACCTTTCTGCTCTAGCTGGTCTGCGCTAATACGTGACATAATAGTAATATTGCCTTAACATGATGCGGTAAGATGTACCGTTTCTGCTCTAGCTTTTCTGACACACTACATGACACAATAGAGATATTGTCGTACTAGGATGTGGTAAGATGTACAGTTTCTGCTCTAGCTTTTCTGACATAATACATGACACAATAGAGATATTGTCGTACTAGGATGTGGTAAGATGTAACCTTTCTGCTACAGCTGGTCTGCGCTAATACATGACACAATAGAGATATTGTCGTACTAGGATGTGGTAAGATGTACAGTTTCTGCTCTAGCTTTTCTGACATAATACATGACACAATAGAGATATTGTCGTACTAGGATGTGGTAAGATGTAACCTTTCTGCTACAGCTGGTCTGCGCTAATACATGACATAATAGAGATATTGACTTATTAGGATGTGGTAAGATGTAATGTTTCTGCTCTAGCTGGTCTGCGCTAATACATGACACAATAGCGATATTGACTTATTAGGATGTGGTAAGATGTAACCTTTCTGCTCTAGGTGGTCTGCGCTAATACATGACTCAATAGAGATATTGACTTATTAGGATGAAATAAGATGTAACCTTTCTGCTCTAGCTGGTCTGCGCTAATACGTGACACAATAGAGATATTGACTTATTAGGATGAAGTAAGATGTAACCTTTCTGCTCTAGCTGGTCTGCGCTAATACATGACTCAATAGAGATATTGACTTATTAGGATGAAGTAAGATGTAACCTTTCTGCTCTAGCTGGTCTGCGCTAATACGTGACATTATAGTAATATTGCCTTAACATGATGTGGTAAGATGTACCGTTTCTGCTCTAGCTTTTCTGTAACAATACATGACACAATAGAGATATTGTCGTACTAGGATGTGGTAAGATGTACCGTTTCTGCTCTAGCTTTTCTGACATAATACATGACACAATAGAGATATTGTCGTACTAAATTGTGGTAAGATGTAACCTTTCTGCTATAGCTGGTCTGCGCTAATACATGACACAATAGAGATATTGACTTATTAGGATGTGGTAAGATGTAATGTTTCTGCTCCAGCTGGTCTGCGCTAATACATGACACAATAGAGATATTGACTTATTAGGATGTGGTAAGATGTAACCTTTCTGCTCTAGCTGGTCTGCGCTAATACATGACTCATTAGAGATATTGACTTATTAGGATGTGGTAAGATGTAACCTTTCTGCTCTAGCTGGTCTGCGCTAATACATGACACAATAGAGATATTGACTTATTAGGATGAAGTAAGATGTAACCTTTCTGCTCTAGCTGGTCTGCGCTAATACATGACACAATAGAGATATTGCCTTATCAGGATGTGGTAAGATGTAACCTTTCTGCTCTAGCTGGTCTGCGCTAATACATGACACTATAGAGATATTGCCTTATCAGGATGTGGTAAGATGTAACCTTTCTGCTCTAGCTGGTCTGCGCTAATACATGACACAATAGAGATATTGCCTTATCAGGATGTGGTAAGATGTAACCTTTCTGCTCTAGCTGGTCTGCGCTAATACATGACACAATAGAGATATTGCCTTATCAGGATGTGGTAAGATGTAACCTTTCTGCTATAGCTGGTCTGCGCTAATACATGACACAATAGAGATATTGCCTTATCAGGATGTGGTAAGATGTAACCTTTCTGCTATAGCTGATCTGCGCTAATACATGACACAATAGAGATATTGTCTTATCAGGATGTGGTAAGATGTAACCTTTCTGCTCTAGCTGGTCTGCGCTAATACATGACACAATAGAGATATTGCCTTATCAGGATGTGGTAAGATGTAATGTTTCTGCTCTAGCTGGTCTGCGCTAATACATGACACAATAGAGATATTGCCTTATCAGGATGTGGTAAGATGTAACCTTTCTGCTATAGCTGGTCTGCGCTAATACATGACACAATAGAGATATTGCCTTATCAGGATGTGGTAAGATGTAACCTTTCTGCTATAGCTGGTCTGCGCTAATACATGACACAATAGAGATATTGCCTTATCAGGATGTAGTAAGATGTAATGTTTCTGCTCTAGCTGGTCTGCGCTAATACATGACACAATAGAGATATTGTCTTATCAGGATGTGGTAAGATGTAACCTTTCTGCTATATCTGGTCTGCGCTAATACATGACACAATAGAGATATTGCCTTATCAGGATGTGGTAAGATGTAACCTTTCTGCTATAGCTGGTCTGCGCTAATACATGACACAATAGAGATATTGCCTTATCAGGATGTGGTAAGATGTAATGTTTCTGCTCTAGCTGGTCTGCGCTAATACATGACACAATAGAGATATTGCCTTATCAGGATGTGGTAAGATGTAACCTTTCTGCTCTAGCTGGTCTGCGCTAATACATGACACAATAGAGATATTGCCTTATCAGGATGTGGTAAGATGTAACCTTTCTGCTATAGCTGGTCTGCGCTAATACATGACACAATAGAGATATTGCCTTATCAGGATGTGGTAAGATGTAACCTTTCTGCTCTAGCTGGTCTGCGCTAATACATGACACAATAGAGATATTGCCTTATCAGGATGTGGTAAGATGTAATGTTTCTGCTCTAGCTGGTCTGCGCTAATACATGACACAATAGAGATATTGCCTTATCAGGATGTGGTAAGATGTAACCTTTCTGCTATAGCTGGTCTGCGCTAATACATGACACAATAGAGATATTGCCTTATCAGGATGTAGTAAGATGTAACCTTTCTGCTCTAGCTGGTCTGCGCTTATACGTGACAATAGAGATATTGTCTTATCAGGATGTAGTAAGATGTAACCTTTCTGCTCTAGCTGGTCTGCGCTAATACATGACACAATAGAGATATTGCCTTATCAGGATGTAGTAAAATGTAACCTTTCTGCTCTAGCTGGTCTGCGCTAATACGTGACACAATAGAGATATTGCCTTATCAGGATGTAGTAAGATGTAACCTTTCTGCTCTAGCTGGTCTGCGCTAATACGTGACACAATAGAGATATTGTCTTATCAGGATATAGTAAGATGTAACCTTTCTGCTCTAGCTGGTCTGCGCTAATACGTGACACAATAGAGATATTGTCTTATCAGGATATAGTAAGATGTAACCTTTCTGCTCTAGCTGGTCTGCGCTAATACATGACACAATAGAGATATTGTCTTATCAGGATGTAGTAAGATGTAACCTTTCTGCTCTAGCTGGTCTGCGCTAATACATGACACAATAGAGATATTGCCTTATCAGGATGTAGTAAGATGTAACCTTTCTGCTCTAGCTGGTCTGCGCTAATACGTGACACAATAGAGATATTGCCTTATCAGGATGTAGTAAGATGTAACCTTTCTGCTCTAGCTGGTCTGCGCTAATACATGACACAATAGAGATATTGTCTTATCAGGATATAGTAAGATGTAACCTTTCTGCTCTAGCTGGTCTGCGCTAATACGTGACACAATAGAGATATTGCCTTATCAGGATGTAGTAAGATGTAACCTTTCTGCTCTAGCTGGTCTGCGCTAATACATGACACAATAGAGATATTGTCTTATCAGGATATAGTAAGATGTAACCTTTCTGCTCTAGCTGGTCTGCGCTAATACATGACACAATAGAGATATTGTCTTATCAGGATATAGTAAGATGTAACCTTTCTGCTCTAGCTGGTCTGCGCTAATACATGACACAATAGAGATATTGTCTTATCAGGATATAGTAAGATGTAACCTTTCTGCTCTAGCTGGTCTGCGCTAATACATGACACAATAGAGATATTGTCTTATCAGGATGTAGTAAGATGTAACCTTTCTGCTCTAGCTGGTCTGCGCTAATACGTGACACAATAGAGATATTGTCTTATCAGGATATAGTAAGATGTAACCTTTCTGCTCTAGCTGGTCTGCGCTAATACATGACACAATAGAGATATTGTCTTATCAGGATATAGTAAGATGTAACCTTTCTGCTCTAGCTGGTCTGCGCTAATACGTGACACAATAGAGATATTGCCTTATCAGGATGTGGTAAGATGTAACCTTTCTGCTCTAGCTGGTCTGCGCTAATACGTGACACAATAGAGATATTGCCTTATCAGGATGTGGTAAGCTGTAACCTTTCTGCTCTAGCTGGTCTGCGCTAATACATGACACAATAGAGACATTGCCTTATCAGGATGTAGTAAGATGTAACCTTTCTGCTCTAGCTGGTCTGCGCTAATACGTGACACAATAGAGATATTGACTTATCAGGATGTAGTAATATGTAACCTTTCTGCTCTAGCTGGTCTGCGCTAATACATGACACAATAGAGATATTGCCATATCAGGATGTAGTAAGATGTAACCTTTCTGCTCTAGCTGGTCTGCGCTAATACATGACACAATAGAGATATTGCCTTATCAGGATGTGGTAAGCTGTAACCTTTCTGCTCTAGCTGGTCTGCGCTAATACATGACACAATAGAGACATTGCCTTATCAGGATGTAGTAAGATGTAACCTTTCTGCTCTAGCTGGTCTGCGCTAATACGTGACACAATAGAGATATTGACTTATCAGGATGTAGTAAGATGTAACCTTTCTGCTCTAGCTGGTTTGCGCTAATACATGACACAATAGAGATATTGCCATATCAGGATGTAGTAAGATGTAACCTTTCTGCTCTAGCTGGTCTGCGCTAATACGTGACACAATAGAGATATTGTCTTATCAGGATGTGGTAAGATGTAACCTTTCTGCTCTAGCTGGTCTGCGCTAATACGTGACACAATAGAGATATTGCCTTATCAGGATGTGGTAAGATGTAACCTTTCTGCTCTAGCTGGTCTGCGCTAATACGTGACACAATAGAGATATTGCCTTATCAGTATGTAGTAAGATGTAACTTTTCTGCTCTAGCTGGTCTGCGCTAATACGTGACACAATAGAGATATTGTCTTATCAGGATGTAGTAAGCTGTAACCTTTCTGCTCTAGCTGGTCTGCGCTAATACGTGACATAATAGTAATATTGCCTTAACATGATGTGGTAAGATGTACCGTTTCTGCTCTAGCTTTTCTGACACAATACATGACA
Source organism: Prosapia bicincta (assembly GCA_036971475.1). NCBI lineage: Eukaryota > Metazoa > Arthropoda > Insecta > Hemiptera > Cercopidae > Prosapia > Prosapia bicincta. The sequence continues at coordinate 95,016,753 of JBAIZL010000010.1, forward strand.
CAATAGAGATATTGTCGTACTAGGATGTGGTAAGATGTACCGTTTCTGCTCTAGCTTTTCTGACATAATACATGACACAATAGAGATATTGTCGTACTAGGATGTGGTAAGATGTAACCTTTCTGCTATAGCTGGTCTGCGCTAATACATGACACAATAGAGATATTGACTTATTAGGATGTGGTAAGATGTAATGTTTCTGCTCTAGCTGGTCTGCGCTAATACATGACACAATAGAGATATTGACTTATTAGGATGTGGTAAGATGTAACCTTTCTGCTCTAGGTGGTCTGCGCTAATACATGACTCAATAGAGATATTGACTTATTAGGATGAAATAAGATGTAACCTTTCTGCTCTAGCTGGTCTGCGCTAATACGTGACACAATAGAGATATTGACTTATTAGGATGAAGTAAGATGTAACCTTTCTGCTCTAGCTGGTCTGCGCTAATACATGACTCAATAGAGATATTGACTTATTAGGATGAAGTAAGATGTAACCTTTCTGCTCTAGCTGGTCTGCGCTAATACGTGACATTATAGTAATATTGCCTTAACATGATGTGGTAAGATGTACCGTTTCTGCTCTAGCTTTTCTGTAACAATACATGACACAATAGAGATATTGTCGTACTAGGATGTGGTAAGATGTACCGTTTCTGCTCTAGCTTTTCTGACATAATACATGACACAATAGAGATATTGTCGTACTAAATTGTGGTAAGATGTAACCTTTCTGCTATAGCTGGTCTGCGCTAATACATGACACAATAGAGATATTGACTTATTAGGATGTGGTAAGATGTAATGTTTCTGCTCCAGCTGGTCTGCGCTAATACATGACACAATAGAGATATTGACTTATTAGGATGTGGTAAGATGTAACCTTTCTGCTCTAGCTGGTCTGCGCTAATACATGACTCATTAGAGATATTGACTTATTAGGATGTGGTAAGATGTAACCTTTCTGCTCTAGCTGGTCTGCGCTAATACATGACACAATAGAGATATTGACTTATTAGGATGAAGTAAGATGTAACCTTTCTGCTCTAGCTGGTCTGCGCTAATACATGACACAATAGAGATATTGCCTTATCAGGATGTGGTAAGATGTAACCTTTCTGCTCTAGCTGGTCTGCGCTAATACATGACACTATAGAGATATTGCCTTATCAGGATGTGGTAAGATGTAACCTTTCTGCTCTAGCTGGTCTGCGCTAATACATGACACAATAGAGATATTGCCTTATCAGGATGTGGTAAGATGTAACCTTTCTGCTCTAGCTGGTCTGCGCTAATACATGACACAATAGAGATATTGCCTTATCAGGATGTGGTAAGATGTAACCTTTCTGCTATAGCTGGTCTGCGCTAATACATGACACAATAGAGATATTGCCTTATCAGGATGTGGTAAGATGTAACCTTTCTGCTATAGCTGATCTGCGCTAATACATGACACAATAGAGATATTGTCTTATCAGGATGTGGTAAGATGTAACCTTTCTGCTCTAGCTGGTCTGCGCTAATACATGACACAATAGAGATATTGCCTTATCAGGATGTGGTAAGATGTAATGTTTCTGCTCTAGCTGGTCTGCGCTAATACATGACACAATAGAGATATTGCCTTATCAGGATGTGGTAAGATGTAACCTTTCTGCTATAGCTGGTCTGCGCTAATACATGACACAATAGAGATATTGCCTTATCAGGATGTGGTAAGATGTAACCTTTCTGCTATAGCTGGTCTGCGCTAATACATGACACAATAGAGATATTGCCTTATCAGGATGTAGTAAGATGTAATGTTTCTGCTCTAGCTGGTCTGCGCTAATACATGACACAATAGAGATATTGTCTTATCAGGATGTGGTAAGATGTAACCTTTCTGCTATATCTGGTCTGCGCTAATACATGACACAATAGAGATATTGCCTTATCAGGATGTGGTAAGATGTAACCTTTCTGCTATAGCTGGTCTGCGCTAATACATGACACAATAGAGATATTGCCTTATCAGGATGTGGTAAGATGTAATGTTTCTGCTCTAGCTGGTCTGCGCTAATACATGACACAATAGAGATATTGCCTTATCAGGATGTGGTAAGATGTAACCTTTCTGCTCTAGCTGGTCTGCGCTAATACATGACACAATAGAGATATTGCCTTATCAGGATGTGGTAAGATGTAACCTTTCTGCTATAGCTGGTCTGCGCTAATACATGACACAATAGAGATATTGCCTTATCAGGATGTGGTAAGATGTAACCTTTCTGCTCTAGCTGGTCTGCGCTAATACATGACACAATAGAGATATTGCCTTATCAGGATGTGGTAAGATGTAATGTTTCTGCTCTAGCTGGTCTGCGCTAATACATGACACAATAGAGATATTGCCTTATCAGGATGTGGTAAGATGTAACCTTTCTGCTATAGCTGGTCTGCGCTAATACATGACACAATAGAGATATTGCCTTATCAGGATGTAGTAAGATGTAACCTTTCTGCTCTAGCTGGTCTGCGCTTATACGTGACAATAGAGATATTGTCTTATCAGGATGTAGTAAGATGTAACCTTTCTGCTCTAGCTGGTCTGCGCTAATACATGACACAATAGAGATATTGCCTTATCAGGATGTAGTAAAATGTAACCTTTCTGCTCTAGCTGGTCTGCGCTAATACGTGACACAATAGAGATATTGCCTTATCAGGATGTAGTAAGATGTAACCTTTCTGCTCTAGCTGGTCTGCGCTAATACGTGACACAATAGAGATATTGTCTTATCAGGATATAGTAAGATGTAACCTTTCTGCTCTAGCTGGTCTGCGCTAATACGTGACACAATAGAGATATTGTCTTATCAGGATATAGTAAGATGTAACCTTTCTGCTCTAGCTGGTCTGCGCTAATACATGACACAATAGAGATATTGTCTTATCAGGATGTAGTAAGATGTAACCTTTCTGCTCTAGCTGGTCTGCGCTAATACATGACACAATAGAGATATTGCCTTATCAGGATGTAGTAAGATGTAACCTTTCTGCTCTAGCTGGTCTGCGCTAATACGTGACACAATAGAGATATTGCCTTATCAGGATGTAGTAAGATGTAACCTTTCTGCTCTAGCTGGTCTGCGCTAATACATGACACAATAGAGATATTGTCTTATCAGGATATAGTAAGATGTAACCTTTCTGCTCTAGCTGGTCTGCGCTAATACGTGACACAATAGAGATATTGCCTTATCAGGATGTAGTAAGATGTAACCTTTCTGCTCTAGCTGGTCTGCGCTAATACATGACACAATAGAGATATTGTCTTATCAGGATATAGTAAGATGTAACCTTTCTGCTCTAGCTGGTCTGCGCTAATACATGACACAATAGAGATATTGTCTTATCAGGATATAGTAAGATGTAACCTTTCTGCTCTAGCTGGTCTGCGCTAATACATGACACAATAGAGATATTGTCTTATCAGGATATAGTAAGATGTAACCTTTCTGCTCTAGCTGGTCTGCGCTAATACATGACACAATAGAGATATTGTCTTATCAGGATGTAGTAAGATGTAACCTTTCTGCTCTAGCTGGTCTGCGCTAATACGTGACACAATAGAGATATTGTCTTATCAGGATATAGTAAGATGTAACCTTTCTGCTCTAGCTGGTCTGCGCTAATACATGACACAATAGAGATATTGTCTTATCAGGATGTAGTAAGATGTAACCTTTCTGCTCTAGCTGGTCTGCGCTAATACGTGACACAATAGAGATATTGCCTTATCAGGATGTGGTAAGATGTAACCTTTCTGCTCTAGCTGGTCTGCGCTAATACGTGACACAATAGAGATATTGCCTTATCAGGATGTGGTAAGCTGTAACCTTTCTGCTCTAGCTGGTCTGCGCTAATACATGACACAATAGAGACATTGCCTTATCAGGATGTAGTAAGATGTAACCTTTCTGCTCTAGCTGGTCTGCGCTAATACGTGACACAATAGAGATATTGACTTATCAGGATGTAGTAATATGTAACCTTTCTGCTCTAGCTGGTCTGCGCTAATACATGACACAATAGAGATATTGCCATATCAGGATGTAGTAAGATGTAACCTTTCTGCTCTAGCTGGTCTGCGCTAATACATGACACAATAGAGATATTGCCTTATCAGGATGTGGTAAGCTGTAACCTTTCTGCTCTAGCTGGTCTGCGCTAATACATGACACAATAGAGACATTGCCTTATCAGGATGTAGTAAGATGTAACCTTTCTGCTCTAGCTGGTCTGCGCTAATACGTGACACAATAGAGATATTGACTTATCAGGATGTAGTAAGATGTAACCTTTCTGCTCTAGCTGGTTTGCGCTAATACATGACACAATAGAGATATTGCCATATCAGGATGTAGTAAGATGTAACCTTTCTGCTCTAGCTGGTCTGCGCTAATACGTGACACAATAGAGATATTGTCTTATCAGGATGTGGTAAGATGTAACCTTTCTGCTCTAGCTGGTCTGCGCTAATACGTGACACAATAGAGATATTGCCTTATCAGGATGTGGTAAGATGTAACCTTTCTGCTCTAGCTGGTCTGCGCTAATACGTGACACAATAGAGATATTGCCTTATCAGTATGTAGTAAGATGTAACTTTTCTGCTCTAGCTGGTCTGCGCTAATACGTGACACAATAGAGATATTGTCTTATCAGGATGTAGTAAGCTGTAACCTTTCTGCTCTAGCTGGTCTGCGCTAATACGTGACATAATAGTAATATTGCCTTAACATGATGTGGTAAGATGTACCGTTTCTGCTCTAGCTTTTCTGACACAATACATGACACAATAGAGATATTGTCGTACTAGGATGTGGTAAGATGTACCGTTTCTGCTCTAGCTTTTCTGACATAATACATGACACAATAGAGATATTGTCGTACTAGGATGTGGTAAGATGTAACCTTTCTGCTATAGCTGGTCTGCGCTAATACATGACACAATAGAGATATTGACTTATTAGGATGTGGTAAGATGTAATGTTTCTGCTCTAGCTGGTCTGCGCTAATACATGACACAATAGAGATATTGACTTATTAGGATGTGGTAAGATGTAACCTTTCTGCTCTAGGTGGTCTGCGCTAATACATGACTCAATAGAGATATTGACTTATTAGGATGAAATAAGATGTAACCTTTCTGCTCTAGCTGGTCTGCGCTAATACGTGACACAATAGAGATATTGACTTATTAGGATGAAGTAAGATGTAACCTTTCTGCTCTAGCTGGTCTGCGCTAATACATGACTCAATAGAGATATTGACTTATTAGGATGAAGTAAGATGTAACCTTTCTGCTCTAGCTGGTCTGCGCTAATACGTGACACAATAGAGATATTGACTTATCAGGATGTGGTAAGATGTAACCTTTCTGCTCTAGCTGGTCTGCGCTAATACATGACACTATAGAGATATTGCCTTATCAGGATGTGGTAAGATGTAACCTTTCTGCTCTAGCTGGTCTGCGCTAATACATGACACAATAGAGATATTGCCTTATCAGGATGTGGTAAGCTGTAACCTTTCTGCTATAGCTGGTCTGCGCTAATACATGACACAATAGAGATATTGCCTTATCAGGATGTAGTAAGATGTAACCTTTCTGCTCTAGCTGGTCTGCGCTAATACGTGACACAATAGAGATATTGTCTTATCAGGATGTAGTAAGATGTAACCTTTCTGCTCTAGCTGGTCTGCGCTAATACATGACACAATAGAGATATTGCCTTATCAGGATGTAGTAAGATGTAACCTTTCTGCTCTAGCTGGTCTGCGCTAATACGTGACACAATAGAGATATTGCCTTATCAGGATGTAGTAAGATGTAACCTTTCTGCTCTAGCTGGTCTGCGCTAATACGTGACACAATAGAGATATTGTCTTATCAGGATGTAGTAAGATGTAACCTTTCTGCTCTAGCTGGTCTGCGCTAATACATGACACAATAGAGATATTGCCTTATCAGGATGTAGTAAGATGTAACCTTTCTGCTCTAGCTGGTCTGCGCTAATACGTGACACAATAGAGATATTGACTTATCAGGATGTAGTAAGATGTAACCTTTCTGCTCTAGCTGGTCTGCGCTAATACATGACACAATAGAGATATTGCCATATCAGGATGTAGTAAGATGTAACCTTTCTGCTCTAGCTGGTCTGCGCTAATACGTGACACAATAGAGATATTGTCTTATCAGGATGTGGTAAGATGTAACCTTTCTGCTCTAGCTGGTCTGCGCTAATACGTGACACAATAGAGATATTGCCTTATCAGGATGTGGTAAGATGTAACCTTTCTGCTCTAGCTGGTCTGCGCTAATACGTGACACAATAGAGATATTGTCTTATCAGGATGTAGTAAGCTGTAACCTTTCTGCTCTAGCTGGTCTGCGCTAATACGTGACATAATAGTAATATTGCCTTAACATGATGTGGTAAGATGTACCGTTTCTGCTCTAGCTTTTCTGACACAATACATGACACAATAGAGATATTGTCGTACTAGGATGTGGTAAGATGTACCGTTTCTGCTCTAGCTTTTCTGACATAATACATGACACAATAGAGATATTGTCGTACTAGGATGTGGTAAGATGTAACCTTTCTGCTATAGCTGGTCTGCGCTAATACATGACACAATAGAGATATTGACTTATTAGGATGTGGTAAGAGATGTAATGTTTCTGCTCTAGCTGGTCTGCGCTAATACATGACACAATAGAGATATTGACTTATTAGGATGTGGTAAGATGTAACCTTTCTGCTCTAGGTGGTCTGCGCTAATACATGACTCAATAGAGATATTGACTTATTAGGATGTAGTAAGATGTAACCTTTCTGCTCTAGCTGGTCTGCGCTAATACATGACACAATAGAGATATTGCCTTATCAGGTTGTAGTAAGATGTAACCTTTCTGCTATAGCTGGTCTGCACTAATACGTGACACAATAGAGATATTGCCTTATCAGGATGTAGTAAGATGTAACCTTTCTGCTCTAGCTGGTCTGCGCTAATACGTGACACAATAGAGATATTGTCTTATCAGGATGTAGTAAGCTGTAACCTTTCTGCTCTAGCTGGTCTGCGCTAATACGTGACATAATAGTAATATTGCCTTAACATGATGTGGTAAGATGTACCGTTTCTGCTCTAGCTTTTCTGACACAATACATGACACAATAGAGATATTGTCGTACTAGGATGTGGTAAGATGTACCGTTTCTGCTCTAGCTTTTCTGACATAATACATGACACAATAGAGATATTGTCGTACTAGGATGTGGTAAGATGTAACCTTTCTGCTATAGCTGGTCTGCGCTAATACATGACACAATAGAGATATTGACTTATCAGGATGTGGTAAGATGTAACCTTTCTGCTCTAGCTGGTCTGCGCTAATACATGACACTATAGAGATATTGCCTTATCAGGATGTGGTAAGATGTAACCTTTCTGCTCTAGCTGGTCTGCGCTAATACGTGACACAATAGAGATATTGACTTATTAGGATGAAGTAAGATGTAACCTTTCTGCTCTAGCTGGTCTGCGCTAATACATGACTCAATAGAGATATTGACTTATTAGGATGAAGTAAGATGTAACCTTTCTGCTCTAGCTGGTCTGCGCTAATACGTGACACAATAGAGATATTGACTTATCAGGATGTGGTAAGATGTAACCTTTCTGCTCTAGCTGGTCTGCGCTAATACATGACACTATAGAGATATTGCCTTATCAGGATGTGGTAAGATGTAACCTTTCTGCTCTAGCTGGTCTGCGCTAATACATGACACAATAGAGATATTGCCTTATCAGGATGTGGTAAGCTGTAACCTTTCTGCTATAGCTGGTCTGCGCTAATACATGACACAATAGAGATATTGCCTTATCAGGATGTAGTAAGATGTAACCTTTCTGCTCTAGCTGGTCTGCGCTAATACGTGACACAATAGAGATATTGTCTTATCAGGATGTAGTAAGATGTAACCTTTCTGCTCTAGCTGGTCTGCGCTAATACATGACACAATAGAGATATTGCCTTATCAGGATGTAGTAAGATGTAACCTTTCTGCTCTAGCTGGTCTGCGCTAATACGTGACACAATAGAGATATTGCCTTATCAGGATGTAGTAAGATGTAACCTTTCTGCTCTAGCTGGTCTGCGCTAATACGTGACACAATAGAGATATTGTCTTATCAGGATGTAGTAAGATGTAACCTTTCTGCTCTAGCTGGTCTGCGCTAATACATGACACAATAGAGATATTGCCTTATCAGGATGTAGTAAGATGTAACCTTTCTGCTCTAGCTGGTCTGCGCTAATACGTGACACAATAGAGATATTGACTTATCAGGATGTAGTAAGATGTAACCTTTCTGCTCTAGCTGGTCTGCGCTAATACATGACACAATAGAGATATTGCCATATCAGGATGTAGTAAGATGTAACCTTTCTGCTCTAGCTGGTCTGCGCTAATACGTGACACAATAGAGATATTGTCTTATCAGGATGTGGTAAGATGTAACCTTTCTGCTCTAGCTGGTCTGGGCTAATACGTGACTCAATAGAGATATTGCCTTATCAGGATGTGGTAAGATGTAACCTTTCTGCTCTAGCTGGTCTGCGCTAATACGTGACACAATAGAGATATTGCCTTATCAGGATGTAGTAAGATGTAACTTTTCTGCTCTAGCTGGTCTGCGCTAATACGTGACACAATAGAGATATTGTCTTATCAGGATGTAGTAAGATGTAACCTTTCTGCTCTAGCTGGTCTGCGCTAATACATGACACAATAGAGATATTGCCTTATCAGGATGTAGTAAGATGTAACCTTTCTGCTCTAGCTGGTCTGCACTAATACGTGACACAATAGAGATATTGTCTTATCAGGATGTCGTAAGATGTAACCTTTCTGCTCTAGCTGGTCTGCGCTAATACATGACACAATAGAGATATTGCCTTATCAGGATGTAGTAAGATGTAACATTTCTGCTCTAGCTGGTCTGCGCTAATACGTGACACAATAGAGATATTGTCTTATCAGGTTGTAGTAAGCTGTAACCTTTCTGCTCTAGCTGGTCTGCGCTAATACGTGACATAATAGTAATATTACCTTAACATGATGTGGTAAGATGTACCGTTTCTGCTCTAGCTTTTCTGACACAATACATGACACAATAGAGATATTGTCGTACTAGGATGTGGTAAGATGTACAGTTTCTGCTCTAGCTTTTCTGACATAATACATGACACAATAGAGATATTGTCGTACTAGGATGTGGTAAGATGTAACCTTTCTGCTACAGCTGGTCTGCGCTAATACATGACACAATAGAGATATTGACTTATTAGGATGTGGTAAGATGTAATGTTTCTGCTCTAGCTGGTCTGCGCTAATACATGACACAATAGAGATATTGACTTATTAGGATGTGGTAAGATGTAACCTTTCTGCTCTAGGTGGTCTGCGCTAATACATGACTCAATAGAGATATTGACTTATTAGGATGAAATAAGATGTAACCTTTCTGCTCTAGCTGGTCTGCGCTAATACGTGACACAATAGAGATATTGACTTATTAGGATGAAGTAAGATGTAACCTTTCTGCTCTAGCTGGTCTGCGCTAATACATGACTCAATAGAGATATTGACTTATTAGGAAGAAGTAAGATGTAACCTTTCTGCTCTAGCTGGTCTGCGCTAATACGTGACACAATAGAGATATTGTCTTATCAGGATGTAGTAAGATGTAACCTTTCTGCTCTAGCTGGTCTGCGCTAATACGTGACATAATAGAGATATTGACTTATTAGGATGTGGTAAGATGTAATGTTTCTGCTCTAGCTGGTCTGCGCTAATACATGACACAATAGAGATATTGACTTATTAGGATGTGGTAAGATGTAACCTTTCTGCTCTAGGTGGTCTGCGCTAATACATGACTCAATAGAGATATTGACTTATTAGGATGAAATAAGATGTAACCTTTCTGCTCTAGCTGGTCTGCGCTAATACGTGACACAATAGAGATATTGACTTATTAGGATGAAGTAAGATGTAACCTTTCTGCTCTAGCTGGTCTGCGCTAATACATGACTCAATAGAGATATTGACTTATTAGGATGAAGTAAGATGTAACCTTTCTGCTCTAGCTGGTCTGCGCTAATACGTGACACAATAGAGATATTGTCTTATCAGGATGTGGTAAGATGTAACCTTTCTGCTCTAGCTGGTCTGCGCTAATACGTGACACAATAGAGATATTGCCTTATCAGGATGTGGTAAGATGTAACCTTTTTGCTACAGCTGGTCTGCGCTAATACATGACACAATAGAGATATTGACTTATTAGGATGTGGTAAGATGTAATGTTTCTGCTCTAGCTGGTCTGCGCTAATACATGACACAATAGAGATATTGACTTATTAGGATGTGGTAAGATGTAACCTTTCTGCTCTAGGTGGTCTGCGCTAATACATGACTCAATAGAGATATTGACTTATTAGGATGAAATAAGATGTAACCTTTCTGCTCTAGCTGGTCTGCGCTAATACGTGACACAATAGAGATATTGACTTATTAGGATGAAGTAAGATGTAACCTTTCTGCTCTAGCTGGTCTGCGCTAATACATGACTCAATAGAGATATTGACTTATTAGGATGAAGTAAGATGTAACCTTTCTGCTCTAGCTGGTCTGCGCTAATACGTGACACAATAGAGATATTGTCTTATCAGGATGTGGTAAGATGTAACCTTTCTGCTCTAGCTGGTCTGCGCTAATACGTGACACAATAGAGATATTGCCTTATCAGGATGTGGTAAGATGTAACCTTTCTGCTCTAGCTGGTCTGCGCTAATACGTGACACAATAGAGATATTGCCTTATCAGGATGTAGTAAGATGTAACTTTTCTGCTCTAGCTGGTCTGCGCTAATACGTGACACAATAGAGATATTGTCTTATCAGGATGTAGTAAGATGTAACCTTTCTGCTCTAGCTGGTCTGCGCTAATACATGACACAATAGAGATATTGCCTTATCAGGATGTAGTAAGATGTAACCTTTCTGCTCTAGCTGGTCTGCACTAATACGTGACACAATAGAGATATTGTCTTATCAGGATGTCGTAAGATGTAACCTTTCTGCTCTAGCTGGTCTGCGCTAATACATGACACAATAGAGATATTGCCTTATCAGGATGTAGTAAGATGTAACATTTCTGCTCTAGCTGGTCTGCGCTAATACGTGACATAATAGAGATATTGTCTTATCAGGTTGTAGTAAGCTGTAACCTTTCTGCTCTAGCTGGTCTGCGCTAATACGTGACATAATAGTAATATTGCCTTAACATGATGTGGTAAGATGTACCGTTTCTGCTCTAGCTTTTCTGACACAATACATGACACAATAGAGATATTGTCGTACTAGGATGTGGTAAGATGTACAGTTTCTGCTCTAGCTTTTCTGACATAATACATGACACAATAGAGATATTGTCGTACTAGGATGTGGTAAGATGTAACCTTTCTGCTACAGCTGGTCTGCGCTAATACATGACACAATAGAGATATTGACTTATTAGGATGTGGTGAGATGTAATGTTTCTGCTCTAGCTGGTCTGCGCTAATACATGACACAATAGAGATATTGACTTATTAGGATGTGGTAAGATGTAACCTTTCTGCTCTAGGTGGTCTGCGCTAATACATGACTCAATAGAGATATTGACTTATTAGGATGAAATAAGATGTAACCTTTCTGCTCTAGCTGGTCTGCGCTAATACGTGACACAATAGAGATATTGACTTATTAGGATGAAGTAAGATGTAACCTTTCTGCTCTAGCTGGTCTGCGCTAATACGTGACACAATAGAGATATTGCCTTATCAGGATGTAGTAAGATGTAACCTTTCTGCTCTAGCTGGTCTGCGCTAATACGTGACACAATAGAGATATTGTCTTATCAGGATATAGTAAGATGTAACCTTTCTGCTCTAGCTGGTCTGCGCTAATACATGACACAATAGAGACATTGATTTATCAGGATGTAGTAAGATGTAACCTTTCTGCTCTAGCTGGTCTGCGCTAATACGTGACACAATAGAGATATTGACTTATCAGGATGTAGTAAGATGTAACCTTTCTGCTCTAGCTGGTCTGCGCTAATACATGACACAATAGAGATATTGCCATATCAGGATGTAGTAAGATGTAACCTTTCTGCTCTAGCTGGTCTGCGCTAATACATGACACAATAGAGATATTGCCTTATCAGGATGTGGTAAGATGTAACCTTTCTGCTCTAGCTGGTCTGCGCTAATACATGACACAATAGAGATATTGCCATATCAGGATGTAGTAAGATGTAACCTTTCTGCTCTAGCTGGTCTGCGCTAATACGTGACACAATAGAGATATTGCCTTATCAGGATGTGGTAAGATGTAACCTTTCTGCTCTAGCTGGTCTGCGCTAATACGTGACACAATAGAGATATTGCCTTATCAGGATGTAGTAAGATGTAACTTTTCTGCTCTAGCTGGTCTGCGCTAATACGTGACACAATAGAGATATTGTCTTATCAGGATGTAGTAAGATGTAACCTTTCTGCTCTAGCTGGTCTGCGCTAATACATGACACAATAGAGATATTGCCTTATCAGGTTGTAGTAAGATGTAACCTTTCTGCTATAGCTGGTCTGCACTAATACGTGACACAATAGAGATATTGCCTTATCAGGATGTAGTAAGATGTAACCTTTCTGCTCTAGCTGGTCTGCGCTAATACGTGACACAATAGAGATATTGTCTTATCAGGATGTAGTAAGCTGTAACCTTTCTGCTCTAGCTGGTCTGCGCTAATACGTGACATAATAGTAATATTGCCTTAACATGATGTGGTAAGATGTACCGTTTCTGCTCTAGCTTTTCTGACACAATACATGACACAATAGAGATATTGTCGTACTAGGATGTGGTAAGATGTACCGTTTCTGCTCTAGCTTTTCTGACATAATACATGACACAATAGAGATATTGTCTTACTAGGATGTGGTAAGATGTAACCTTTCTGCTATAGCTGGTCTGCGCTAATACATGACACAATAGAGATATTGACTTATTAGGATGTGGTAAGATGTAATGTTTCTGCTCTAGCTGGTCTGCGCTAATACATGACACAATAGAGATATTGACTTATTAGGATGTGGTAAGATGTAACCTTTCTGCTCTAGGAAGTCTGCGCTAATACATGACTCAATAGAGATATTGACTTATTAGGATGAAATAAGATGTAACCTTTCTGCTCTAGCTGGTCTGCGCTAATACGTGACACAATAGAGATATTGACTTATTAGGATGAAGTAAGATGTAACCTTTCTGCTCTAGCTGGTCTGCGCTAATACATGACTCAATAGAGATATTGACTTATTAGGATGAAGTAAGATGTAACCTTTCTGCTCTAGCTGGTCTGCGCTAATACGTGACACAATAGAGATATTGACTTATCAGGATGTGGTAAGATGTAACCTTTCTGCTCTAGCTGGTCTGCGCTAATACATGACACTATAGAGATATTGCCTTATCAGGATGTGGTAAGATGTAACCTTTCTGCTCTAGCTGGTCTGCGCTAATACATGACACAATAGAGATATTGCCTTATCAGGATGTGGTAAGCTGTAACCTTTCTGCTATAGCTGGTCTGCGCTAATACATGACACAATAGAGATATTGCCTTATCAGGATGTAGTAAGATGTAACCTTTCTGCTCTAGCTGGTCTGCGCTAATACGTGACACAATAGAGATATTGCCTTATCAGGATGTAGTAAGATGTAACCTTTCTGCTCTAGCTGGTCTGCGCTAATACGTGACACAATAGAGATATTGTCTTATCAGGATGTAGTAAGATGTAACCTTTCTGCTCTAGCTGGTCTGCGCTAATACATGACACAATAGAGATATTGCCTTATCAGGATGTAGTAAGATGTAACCTTTCTGCTCTAGCTGGTCTGCGCTAATACGTGACACAATAGAGATATTAACTTATCAGGATGTAGTAAGATGTAACCTTTCTCTCTAGCTGGTCTGCGCTAATACATGACACAATAGAGATATTGCCATATCAGGATGTAGTAAGATGTAACCTTTCTGCTCTAGCTGGTCTGCGCTAATACGTGACACAATAGAGATATTGTCTTATCAGGATGTGGTAAGATGTAACCTTTCTGCTCTAGCTGGTCTGCGCTAATACGTGACACAATAGAGATATTGCCTTATCAGGATGTGGTAAGATGTAACCTTTCTGCTCTAGCTGGTCTGCGCTAATACGTGACACAATAGAGATATTGCCTTATCAGGATGTAGTAAGATGTAACTTTTCTGCTCTAGCTGGTCTGCGCTAATACGTGACACAATAGAGATATTGTCTTATCAGGATGTAGTAAGATGTAACCTTTCTGCTCTAGCTGGTCTGCGCTAATACATGACACAATAGAGATATTGCCTTATCAGGATGTAGTAAGATGTAACATTTCTGCTCTAGCTGGTCTGCGCTAATACGTGACACAATAGAGATATTGTCTTATCAGGTTGTAGTAAGCTGTAACCTTTCTGCTCTAGCTGGTCTGCGCTAATACGTGACATAATAGTAATATTGCCTTAACATGATGTGGTAAGATGTACCGTTTCTGCTCTAGCTTTTCTGACACAATACATGACACAATAGAGATATTGTCGTACTAGGATGTGGTAAGATGTACAGTTTCTGCTCTAGCTTTTCTGACATAATACATGACACAATAGAGATATTGTCGTACTAGGATGTGGTAAGATGTAACCTTTCTGCTACAGCTGGTCTGCGCTAATACATGACACAATAGAGATATTGACTTATTAGGATGTGGTAAGATGTAATGTTTCTGCTCTAGCTGGTCTGCGCTAATACATGACACAATAGAGATATTGACTTATTAGGATGTGGTAAGATGTAACCTTTCTGCTCTAGGTGGTCTGCGCTAATACATGACTCAATAGAGATATTGACTTATTAGGATGAAATAAGATGTAACCTTTCTGCTCTAGCTGGTCTGCGCTAATACGTGACACAATAGAGATATTGACTTATTAGGATGAAGTAAGATGTAACCTTTCTGCTCTAGCTGGTCTGCGCTAATACATGACTCAATAGAGATATTGACTTATTAGGATGAAGTAAGATGTAACCTTTCTGCTCTAGCTGGTCTGCGCTAATACGTGACACAATAGAGATATTGTCTTATCAGGATGTAGTAAGATGTAACCTTTCTGCTCTAGCTGGTCTGCGCTAATACGTGACATAATAGAGATATTGACTTATTAGGATGTGGTAAGATGTAATGTTTCTGCTCTAGCTGGTCTGCGCTAATACATGACACAATAGAGATATTGACTTATTAGGATGTGGTAAGATGTAACCTTTCTGCTCTAGGTGGTCTGCGCTAATACATGACTCAATAGAGATATTGACTTATTAGGATGAAATAAGATGTAACCTTTCTGCTCTAGCTGGTCTGCGCTAATACGTGACACAATAGAGTATTGACTTATTAGGATGAAGTAAGATGTAACCTTTCTGCTCTAGCTGGTCTGCGCTAATACATGACTCAATAGAGATATTGACTTATTAGGATGAAGTAAGATGTAACCTTTCTGCTCTAGCTGGTCTGCGCTAATACGTGACACAATAGAGATATTGTCTTATCAGGATGTGGTAAGATGTAACCTTTCTGCTCTAGCTGGTCTGCGCTAATACGTGACACAATAGAGATATTGCCTTATCAGGATGTGGTAAGATGTAACCTTTCTGCTACAGCTGGTCTGCGCTAATACATGACACAATAGAGATATTGACTTATTAGGATGTGGTAAGATGTAATGTTTCTGCTCTAGCTGGTCTGCGCTAATACATGACACAATAGAGATATTGACTTATTAGGATGTGGTAAGATGTAACCTTTCTGCTCTAGGTGGTCTGCGCTAATACATGACTCAATAGAGATATTGACTTATTAGGATGAAATAAGATGTAACCTTTCTGCTCTAGCTGGTCTGCGCTAATACGTGACACAATAGAGATATTGACTTATTAGGATGAAGTAAGATGTAACCTTTCTGCTCTAGCTGGTCTGCGCTAATACATGACTCAATAGAGATATTGACTTATTAGGATGAAGTAAGATGTAACCTTTCTGCTCTAGCTGGTCTGCGCTAATACGTGACACAATAGAGATATTGTCTTATCATAATGTGGTAAGATGTAACCTTTCTGCTCTAGCTGGTCTGCGCTAATACGTGACACAATAGAGATATTGCCTTATCAGGATGTGGTAAGATGTAACCTTTCTGCTCTAGCTGGTCTGCGCTAATACGTGACACAATAGAGATATTGCCTTATCAGGATGTAGTAAGATGTAACTTTTCTGCTCTAGCTGGTCTGCGCTAATACGTGACACAATAGAGATATTGTCTTATCAGGATGTAGTAAGATGTAACCTTTCTGCTCTAGCTGGTCTGCGCTAATACATGACACAATAGAGATATTGCCTTATCAGGATGTAGTAAGATGTAACCTTTCTGCTCTAGCTGGTCTGCACTAATACGTGACACAATAGAGATATTGTCTTATCAGGATGTCGTAAGATGTAACCTTTCTGCTCTAGCTGGTCTGCGCTAATACATGACACAATAGAGATATTGCCTTATCAGGATGTAGTAAGATGTAACATTTCTGCTCTAGCTGGTCTGCGCTAATACGTGACACAATAGAGATATTGTCTTATCAGGTTGTAGTAAGCTGTAACCTTTCTGCTCTAGCTGGTCTGCGCTAATACGTGACATAATAGTAATATTGCCTTAACATGATGTGGTAAGATGTACCGTTTCTGCTCTAGCTTTTCTGACACAATACATGACACAATAGAGATATTGTCGTACTAGGATGTGGTAAGATGTACAGTTTCTGGTCTAGCTTTTCTGACATAATACATGACACAATAGAGATATTGTCGTACTAGGATGTGGTAAGATGTAACCTTTCTGCTACAGCTGGTCTGCGCTAATACATGACACAATAGAGATATTGACTTATTAGGATGTGGTAAGATGTAATGTTTCTGCTCTAGCTGGTCTGCGCTAATACATGACACAATAGAGATATTGACTTATTAGGATGTGGTAAGATGTAACCTTTCTGCTCTAGGTGGTCTGCGCTAATACATGACTCAATAGAGATATTGACTTATTAGGATGAAATAAGATGTAACCTTTCTGCTCTAGCTGGTCTGCGCTAATACGTGACACAATAGAGATATTGACTTATTAGGATGAAGTAAGATGTAACCTTTCTGCTCTAGCTGGTCTGCGCTAATACGTGACACAATAGAGATATTGACTTATTAGGATGAAGTAAGATGTAACCTTTCTGCTCTAGCTGGTCTGCGCTAATACATGACACAATAGAGATATTGACTTATTAGGATGTGGTAAGATGTAATGTTTCTGCTCTAGCTGGTCTGCGCTAATACATGACACAATAGAGATATTGACTTATTAGGATGTGGTAAGATGTAACCTTTCTGCTCTAGGTGGTCTGCGCTAATACATGACTCAATAGAGATATTGACTTATTAGGATGAAATAAGATGTAACCTTTCTGCTCTAGCTGGTCTGCGCTAATACGTGACACAATAGAGATATTGACTTATTAGGATGAAGTAAGATGTAACCTTTCTGCTCTAGCTGGTCTGCGCTAATACATGACTCAATAGAGATATTGACTTATTAGGATGAAGTAAGATGTAACCTTTCTGCTCTAGCTGGTCTGCGCTAATACGTGACACAATAGAGATATTGTCTTATCATAATGTGGTAAGATGTAACCTTTCTGCTCTAGCTGGTCTGCGCTAATACGTGACACAATAGAGATATTGACTTATTAGGATGAAGTAAGATGTAACCTTTCTGCTCTAGCTGGTCTGCGCTAATACATGACTCAATAGAGATATTGACTTATTAGGATGAAGTAAGATGTAACCTTTCTGCTCTAGCTGGTCTGCGCTAATACGTGACCCAATAGAGATATTGACTTATTAGGATGAAGTAAGATGTAACCTTTCTGCTCTAGCTGGTCTGCGCTAATACATGACTCAATAGAGATATTGACTTATTAGGATGAAGTAAGATGTAACCTTTCTGCTCTAGCTGGTCTGCGCTAATACGTGACAAAATAGAGATATTGTCTTATCAGGATGTAGTAAGATGTAACCTTTCTGCTCTAGCTGGTCTGCGCTAATACATGACTCAATAGAGATATTGACTTATTAGGATGAAGTAAGATGTAACCTTTCTTCTCTAGCTGGTCTGCGCTAATACGTGACACAATAGAGATATTGTCTTATCAGGATGTAGTAAGATGTAACCTTTCTGCTCTAGCTGGTCTGCGCTAATACGTGACACAATAGAGATATTGACTTATTAGGATGAAGTAAGATGTAACCTTTCTGCTCTAGCTGGTCTGCGCTAATACGTGACACAATAGAGATATTGACTTATCAGGATGTAGTAAGATGTAACCATTCTGCTCTAGCTGGTCTGCGCTAATACGTGACACAATAGAGATATTGTCTTATCAGGATGTAGTAAGATGTAACCTTTCTGCTCTCTCTGGTCTGCGCTAATACGTGACATAATAGTAATATTGCCTTAACATGATGTGGTAAGATGTACCGTTTCTGCTCTAGCTTTTCTGACACAATACATGACACAATAGAGATATTGTCGTACTAGGATGTGGTAAGATGTACCGTTTCTGCTCTAGCTTTTCTGACATAATACATGACACAATAGAGATATTGTCGTACTAAAATGTGGTAAGATGTAACCTTTCTGCTATAGCTGGTCTGCGCTAATACATGACACAATAGAGATATTGACTTATTAGGATGTGGTAAGATGTAATGTTTCTGCTCCAGCTGGTCTGCGCTAATACATGACACAATAGAGATATTGACTTATTAGGATGTGGTAAGATGTAACCTTTCTGCTCTAGCTGGTCTGAGCTAATACATGACTCAATAGAGATATTGACTTATTAGGATGTGGTAAGATGTAACCTTTCTGCTCTAGCTGGTCTGCGCTAATACATGACACAATAGAGATATTGACTTATTAGGATGAAGTAAGATGTAACCTTTCTGCTCTAGCTGGTCTGCGCTAATACATGACACAATAGAGATATTGCCTTATCAGGATGTGGTAAGATGTAACCTTTCTGCTCTAGCTGGTCTGCGCTAATACATGACACTATAGAGATATTGCCTTATCAGGATGTGGTAAGATGTAACCTTTCTGCTCTAGCTGGTCTGCGCTAATACATGACACAATAGAGATATTGCCTTATCAGGATGTAGTAAGATGTAACCTTTCTGCTCTAGCTGGTCTGCGCTAATACATGACACTATAGAGATATTGCCTTATCAGGATGTGGTAAGATGTAACCTTTCTGCTCTAGCTGGTCTGCGCTAATACATGACACAATAGAGATATTGCCTTATCAGGATGTGGTAAGATGTAACCTTTCTGCTATAGCTGGTCTGCGCTAATACATGACACAATAGAGATATTGCCTTATCAGGATGTAGTAAGATGTAACCTTTCTGCTCTAGCTGGTCTGCGCTTATACGTGACACAATAGAGATATTGTCTTATCAGGATGTAGTAAGATGTAACCTTTCTGCTCTAGCTGGTCTGCGCTAATACATGACACAATAGAGATATTGCCTTATCAGGATGTAGTAAGATGTAACCTTTCTGCTCTAGCTGGTCTGCGCTAATACGTGACACAATAGAGATATTGCCTTATCAGGATGTAGTAAGATGTAACCTTTCTGCTCTAGCTGGTCTGCGCTAATACGTGACACAATAGAGATATTGTCTTATCAGGATATAGTAAGATGTAACCTTTCTGCTCTAGCTGGTCTGCGCTAATACATGACACAATAGAGACATTGCCTTATCAGGATGTAGTAAGATGTAACCTTTCTGCTCTAGCTGGTCTGCACTAATACATGACACAATAGAGATATTGCCATATCAGGATGTAGTAAGATGTAACCTTTCTGCTCTAGCTGGTCTGCGCTAATACGTGACACAATAGAGATATTGTCTTATCAGGATGTAGTAAGATGTAACCTTTCTGATCTAGCTGGTCTGCGCTAATACGTGACACAATAGAGATATTGCCTTATCAGGATGTGGTAAGATGTAACCTTTCTGCTCTAGCTGGTCTGCGCTAATACATGACACAATAGAGATATTGTCTTATCAGGATGTGGTAAGCTGTAACCTTTCTGCTCTAGCTGATCTGCGTTAATACATGACGCAATAGAGATATTGCCTTATCAGGATGTAGTAAGATGTAACTTTTCTGCTCTAGCTGGTCTGCGCTAATACGTGACACAATAGAGATATTGCCTTATCAGGATGTGGTAAGATGTAACCTTTCTGCTCTAGCTGGTCTGCGCTAATACATGACACAATAGAGATATTGCCTTATCAGGATGTGGTAAGCTGTAACCTTTCTGCTCTAGCTGATCTGCGTTAATACGTGACACAATAGAGATATTGCCTTATCAGGATGTAGTAAGATGTAACTTTTCTGCTCTAGCTGGTCTGCGTTAATACGTGACACAATAGAGATATTGCCTTATCAGGTTGTAGTAAGATGTAACCTTTCTGCTATAGCTGGTCTGCACTAATACGTGACACAATAGAGATATTGCCTTATCAGGATGTGGTAAGCTGTAACCTTTCTGCTCTAGCTGATCTGCGTTAATACGTGACACAATAGAGATATTGCCTTATCAGGATGTGGTAAGCTGTAACCTTTCTGCTCTAGCTGATCTGCGTTAATACGTGACACAATAGAGATATTGCCTTATCAGGATGTAGTAAGATGTAACCTTTCTGCTCTAGCTGATCTGCGTTAATACGTGACACAATAGAGATATTGCCTTATCAGGATGTGGTAAGCTGTAACCTTTCTGCTCTAGCTGATCTGCGTTAATACGTGACACAATAGAGATATTGCCTTATCAGGATGTAGTAAGATGTAACCTTTCTGCTCTAGCTGATCTGCGCTAATACGTGACACAATAGAGATATTGCCTTATCAGGATGTAGTAAGATGTAACTTTTCTGCTCTAGCTGGTCTGCGCTAATACGTGACACAATAGAGATATTGCCTTATCAGGATGTAGTAAGCTGTAACCTTTCTGCTCTAGCTGATCTGCGTTAATACGTGACACAATAGAGATATTGTCTTATCAGGATGTAGTAAGCTGTAACCTTTCTACTCTAGCTGGTCTGCGCTAATACGTGACACAATAGAGATATTGTCTTATCAGGATGTAGTAAGATGTAACCTTTCTGCTCTAGCTGGTCTGCGCTAATACATGACACAATAGAGATATTGCCTTATCAGGTTGTAGTAAGATGTAACCTTTCTGCTATAGCTGGTCTGCACTAATACGTGACACAATAGAGATATTGCCTTATCAGGATGTAGTAAGAAGTAACCTTTCTGCTCTAGCTGGTCTGCGCTAATACGTGACACAATAGAGATATTGTCTTATCAGGATGTAGTAAGCTGTAACCTTTCTGCTCTAGCTGGTCTGCGCTAATACGTGACATAATAGTAATATTGCCTTAACATGATGTGGTAAGATGTACCGTTTCTGCTCTAGCTTTTCTGACACAATACATGACACAATAGAGATATTGTCGTACTAGGATGTGGTAAGATGTACCGTTTCTGCTCTAGCTTTTCTGACATAATACATGACACAATAGAGATATTGTCGTACTAGGATGTGGTAAGATGTAACCTTTCTGCTATAGCTGGTCTGCGCTAATACATGACACAATAGAGATATTGACTTATTAGGATGTGGTAAGATGTAATGTTTCTGCTCTAGCTGGTCTGCGCTAATACATGACACAATAGAGATATTGACTTATTAGGATGTGGTAAGATGTAACCTTTCTGCTCTAGGTGGTCTGCGCTAATACATGACTCAATAGAGATATTGACTTATTAGGATGAAATAAGATGTAACCTTTCTGCTCTAGCTGGTCTGCGCTAATACGTGACACAATAGAGATATTGACTTATTAGGATGAAGTAAGATGTAACCTTTCTGCTCTAGCTGGTCTGCGCTAATACATGACTCAATAGAGATATTGACTTATTAGGATGAAGTAAGATGTAACCTTTCTGCTCTAGCTGGTCTGCGCTAATACGTGACACAATAGAGATATTGACTTATCAGGATGTAGTAAGATGTAACCATTCTGCTCTAGCTGGTCTGCGCTAATACGTGACACAATAGAGATATTGTCTTATCAGGATGTAGTAAGATGTAACCTTTCTGCTCTCTCTGGTCTGCGCTAATACGTGACATAATAGTAATATTGCCTTAACATGATGTGGTAAGATGTACCGTTTCTGCTCTAGCTTTTCTTACACAATAGAGATATTGTCGTACTAGGATGTGGTAAGATGTACCGTTTCTGCTCTAGCTTTTCTGACACAATACATGACACAATAGAGATATTGTCGTACTAGGATGTGGTAAGATGTAACCTTTCTGCTATAGCTGGTCTGCGCTAATACATGACACAATAGAGATATTGACTTATTAGAATGTGGTAAGATGTAACCTTTTTGCTCTAGCTGGTCTGCGCTAATACATGACACAATAGAGATATTGACTTATTAGGATGAAGTAAGATGTAACCTTTCTGCTCTAGCTGGTCTGCGCTAATACGTGACACAATAGAGATATTGTCTTATCAGGATGTAGTAAGATGTAACCTTTCTGCTCTAGCTGGTCTGCGCTAATACATGACACAATAGAGATATTGACTTATTAGGATGTGGTAAGATGTAATGTTTCTGCTCTAGCTGGTCTGCGCTAATACATGACACAATAGAGATATTGTCGTACTAGGATGTGGTAAGATGTAACCTTTCTGCTATAGCTGGTCTGCGCTAATACGTGACACTATAGAGATAATGCCTTATTAGGATGTGGTAAGATGTAATGTTTCTGCTCTAGCTGGTCTGCGCTAATACATGACACAATAGAGATATTGACTTATTAGGATGTGGTAAGATGTAACCTTTCTGCTATAGCTGGTCTGCGCTAATACATGACACAATAGAGATATTGACTTATTAGGATGTGGTAAGATGTAACCTTTCTGCTCTAGCTGGTCTGCGCTAATACATGACACTAAAGAGATATTGCCTTATCAGGATGAAATAAGCTGTAACCTTTCTGCTATAGCTGGTCTGCGTTAATACATGACACAGAAGAGATATTGCCTTATCAGGATGTAGTAAGCTGTAACCTTTCTGCTATAGCTGGTCTGCGCTAATACATGACACAATAGAGATATTGACTTATTAGGATGTGGTAAGATGTAACCTTTCTGCTCTAGCTGGTCTGCGCTAATACATGACACAATAGAGATATTGACTTATCAGGATGTAGTAAGCTGTAACCTTTCTGCTCTAGCTGGTCTGCGCTAATACGTGACACTATAGAGATATTGACTTATCAGGATGTAGTAAGCTGTAACCTTTCTGCTCTAGCTTGTCTGCGCTAATACATGACACAATAGAGATATTCACTTATTAGGATGTGGTAAGATGTAATGTTTCTGCTCTAGCTGGTCTGCGCTAATACATGACATAATAGAGATATTGGCCTAACAGGATGTGGTAAGCTGTAACCTTTCTGCTCTGGCTGGCCTGCGATACATGACATAATAGTAATATTGCCTTAACATGATGTGGTAAGATGTACCGTTTCTGCTCTAGATTTTCTGACACAATACATGTCACAATAGAGATATTGTCGTACTAGGATGTGGTAAGATGTAACCTTTCTGCTATAGCTGGTCTGCGCTAATACATGACACAATAGAGATATTGACTTATTAGGATGTGGTAAGATGTAATGTTTCTGCTCTAGCTGGTCTGCGCTAATACATGACACAATAGAGATATTGACTTATTAGAATGTGGTAAGATGTAACCTTTCTGCTCTAGCTTTTCTGACACAATACATGACACAATAGAGATATTGTCGTACTAGGATGTGGTAAGATGTAACCTTTCTGCTCTAGCTGGTCTGCGCTAATACATGACACAATAGAGATATTGACTTATTAGGATGTGGTAAGATGTAATGTTTCTGCTCTAGCTGGTCTGCGCTAATACATGACATAATAGAGATATTGGCCTAACAGGATGTGGTAAGCTGTAACCTTTCTGCTCTGGCTGGCCTGCGATACATGACATAATAGTAATATTGCCTTAACATGATGTGGTAAGATGTAATGTTTCTGCTCTAGCTTTTCTGACAAAATACATGACACAATAGAGATATTGTCGTACTAGGATGTGGTAAGATGTAACCTTTCTGCTATAGCTGGTCTGCGCTAATACATGACACAATAGAGATATTGACTTATTAGGATGTGGTAAGATGTACCGTTTCTGCTCTAGCTTTTCTGACACAATACATGACACAATAGAGATATTGTCGTACTAGGATGTGGTAAGATGTAACCTTTCTGCTATAGCTGGTCTGCGCTAATACATGACACAATAGAGATATTGACTTATTAGGATGTGGTAAGATGTAATGTTTCTGCTCTAGCTGGTCTGCGCTAATACATGACACAATAGAGATATTGACTTATTAGAATGTGGTAAGATGTAACCTTTCTGCTCTAGCTTTTCTGAAACAATACATGACACAATAGAGATATTGTCGTACTAGGATGTGGTAAGATGTAACCTTTCTGCTCTAGCTGGTCTGCGCTAATACATGACACAATAGAGATATTGTCTTATCAGGATGTGGTAAGATGTAACCTTTCTGCTCTAGCTGGTCTGCGCTAATACGTGACACAATAGAGATATTGCCTTATCAGGATGTAGTAAGATGTAACCTTTCTGCTCTAGCTGGTCTGCGCTAATACATGACATAATAGAGATATTGACTTATTAGGATGAAGTAAGATGTAACCTTTCTGCTCTAGCTGGTCTGCGCTAATACGTGACACAATAGAGATATTGTCTTATCAGGATGTAGTAAGATGTAACCTTTCTGCTCTAGCTGGTCTGCGCTAATACATGACACAATAGAGATATTGACTTATTAGGATGTGGTAAGATGTAATGTTTCTGCTCTAGCTGGTCTGCGCTAATACATGACACAATAGAGATATTGTCGTACTAGGATGTGGTAAGATGTAACCTTTCTGCTATAGCTGGTCTGCGCTAATACGTGACACTATAGAGATATTGCCTTATTAGGATGTGGTAAGTGTAATGTTTCTGCTCTAGCTGGTCTGCGCTAATACATGACACAATAGAGATATTGACTTATTAGGATGTGGTAAGATGTAACCTTTCTGCTATAGCTGGTCTGCGCTAATACATGACACAATAGAGATATTGACTTATTAGGATGTGGTAAGATGTAACCTTTCTGCTCTAGCTGGTCTGCGCTAATACATGACACTATAGAGATATTGCCGTATCAGGATGAAGTAAGCTGTAACCTTTCTGCTATAGCTGGTCTGCGTTAATACATGACACAGCAGAGATATTGCCTTATCAGGATGTAGTAAGCTGTAACCTTTCTGCTCTAGCTGGTCTGCGCTAATACATGACACAATAGAGATATTGACTTATTAGGATGTGGTAAGATGTAACCTTTCTGCTCTAGCTGGTCTGCGCTAATACATGACACAATAGAGATATTCACTTATTAGGATGTGGTAAGATGTAATGTTTCTGCTCTAGCTGGTCTGCGCTAATACATGACATAATAGAGATATTGGCCTAACAGGATGTGGTAAGCTGTAACCTTTCTGCTCTGGCTGGCCTGCGATACATGACATAATAGTAATATTGCCTTAACATGATGTGGTAAGATGTACCGTTTCTGCTCTAGCTTTTCTGACACAATACATGACACAATAGAGATATTGTCGTACTAGGATGTGGTAAGATGTAACCTTTCTGCTATAGCTGGTCTGCGCTAATACATGACACAATAGAGATATTGACTTATTAGGATGTGGTAAGATGTAATGTTTCTGCTCTAGCTGGTCTGCGCTAATACATGACACAATAGAGATATTGACTTATTAGAATGTGGTAAGATGTAACCTTTCTGCTCTAGCTTTTCTGACACAATACATGACACAATAGAGATATCGTCGTACTAGGATGTGGTAAGATGTAACCTTTCTGCTCTAGCTGGTCTGCGCTAATACATGACACAATAGAGATATTGACTTATTATTATGTGGTAAGATGTAACCTTTCTGCTATAGCTGGTCTGCGCTAATACGTGACACTATAGAGATATTGCCTTATTAGGATGTGGTAAGATGTAATGTTTCTGCTCTAGCTGGTCTGCACTAATACATAACATAATAGAGATATTGGCCTAACAGGATGTGGTAAGCTGTAACCTTTCTGCTCTGGCTGGCCTGCGATACATGACATAATAGTAATATTGCCTTAACATGATGTGGTAAGATGTACCGTTTCTGCTCTAGCTTTTCTGACACTATGCATGACACAATAGAGATATTGTCGTACTAGGATGTGGTAAGATGTAGCCTTTCTGCTATAGCTGGTCTGCGCTAATACATGACACAATAGAGATATTGACTTATTAGGATGTGGTAAGATGTAATGTTTCTGCTCTAGCTGGTCTGCGCTAATACATGACACAATAGAGATATTGACTTATTAGGATGTAGTAAGATGTAACCTTTCTGCTCTAGCTGGTCTGCGCTAATACATGACACAATAGAGATATTGACTTATTAGGATGTAGTAAGATGTAATGTTTCTGCTCTAGCTTTTCTGACACAATACATGACACAATAGAGATATTGACTTATTAGGATGTAGTAAGATGTAACCTTTCTGCTATAGCTGGTCTGCGCTAATACATGACACAATAGAGATATTGACTTATTAGGATGTGGTAAGATGTAATGTTTCTGCTCTAGCTTTTCTGACACAATACATGACACAATAGAGATATTGTCGTACTAGGATGTGGTAAGATGTAACCTTTCTGCTCTAGCTGGTCTGCGCTAATACATGACACAATAGAGATATTGACTTATTAGGATGTGGTAAGATGTAACCTTTCTGCTCTAGCTGGTCTGCGCTAATACATGACACAATAGAGATATTGACTTATTAGGATGTAGTAAGATGTAACCTTTCTGCTCTAGCTGGTCTGCGCTAATACATGACACAATAGAGATATTGACTTATTAGGATGTAGTAAGATGTAACCTTTCTGCTCTAGCAGGTCTGCGCTAATACATGACACAATAGAGATATTGTCGTACTAGGATGTAGTAAGCTGTAACCTTTCTGCTCTAGCTGATCTGCGCTAATACATGACACAACAGAGATATTGCCTTATCAGGATGAAGTAAGCTGTAACCTTTCTGCTCTAGCTGGTCTGCGCTAATACATGACTCAATAGAGATATTGACTTATTAGGATGTAGTAAGATGTAACCTTTCTGCTCTAGCTGGTCTGCGCTAATACATGACACAATAGAGATATTGACTTATTAGGATGTAGTAAGATGTAATGTTTCTGCTCTAGCTTTTCTGACACAATACATGACACAATAGAGATATTGACTTATTAGGATGTAGTAAGATGTAACCTTTCTGCTATAGCTGGTCTGCGCTAATACATGACACAATAGAGATATTGACTTATTAGGATGTGGTAAGATGTAATGTTTCTGCTCTAGCTTTTCTGACACAATACATGACACAATAGAGATATTGTCGTACTAGGATGTGGTAAGATGTAACCTTTCTGCTCTAGCTGGTCTGCGCTAATACATGACACAATAGAGATATTGACTTATTAGGATGTGGTAAGATGTAACCTTTCTGCTCTAGCTGGTCTGCGCTAATACATGACACAATAGAGATATTGACTTATTAGGATGTAGTAAGATGTAACCTTTCTGCTCTAGCAGGTCTGCGCTAATACATGACACAATAGAGATATTGTCTTATCAGGATGTAGTAAGATGTAACCTTTCTGCTCTAGCTGGTCTGCGCTAATACATGACACAATAGAGATATTGCCTTATCAGGATGAAGTAAGCTGTAACCTTTCTGCTATAGCTGGTCTGCGCTAATACGTGACACAATAGAGATATTGCCTTATCAGGATGAAGTAAGCTGTAACCTTTCTGCTATAGCTGGTCTGCGCTAATACGTGACACAATAGAGATATTGCCTTATCAGGATGAAGTAAGCTGTAACCTTTCTGCTATAGCTGGTCTGCGCTAATACATGACACAATAGAGATATTGCCTTATCAGGATGAAGTAAGCTGTAACCTTTCTGCTCTAGCTGATCTGCGCTAATACGTGACACAATAGAGATATTGCCTTATCAGGATGAAGTAAGCTGTAACCTTTCTGCTATAGCTGGTCTGCGCTAATACATGACACAATAGAGATATTGACTTATTAGGATGTGGTAAGATGTAATGTTTCTGCTCTAGCTGGTCTGCGCTAATACATGACACAATAGAGATATTGCCTTATCAGGATGAAGTAAGCTGTAACCTTTCTGCTATAGCTGGTCTGCGCTAATACGTGACACAATAGAGATATTGCCTTATCAGGATGAAGTAAGCTGTAACCTTTCTGCTATAGCTGGTCTGCGCTAATACATGACACAATAGAGATATTGCCTTATCAGGATGAAGTAAGCTGTAACCTTTCTGCTCTAGCTGATCTGCGCTAATACGTGACACAATAGAGATATTGCCTTATCAGGATGAAGTAAGCTGTAACCTTTCTGCTATAGCTGGTCTGCGCTAATACATGACACAATAGAGATATTGTCGTACTAGGATGTGGTAAGATGTAACCTTTCTGCTATAGCTGGTCTGCGCTAATACATGACACAATAGAGATATTGTCGTACTAGGATGTGGTAAGATGTAACCTTTCTGCTATAGCTGGTCTGCGCTAATACATGACACAATAGAGATATTGTCGTACTAGGATGTGGTAAGATGTAACCTTTCTGCTATAGCTGGTCTGCGCTAATACATGACACAATAGAGATATTGTCGTACTAGGATGTGGTAAGATGTAACCTTTCTGCTATAGCTGGTCTGCGCTAATACATGACACAATAGAGATATTGTCGTACTAGGATGTGGTAAGATGTAACCTTTCTGCTCTAGCTGGTCTGCGCTAATACATGACACAATAGAGATATTGACTTATTAGGATGTGGTAAGATGTAACCTTTCTGCTCTAGCTGGTCTGCGCTAATACATGACACAATAGAGATATTGACTTATTAGGATGTGGTAAGATGTAACCTTTCTGCTCTAGCTGGTCTGCGCTAATACATGACACAATAGAGATATTGACTTATTAGGATGTCGTAAGATGTAATGTTTCTGCTCTAGCTGGTCTGCGCTAATACATGACATAATAGTAATATTGCCTTAACATGATGTGGTAAGATGTACCGTTTCTGCTCTAGCTTTTCTGACACAATACATGACACAATAGAGATATTGTCGTACTAGGATGTGGTAAGATGTAACCTTTCTGCTATAGCTGGTCTGCGCTAATACATGACACAATAGAGATATTGACTTATTAGGATGTGGTAAGATGTAATGTTTCTGCTCTAGCAGGTCTGCGCTAATACATGACACAATAGAGATATTGTCGTACTAGGATGTGGTAAGATGTAACCTTTCTGCTATAGCTGGTCTGCGCTAATACATGACACAATAGAGATATTGACTTATTAGGATGTGGTAAGATGTCCCCTTTCTGCTCTAGCTGGTCTGCGCTCGTACATGACACATTATTCATTCTGACTCATACCTGACTGGCGGAGTGATTATATCTTACTTCTGAACAACTTGCGGAAGGATTATGGATAACTCTGTCCGACTGGCAGATGGATTATGGCTCACGTCTACCCTATTACGGATGGATTGTTCTTCAATTCTACCTGACTGACGGAAGGATTGTGCTTCACTTTTGCCTAACAGACGGAAGGATTGTGCTTCACTTCTACCTGACTGGCGGAGTGATTATATCTTACTTCTGACCAACTTGCGGAAGGTTTATGGCTCACTTCTGCCCGACTAGCGGATGAATTATGGCTCACGTCTACAATACTGACGGAAGGATTGTGCATCACTTCTGCTTGACTAGGGGAGGGGTTATATCTTACTTCTGACCAACTTGCGGAAGGTTTATGGCTCACTTCTGCCCGACTAGCGGATGAATTATGGCTCACGTCTACCTTACTGACGGAAGGATTGTGCTACACTTCTACCTGACTAGCGGAGTGATTATATCTTACTTCTGTACAACTTAAGGAAGGATTATTGCTCACTTCTGCTAGACTGTCGGAAGGATTATGGCTCACGTCTACAATACTGACGGAAGGATTGTGCTTCACTTCTACCTAACTGACGGAAGCATTGTGCTTCACTTCTACCTGACTAGCGGATTGATTATATCTTACTTCTGAACAACTAGCGAAAGGATTATGGCTCACTTCAGCCCGACTTACGGATGGATTATGGCTCACGTCTACCTTACTGATGGAAGGATTGTGCTACACTTCTACCTGACTAGCGGAGTGATTATATCTTACTTCTGTACAACTTAAGGAAGGATTATTGCTCACTTCTGCTAGACTGTCGGAAGGATTATGGCTCACGTCTACAATACTGACGGAAGGATTGTGCTTCACTTCTACCTAACTGACGGAAGCATTGTGCTACACTTCTACCTGACTAGCGGAGTGATTATATCTTACTTCTGTACAACTTAAGGAAGGATTATTGCTCACTTCTGCTAGACTGGCGGATGAATTATGGCTCACGTCTACAATACTGACGGAAGGATTGTGCATCACTTCTACTTGACTAGGGGAGGGGTTATATCTTACTTCTGACCAACTTGCGAAAGGATTATGGATCACTTCTGCCCGACTTGCGGATGAATTATGGCTGACGTCTACAATACTGACGGAAGGATTGTGCATCACTTCTACTTGACTGGGGGAGGGGTTATATCTTACTTCTGACCAATTTGCGCGAAGGATTATGGTTCACTTCTGCCCGACTTGCGGGTGGATTATTGCTCACATCTGCTAGACTTTCGGAAGGATTGTGGCTCACGTCTACCCTACTGATGGAAGGATTGTGCTTCACTTCTATCTGACTGGCGGAGTGATTATATCTTACTTCTGACCAACTTGCGGAAGGAATATGGCTAACTTCTATTAGAATGTCGGAAGGATTATGGCTCACGTCTACCCCACTGATGGAAGGATTGTGCTTCACTTCTACCTGACTGACGGAGAGATTATACTTACTTCTTACCATTTTGCGGAGGGATTATTGCTCCTTTCTGCTAGACTGTCGGAAGGATTAGGAATCACTTCAGCCTGACTGACGGAAGGATTGTGCTTCCCTTCTACCTAACTGGCGGAGTGATTATATCTTACTTCTGACCAATTTGTTGAAGGAATATGGCTCATTTCTGTTAGAATATCGGAAGGATTATGGCTCACTTCTGCTAGACTGTCGGAAGGATTATGGCTCACGTCTACCCTACTGATGGAAGGATTGTGCTTCTCTTCTTCCTGACTGGCGGAGATATTATACTTACTTCTTACCAACGTGCGGAAGGATCATTGCTTATTTCTGCTAGACTGTCGGAAGGATTATGGCTCACGTCTACCCTACTGATGGAAGGATTGTGCTTCACTTCTATCTGACTGGCGGAGTGATTATATCTTACTTCTGACCAACTTGCGGAAGGAATATGGCTAACTTCTATTAGAATGTCGGAAGGATTATGGCTCACGTCTACCCCACTGATGGAAGGATTGTGCTTCACTTCTACCTGACTGACGGAGAGATTATACTTACTTCTTACCATTTTGCGGAGGGATTATTGCTCGTTTCTGCTAGACTGTCGGAAGGATTAGGAATCACTTCAGCCTGACTGACGGAAGGATTGTGCTTCCCTTCTACCTAACTGGCGGAGTGATTATATCTTACTTCTGACCAATTTGTTGAAGGAATATGGCTCATTTCTGTTAGAATATCGGAAGGATTATGGCTCACTTCTGCTAGACTGTCGGAAGGATTATGGCTCACGTCTACCCTACTGATGGAAGGATTGTGCTTCTCTTCTTCCTGACTGGCGGAGATATTATACTTACTTCTTACCAACGTGCGGAAGGATCATTGCTTATTTCTGCTAGACTGTCGGAAGGATTATGGCTCACGTCTACCCTACTGATGGAAGGATTGTGCTTCACTTCTACCTGACTGACGGTGAGATTATACCTACTTCTGACCAACTTGCGAAAGGATTATGGCTCACTTCTGCTAGACTGTCGGAAAGATTATGGCTCACTTCAGCCTGACTGATGGAAGGATTGTGCTTCACTTCTACCTGACTAGCGGAGTGATTATATCTTTCTTCTGACCTACTTGCGGAAGGATGTTGGCTCACTTCTGCTAGACTGTCGGAAGGATTATGGCTCACGTCTACCCTACTGATGGAAGGATTGTGCTTCACTTCTACCTGACTGGCGGAGTGATTATACTTACTTCTGACCAACTTGCGGAATATTTATGGCTTATATCTGCTAGACTGTCGGAAGGATTATGGCTCACGTCTACCCTACTGATGGAAGGATTGTGCTTCACTTCTACCTGACTGGCGGAGTGATTTTATCTTTCTTCTGACCAATTTGTTGAAGGAATATGGCTCACATCTGCTAGACTTTCGGAAGGATTGTGGCTCACGTCTACCCTACTGATGGAAGGATTGTGCTTCACGTCTACCTGACTGGCGGAGTGATTATATCTTACTTCTGACCACCTTGCGGAAGGATTATGGCTCACATCTGCTAGACTTTCGGAAGGATTGTGGCTCACGTCTACCCTACTGATGGAAGGGTTGTGCTTCACTTCTACCTGACTGTTGGAGTGATTATATCTTACTTCTGACCACCTTGCTGAAGGATTATGGCTCAAGATAGCAGCTCCACATTGTTCGAACAGGCCCATAAGGTACACCTTACTATACACACAGCTTATCTTACAAAATTTTAAAGAAAATTCACCGTCAAGTTTCAAAGTAATTTTAAGATTTATGAATCCTTTTTCTAGGAATTTATGTTACACAAGCATTAAGGAAAAGTGTTGTATCACGGCCCACATTTTTTAAATACATTTTTATAAACTAGGTTCTCAATATGCAACCAAAACTTATCAATTGAATGATTAGTACATTTATTCAGGTCTTTTTATATATATTTTTGTATTTTATTGATGTTTTTGTTTACCACCAGACAGTAAACCATTCACATAGCTAGCGAAATGGTTTACCTAATAGCAGCTCTAGGTCAATCAGAGGTCATATGCTTTACGACCGTTCCGGGAACTTTGGACTAAAACTATAAACCCGTTTATACGTGACAACTCGTGTTCTACTAAAAACACTTTTAGCAGTGTCAACAGCTTTAACAACTGTGAAAAATTTCTTAATTATAACCAAAAAATAAATTACCATAAATCAAATCCTTAATGTATTGTTTAGCATAGAAATATTGACTTGACTTAACAAGGTTATCGCCATGTTAGAAAATGGCATTACATAGGCCTAACTTTAGATTATTTAACTTAGAATAATTAAAATGACATTCTGACAACTGCCACTAAGAACGTTAACGAAATGAACAAACGAAGTCTTCTCTGACGTCAGATTTTAAATACAGAAAATTTAACGCAACTAAGTTCGAAGTTTATTTCCATCTCTGAAGTGCTAAACCTCTCTTCATAACCTAATAATGTAGGTGACATGATCCTTCGAGTTATCTTAATTAACCTCTGGAAAAAACTATTTTTCGGCACTGTTTTATAGATTCAGTAATTAATATTTCTTTTCTTCAAAATAATTATCGGTGTAATTACAAAAACATTATTATAAAAGTAAAATATGTTTAGAAGTAAATATTAGAAAATATGACGATGTTTATAAACAGAGTCTGAATGTGCGTCGTTCTCCACAGTGAAATCGATTACAGGAAAAACAAAATGGCGACCCACATCAGAGGAAGATGGGTAATCCTCCTCGATGAAAGCATTACGTAGTTTTAATATTTGCAGTTTTTGTGTTGTAGCCTACATCCTGAGGGTTTCTTTTATAAAAATGTACCTATTGAAATCATTTGGCCTCATTCAAATGAAGATCATTTGGCCTACTGATAATTGGCCAGCATCAAGACGCTGTACGTCACTGTTTTAGTACGACGCTTCGATTCAAGGGATTTAGGGTTCTTAATCATTATGTTTAAGGATGCTTGAAATAGTTTGTTTCCTGTATATAATGCGTTTTTGAGTAACATACGTGAGGAATGGAAAACTTAAAGTTTTTTGTCACGAATTACCAAATTATTGAATTTTTTATAACAAAATATAGGCCTTATGTAGTAAAATATAGGCTTTATTTTATTGAGAAACTTCAAGTTTGCACTATTTCGTGCGTGTGAGTATGTTTAGTTTATGTTTTATTCAAATTTTAGACACTATTTATGTTTCCCGACTCTTACAACAATTTTTTTCGTGTTTGGGATGTAATTTTAAGTAACAAACATCAACATAAAAATTCGGAAAAGATCCATGTTTATTCAATTGTTTCCATTTTCAATAACAATTTATGTTCTAAAATATTTCTTTAAAAATAGGTTTTGTTCACATATTTTTATAATAGCTTATGGGCTTAAACGAAATATGGAGTTGACATTAGTTTTGCAGTAATTATTGGACTGTTATTATTATTTATATTATAACCTGTAAATATTCTTAGGTCTACTTCTTACGTATAATACAGAACACAAAAGTAAATAAATGCATGCTGCCTGTTTTCCCCAAGCTAAACATCCTACTATTAGGACTAGCATCGGTCGGGCTGCGAACCGGTCCCTTTGCTATTAATCTCCCTTTGCTATTTGAGCATTTTATTGGTCGGTACCGCTTCCCCCTTACCTACGCTGTGTAGACAAAATGCCGCGAGCTTGTATTGATTAAGTCTGTCGCTACCCCACAAGGGGCGAATGAATGTTGGGAGAAACTCGAAGCTTCAACCTTCAACGTTCTTTATAAGCAGCAAGGTTTGATATTTTAAAACACTATGCTTTTGGAAGTGCCAGCTAGGCACCTAGTTTGTGATTCTACATAAAGTTAATATTGATTGAACTCATTACAAATATCAGTTCTTTTATTTTTAAGTTTTATTTGCTTTACAGTTGCTTCTACAAACGGATAAAAACAAATTAAATACAGTATTAAGAGTCGGAAAATACGATGTATAATATAGGCTTAAGGCACATTACTAGTTTTAGGTTCTCATTGCAATTGTTGTTCAAACATTTATTTAACCTGAGTAAAATATTGTAAGGATTCGGAATCTCCTACTCGATCTAAACTTCACACATCTAACCTATCCAATCCTTTCCTATCTTACCCTACCTAACCTAACCTATCCTTCCCTGTCTTACCTTACCTATCCTAAGTTATCCTAACATACCTAACCTAAGCAAACCTATCCCAGGAATACGTCATCTGTATAAACCTACATCTTACCAAATATTCATAATAGGAAAAATATCTGAAAATTACATAAGTAGAATATCCAGCCTGGTAATTTTATTTAATCACTTTTTACACCTAACATGTTACTAAAAACGGGCGAAGGAATGGTTTAAAGAAATAAATAAGTCCACTCATGAAGCAAATAAAAATTAGTGGAGCAAGTGATTTTTAAAGTTAGTGCTCAGCGAATTCAACTGCGACGAATCAGCATCCGGTTAGTATTCGCTAAATTTAGGAAACAACTGTTAGTTTTGTTCATTTGTATAAATTCTGTTGCTGTCACCCTTACTCTAGAGATTGCACAGAGCAGGTAAGCTCTAAACTGAAACTTCTTTCTTCATCTTAGTAGTTGTTTTCTCCAACAAAGAACTGAACCAGTATTGCGCAATATTGCCAACGTATAAAGATTGCACGATAAAAATTAACTATTTCTTATAGGCGCTATATACGTATTGCGCAGCCTTTTAATGTGACCTAAACACGTTGAAAATTATTATAGAATGACAATTATTGTGCTACATGTTTCAGTATTGGCCGTCTAGGGCAGGCAAGCGCCCCCCTCTCAGACTGTTGAGGACGTTGTTAATATGAGAAGTTGTCAAATGAACTGACCATAGAATGTTTCAAGAGTTTTTGAAAGAGCTTTATATCACAATACGGATATGTGCTTAACAACACAGAAGTAAGATGATTGGGAAAAGGTAATGTTTTTGAACTTCAGCATCCTACGACAGATTACTGTTGTGGGCTACAAAGAATATAGACCTACTATAAGTTGGTGGCTTCAAGTAGCATATCTCTATAGCGGGCATTCACAAGTTGCAAGGAGACTACAACATCATTGTGACTAAAATAATGAGTATCGAGTTGTCACAGAAACAAAAGCTTAATAAGTACATTGAAGAATTGTCGAAGGTGATTCGGTGAGTATCGAGTTGTCACAGAAACAATAGCTTAATAAGTACATTGAAGAACTGTCGATTGTTGCCAGACCAAAATGTCTGTGATTTCAGCAAGTCTCAAGAACACTCTCGTTTGATGCAAATAACAACAAATATAGCTCATATTTCAGTCGTTGGACACGAAGATTTGGGATTTGAAAAATGAGTCAATTTCTCTTTTAGTTTGATACGGAGCTCAAATGTATTTTTGAAAAATAAAACAATGATAAGCTCACAAGGATAAGGTATGAATTTTAGAAAGCAGTTGAAAAGGACAAGTTTGCTTACTTGAGTGACAGTCCTCATGTGTTTTGTATCTACATATGTCTGTAAATCTACAGTGAGTAAGCTGAAGCTCAGACAACACATGTAAGCTTACAGATCTAGGTTAACAAGTGAGAAAGTTGAAAACATTTTGAGAATTTCTGCTTCTTCCCAACATAGATTTCGCATATCAGCTTCAAAGAATTTACTAATTCAGGTATTCCTAGAGTTAAGTAAAATACATTTCCCCCCCTTTTATTAAGCAAAACAGTTAATTTACTTTTGTGATGTAACAAACCTGTGTTATAATCTATTTAATGCCACTTGTACTTGCGGACAATACAAGCTGCCAAATTCACTGTAAGATACGGAGGTAGTGCGGGCTGCATCGCTGTGGTTATGTTCAGCCCCTCCATAGTGCAGTATTTAGTAAGTGCAATATTTGCAAGTAGATAGGTGAATGTTGCAGCTGTCATCCTCTCATAGGAGAATGGAATCGTTCAGGGTCCATTAAACCAAATTTACTTCTTGGTTCCTGATTTTAATTTCCTTACTAACATTACAGTTGGCTTTATATTAAATAGGATTTTTCTAAAATTATTTTGTAACGATGTATCGATTGATTTTAACGATAATATTCACGTTATTTGGTTTTAACGATTTACATTCGATATTCACTGGTAGTTTAATTAAAAACATCAGATATCGATATTTTGTTTTCGATGTCCTTGACTTCTTGAAGCTATTTTACTGAGCACAACTTTGGCTACGTAATTAAACCTCTTCTGCTTGTAGGATACGTTTATTGTCTTGTTTGTCTATTGAGTGAGATATGGCTGTACCAAATACTATTGACAATGATTCAGACACGTCAAGTTATCAGTTGTCGATAAGATATCGCCTAAATTATTCTGCCAGAGTAGTGAAGGAAATTAATTTACAGAGCGACTCACTTATAATAAATAAATAAATATAAATATATATATATATATATATATATATATATATATATATATATATATACATACTTGAATTTTGTAGTCCATTACGTTCGGTGAATCTTACGTAAATTTGTGAAAACTTACTGAGACAGAATGTTTTCGTTCCCTGAGTGGCGCTCTTCATCAGGGAATTTACAAAATCTAAAGTTCGGATAGTCATAAACTAGTGGTAAAGCGATTAATTAAGATTCACCGAACGTAATTGAGTACAAAATTTAAGTATATATATATATATATATATATATATATATATATATATATATATATATATAGGTTTTCTTGTTTAATAATTTAAAACAACATAGCTTATTCAAATACAAGAATATTTATTAATTTATATCCAAAGCTTTTCGTTGGTAAACAGACGAATCGCGGATTGAGCCAGTGTAGCCTATATGCGTAGGCTCTGTTAAGATAAGATATACGTGAGCAGCTTATGTTAGTATTTCAGCGTGGTTGCCTCACTAATTTAGGACTTATATAGACTACACAATACCATGTGGCCACGAAATATCCGGATAGGACAGCAACAGACGACTCCCGGATTGAGCTAGTATATATGCGTAGGATCTGTTAAGATAAGATATACGTGAGCAGTTTATGTTAGTAGCTCAGCGTGGTAGCCTCGCTATGTTAGGACTTATATAGACTACACATTACTATGTGGCTACAAAGTATCTGAATAGCACAGCAACAGACGACTCCCGGAATGATCTAGTGTATATGCGAAGGCTCCGTTAAGATAAGATATACGTGAGCAGTTTATGTTAGTAACTCAGCATGGTCGCCTCGCTATGTTAGGACTTATATAGACTACACATTACTATTATGCTACAAAGTATCTTGATAGCACAGCAACAGACGTCTCCCGGATTGAGCTAGTATATATGCGTAGGATCTGTTAAGATAAGATATACGTGAGCAGCCTATGTTAGTAGCTCAGCGTGGTAGCCTCACTAATTTAGGACTTATATAGACTACACATTACTATGTGGCTACAAAGTATCTTGATAGCACAGCAACAGACGACTCCCGGATTGAGCTAGTATATATGCGTAGGATCTGTTAAGATAAGATATACGTGAGCAGCCTATGTTAGTAGTTCAGCGTGGTAGCCTCACTAATTTAGGACTTATATAGACTATACATTACTATG
This sequence comes from Prosapia bicincta, assembly GCA_036971475.1. Taxonomy (NCBI): domain Eukaryota; kingdom Metazoa; phylum Arthropoda; class Insecta; order Hemiptera; family Cercopidae; genus Prosapia; species Prosapia bicincta. Next base: position 95,056,024 of record JBAIZL010000010.1, read on the forward strand.
TGGCTACAAAGTATCTTGATAGCACAGCAAAAGACGACTCCCGGATTGAGCTAGTATATATGCGTAGGATCTGTTAAGATAAGATATACGTGAGCAGCCTATGTTAGTAGTTCAGCGTGGTAGCCTCGCTATGTTAGGACTTATATAGACTACACATTACTATGTGGCTACAAAGTATATGGATACCACAGCAACAGACGACTCCCGGATTGAGCTAGTATATATGCGTAGGATCTGTTAAGATAAGATATACGTGAGCAGCCTATGTTAGTAGTTCAGCGTGGTAGCCTCGCTATGTTAGGACTTATATAGACTACACATTACTATGTGGCTACAAAGTATATGGATACCACAGCAACAGACGACTCCCGGATTGAGCTAGTATATATGCGTAGGATCTGTTAAGATAAGATATACGTGAGCAGTTTATGTTAGTAGTTCAGCGTGGTAGCCTCACTAATTTAGGACTTATATAGACTACACATTACTATGTGGCTACAAAGTATCTTGATAGCACAGCAACAGACGACTCCCGGATTGAGCTAGTATATATGCGTAGGATCTGTTAAGATAAGATATACGTGAGCAGTTTATGTTAGTAGTTCAGCGTGGTAGCCTCGCTATGTTAGGACTTATATAGACTACACATTACTATGTGGCTACAAAGTATATGGATAGCACAGCAACAGACGTCTCCCGGATTGAGCTAGTATATATGCGTAGGATCTGTTAAGATAAGATATACGTGAGCAGCCTATGTTAGTAACTCAGCGTGGTAGCCTCACTAATTTAGGACTTATATAGACTACACATTACTATGTGGCTACAAAGTATCTTGATAGCACAGCAACAGACGTCTCCCGGATTGAGCTAGTATATATGCGTAGGATCTGTTAAGATAAGATATACGTGAGCAGCCTATGTTAGTAGCTCAGCGTGGTAGCCTCACTAATTTAGGACTTATATAGACTACACATTACTATGTGGCTACAAAGTATCTTGATAGCACAGCAACAGACGACTCCCGGATTGAGCTAGTATATATGCGTAGGATCTGTTAAGATAAGATATACGTGAGCAGCCTATGTTAGTAGTTCAGCGTGGTAGCCTCACTAATTTAGGACTTATATAGACTATACATTACTATGTGGCTACAAAGTATCTTGATAGCACAGCAAAAGACGACTCCCGGATTGAGCTAGTATATATGCGTAGGATCTGTTAAGATAAGATATACGTGAGCAGCCTATGTTAGTAGTTCAGCGTGGTAGCCTCGCTATGTTAGGACTTATATAGACTACACATTACTATGTGGCTACAAAGTATATGGATACCACAGCAACAGACGACTCCCGGATTGAGCTAGTATATATGCGTAGGATCTGTTAAGATAAGATATACGTGAGCAGCCTATGTTAGTAGTTCAGCGTGGTAGCCTCGCTATGTTAGGACTTATATAGACTACACATTACTATGTGGCTACAAAGTATATGGATACCACAGCAACAGACGACTCCCGGATTGAGCTAGTATATATGCGTAGGATCTGTTAAGATAAGATATACGTGAGCAGTTTATGTTAGTAGTTCAGCGTGGTAGCCTCACTAATTTAGGACTTATATAGACTACACATTACTATGTGGCTACAAAGTATCTTGATAGCACAGCAACAGACGACTCCCGGATTGAGCTAGTATATATGCGTAGGATCTGTTAAGATAAGATATACGTGAGCAGTTTATGTTAGTAGTTCAGCGTGGTAGCCTCGCTATGTTAGGACTTATATAGACTACACATTACTATGTGGCTACAAAGTATATGGATAGCACAGCAACAGACGTCTCCCGGATTGAGCTAGTATATATGCGTAGGATCTGTTAAGATAAGATATACGTGAGCAGCCTATGTTAGTAACTCAGCGTGGTAGCCTCACTAATTTAGGACTTATATAGACTACACATTACTATGTGGCTACAAAGTATCTTGATAGCACAGCAACAGACGTCTCCCGGATTGAGCTAGTATATATGCGTAGGATCTGTTAAGATAAGATATACGTGAGCAGCCTATGTTAGTAGCTCAGCGTGGTAGCCTCACTAATTTAGGACTTATATAGACTACACATTACTATGTGGCTACAAAGTATCTTGATAGCACAGCAACAGACGTCTCCCGGATTGAGCTAGTATATATGCGTAGGATCTGTTAAGATAAGATATACGTGAGCAGTTTATGTTAGTAGTTCAGCGTGGTAGCCTCGCTATGTTAGGACTTATATAGACTACACATTACTATGTGGCTACAAAGTATCTTGATAGCACAGCAACAGACGTCTCCCGGATTGAGCTAGTATATATGCGTAGGATCTGTTAAGATAAGATATACGTGAGCAGCCTATGTTAGTAACTCAGCGTGGTAGCCTCACTAATTTAGGACTTATATAGACTACACATTACTATGTGGCTACAAAGTATCTTGATAGCACAGCAACAGACGTCTCCCGGATTGAGCTAGTATATATGCGTAGGATCTGTTAAGATAAGATATACGTGAGCAGCCTATGTTAGTAGCTCAGCGTGGTAGCCTCACTAATTTAGGACTTATATAGACTACACATTACTATGTGGCTACAAAGTATCTTGATAGCACAGCAACAGACGTCTCCCGGATTGAGCTAGTATATATGCGTAGGATCTGTTAAGATAAGATATACGTGAGCAGCCTATGTTAGTAGCTCAGCGTGGTAGCCTCACTAATTTAGGACTTATATAGACTACACATTACTATGTGGCTACAAAGTATCTTGATAGCACAGCAACAGACGTCTCCCGGATTGAGTTAGTATATATGCGTAGGATCTGTTAAGATAGGATATACGTGAGCAGCTTATGTTAGTAACTCAGCGTGGTAGCCTCAATAATTTAGGACTTATATAGACTACACATTACTATGTGGCTACAAAGTATCTTGATAGCACAGCAACAGACGTCTCCCGGATTGAGCTAGTATATATGCGTAGGATCTGTTAAGATAGGATATACGTGAGCAGCTTATGTTAGTAACTCAGCGTGGTAGCCTCAATAATTTAGGACTTATATAGACTACACATTACTATGTGGCTACAAAGTATCTTGATAGCACAGCAACAGACGACTCCCGGATTGAGCTAGTATATATGCGTAGGATCTGTTAAGATAAGATATACGTGAGCAGTTTATGTTAGTAGTTCAGCGTGGTAGCCTCGCTATGTTAGGACTTATATAGACTACACATTACTATGTGGCTACAAAGTATCTTGATAGCACAGCAACAGACGACTCCCGGATTGAGCTAGTATATATGCGTAGGATCTGTTAAGATAAGATATACGTGAGCAGTTTATGTTAGTAGCTCAGCGTGGTAGCCTCACTAATTTAGGACTTATATAGACTACACATTACTATGTGGCTACAAAGTATCTTGATAGCACAGCAACAGACGACTCCCGGATTGAGCTAGTATATATGCGTAGGATCTGTTAAGATAAGATATACGTGAGCAGTTTATGTTAGTAGCTCAGCGTGGTAGCCTCAATAATTTAGGACTTATATAGACTACACATTACTATGTGGCTACAAAGTATCTTGATAGCACAGCAACAGACGACTCCCGGATTGAGCTAGTATATATGCGTAGGATCTGTTAAGATAAGATATACGTGAGCAGTTTATGTTAGTAACTCAGCGTGGTAGCCTCGCTATGTTAGGACTTATATAGACTACACATTACTATGTGGCTACAAAGTATCTTGATAGCACAGCAACAGACGTCTCCCGGATTGAGCTAGTATATATGCGTAGGATCTGTTAAGATAAGATATACGTGAGCAGTTTATGTTAGTAGTTCAGCGTGGTAGCCTCGCTATGTTAGGACCTATATAGACTACACATTACTATGTGGCTACAAAGTATATGGATAGCACAGCAACAGACGACTCCCGGATTGAGCTAGTATATATGCGTAGGATCTGTTAAGATAAGATATACGTGAGCAGCCTATGTTAGTAGCTCAGCGTGGTAACCTCGCTATGTTAGGACTTATATAGACTACACATTACTATGTGGCTACAAAGTATCTTGATAGCACAGCAACAGACGTCTCCCGGATTGAGCTAGTATATATGCGTAGGATCTGTTAAGATAAGATATACGTGAGCAGTTTATGTTAGTAGCTCAGCGTGGTAGCCTCAATAATTTAGGACTTATATAGACTACACATTACTATGTGGCTACAAAGTATCTTGATAACACAGCAACAGACGTCTCCCGGATTGAGCTAGTATATATGCGTAGGATCTGTTAAGATAAGATATACGTGAGCAGTTTATGTTAGTAGTTCAGCGTGGTAGCCTCGCTATGTTAGGACTTATATAGACTACACATTACTATTATGCTACAAAGTATCTTGATAGCACAGCAACAGACGTCTCCCGGATTGAGCTAGTATATATGCGTAGGATCTGTTAAGATAAGATATACGTGAGCAGTTTATGTTAGTAGTTCAGCGTGGTAGCCTCGCTATGTTAGGACTTATATAGACTACACATTACTATTATGCTACAAAGTATCTTGATAGCACAGCAACAGACGTCTCCCGGATTGAGCTAGTATATATGCGTAGGATCTGTTAAGATAAGATATACGTGAGCAGTTTATGTTAGTAGTTCAGCGTGGTAGCCTCGCTATGTTAGGACTTATATAGACTACACATTACTATTATGCTACAAAGTATCTTGATAGCACAGCAACAGACGTCTCCCGGATTGAGCTAGTATATATGCGTAGGATCTGTTAAGATAAGATATACGTGAGCAGTTTATGTTAGTAGTTCAGCGTGGTAGCCTCGCTATGTTAGGACTTATATAGACTACACATTACTATGTGGCTACAAAGTATATGGATAGCACAGCAACAGACGACTCCCGGATTGAGCTAGTATATATGCGTAGGATCTGTTAAGATAAGATATACGTGAGCAGCATATGTTAGTAGCTCAGCGTGGTAGCCTCACTATTTGAGGACTTATATAGACTATACATTACTATGTGGCTACAAAGTATCTTGATAGCACAGCAACAGACGACTCCCGGATTGAGCTAGTATATATGCGTAGGATCTGTTAAGATAAGATATACGTGAGCAGTTTATGTTAGTAGTTCAGCGTGGTAGCCTCGCTATGTTAGGACTTATATAGACTACACATTACTATGTGGCTACAAAGTATCTTGATAGCACAGCAACAGACGTCTCCCGGATTGAGCTAGTATATATGCGTAGGATCTGTTAAGATAAGATATACGTGAGCAGTTTATGTTAGTAGTTCAGCGTGGTAGCCTCGCTATTTGAGGACTTATATAGACTACACATTACTATGTGGCTACAAAGTATATGGATAGCACAGCAACAGACGACTCCCGGATTGAGCTAGTATATATGCGTAGGATCTGTTAAGATAAGATATACGTGAGCAGTTTATGTTAGTAGTTCAGCGTGGTAGCCTCGCTATGTTAGGACTTATATAGACTACACATTACTATGTGGCTACAAAGTATCTTGATAGCACAGCAACAGACGTCTCCCGGATTGAGCTAGTATATATGCGTAGGATCTGTTAAGATAAGATATACGTGAGCAGCCTATGTTAGTAGCTCAGCGTGGTAGCCTCACTAATTTAGGACTTATATAGACTACACATTACTATTATGCTACAAAGCATCTTGATAGCACAGCAACAGACGTCTCCCGGATTGAGCTAGTATATATGCGTAGGCTCTGTTAAGATAAGATATACGTGAGCAGCATATGTTAGTAGTTCAGCGTGGTAGCCTCACTAATTTAGGACTTATATAGACTACACATTACTATGTGGCTACAAAGTATCTTGATAGCACAGCAACAGACGTCTCCCGGATTGAGCTAGTATATATGCGTAGGATCTGTTAAGATAAGATATACGTGAGCAGTTTATGTTAGTAGTTCAGCGTGGTAGCCTCACTAATTTAGGACTTATATAGACTACACATTACTATGTGGCTACAAAGTATCTTGATAGCACAGCAACAGACGTCTCCCGGATTGAGCTAGTATATATGCGTAGGATCTGTTAAGATAAGATATACGTGAGCAGTTTATGTTAGTAGTTCAGCGTGGTAGCCTCGCTATGTTAGGACTTATATAGACTACACATTACTATGTGGCTACAAAGTATCTTGATAGCACAGCAACAGACGTCTCCCGGATTGAGCTAGTATATATGCGTAGGATCTGTTAAGATAAGATATACGTGAGCAGTTTATGTTAGTAGTTCAGCGTGGTAGCCTCACTAATTTAGGACTTATATAGACTACACATTACTATGTGGCTACAAAGTATCTTGATAGCACAGCAACAGACGTCTCCCGGATTGAGCTAGTATATATGCGTAGGATCTGTTAAGATAAGATATACGTGAGCAGTTTATGTTAGTAGTTCAGCGTGGTAGCCTCACTAATTTAGGACTTATATAGACTACACATTACTATGTGGCTACAAAGTATCTTGATAGCACAGCAACAGACGTCTCCCGGATTGAGCTAGTATATATGCGTAGGATCTGTTAAGATAAGATATACGTGAGCAGCATATGTTAGTAGTTCAGCGTGGTAGCCTCACTAATTTAGGACTTATATAGACTACACATTACTATGTGGCTACAAAGTATCTTGATAGCACAGCAACAGACGTCTCCCGGATTGAGCTAGTATATATGCGTAGGATCTGTTAAGATAAGATATACGTGAGCAGTTTATGTTAGTAGTTCAGCGTGGTAGCCTCACTAATTTAGGACTTATATAGACTACACATTACTATGTGGCTACAAAGTATCTTGATAGCACAGCAACAGACGTCTCCCGGATTGAGCTAGTATATATGCGTAGGATCTGTTAAGATAAGATATACGTGAGCAGCATATGTTAGTAGTTCAGCGTGGTAGCCTCACTAATTTAGGACTTATATAGACTACACATTACTATGTGGCTACAAAGTATCTTGATAGCACAGCAACAGACGTCTCCCGGATTGAGCTAGTATATATGCGTAGGATCTGTTAAGATAAGATATACGTGAGCAGTTTATGTTAGTAGTTCAGCGTGGTAGCCTCACTAATTTAGGACTTATATAGACTACACATTACTATGTGGCTACAAAGTATCTTGATAGCACAGCAACAGACGTCTCCCGGATTGAGCTAGTATATATGCGTAGGATCTGTTAAGATAAGATATACGTGAGCAGTTTATGTTAGTAGTTCAGCGTGGTAGCCTCGCTATGTTAGGACTTATATAGACTACACATTACTATGTGGCTACAAAGTATATGGATAGCACAGCAACAGACGTCTCCCGGATTGAGCTAGTATATATGCGTAGGATCTGTTAAGATAAGATATACGTGAGCAGCATATGTTAGTAGTTCAGCGTGGTAGCCTCGCTATGTTAGGACTTATATAGACTACACATTACTATGTGGCTACAAAGTATCTTGATAGCACAGCAACAGACGACTCCCGGATTGAGCTAGTATATATGCGTAGGATCTGTTAAGATAAGATATACGTGAGCAGCTTATGTTAGTAACTCAGCGTGGTAGCCTCGCTATGTTAGGACTTATATAGACTACACATTACTATGTGGCTACAAAGTATCTTGATAGCACAGCAACAGACGACTCCCGGATTGAGCTAGTATATATGCGTAGGATCTGTTAAGATAAGATATACGTGAGCAGCTTATGTTAGTAACTCAGCGTGGTAGCCTCGCTATGTTAGGACTTATATAGACTACACATTACTATGTGGCTACAAAGTATCTGAATAGCACAGCAACAGACGACTCCCGGATTGAGCTAGTATATATGCGTAGGATCTGTTAAGATAAGATATACGTGAGCAGCCTATGTTAGTAACTCAGCGTGGTAGCCTCGCTATGTTAGGACTTATATAGACTACACATTACTATGTGGCTACAAAGTATCTTGATAGCACAGCAACAGACGTCTCCCGGATTGAGCTAGTATATATGCGTAGGATCTGTTAAGATAAGATATACGTGAGCAGTTTATGTTAGTAGTTCAGCGTGGTAGCCTCGCTATGTTAGGACTTATATAGACTACACATTACTATTATGCTACAAAGTATCTTGATAGCACAGCAACAGACGTCTCCCGGATTGAGCTAGTATATATGCGTAGGATCTGTTAAGATAAGATATACGTGAGCAGTTTATGTTAGTAGTTCAGCGTGGTAGCCTCGCTATGTTAGGACTTATATAGACTACACATTACTATGTGGCTACAAAGTATATGGATAGCACAGCAACAGACGTCTCCCGGATTGAGCTAGTATATATGCGTAGGATCTGTTAAGATAAGATATACGTGAGCAGTTTATGTTAGTAGTTCAGCGTGGTAGCCTCGCTATGTTAGGACTTATATAGACTACACATTACTATGTGGCTACAAAGTATCTTGATAGCACAGCAACAGACGTCTCCCGGATTGAGCTAGTATATATGCGTAGGATCTGTTAAGATAAGATATACGTGAGCAGCCTATGTTAGTAACTCAGCGTGGTAGCCTCACTAATTTAGGACTTATATAGACTACACATTACTATGTGGCTACAAAGTATCTTGATAGCACAGCAACAGACGTCTCCCGGATTGAGCTAGTATATATGCGTAGGATCTGTTAAGATAAGATATACGTGAGCAGCCTATGTTAGTAGCTCAGCGTGGTAGCCTCACTAATTTAGGACTTATATAGACTACACATTACTATGTGGCTACAAAGTATCTTGATAGCACAGCAACAGACGTCTCCCGGATTGAGCTAGTATATATGCGTAGGATCTGTTAAGATAAGATATACGTGAGCAGCCTATGTTAGTAGCTCAGCGTGGTAGCCTCACTAATTTAGGACTTATATAGACTACACATTACTATGTGGCTACAAAGTATCTTGATAGCACAGCAACAGACGTCTCCCGGATTGAGTTAGTATATATGCGTAGGATCTGTTAAGATAGGATATACGTGAGCAGCTTATGTTAGTAACTCAGCGTGGTAGCCTCAATAATTTAGGACTTATATAGACTACACATTACTATGTGGCTACAAAGTATCTTGATAGCACAGCAACAGACGTCTCCCGGATTGAGCTAGTATATATGCGTAGGATCTGTTAAGATAGGATATACGTGAGCAGCTTATGTTAGTAACTCAGCGTGGTAGCCTCAATAATTTAGGACTTATATAGACTACACATTACTATGTGGCTACAAAGTATCTTGATAGCACAGCAACAGACGACTCCCGGATTGAGCTAGTATATATGCGTAGGATCTGTTAAGATAAGATATACGTGAGCAGTTTATGTTAGTAGTTCAGCGTGGTAGCCTCGCTATGTTAGGACTTATATAGACTACACATTACTATGTGGCTACAAAGTATCTTGATAGCACAGCAACAGACGACTCCCGGATTGAGCTAGTATATATGCGTAGGATCTGTTAAGATAAGATATACGTGAGCAGTTTATGTTAGTAGCTCAGCGTGGTAGCCTCACTAATTTAGGACTTATATAGACTACACATTACTATGTGGCTACAAAGTATCTTGATAGCACAGCAACAGACGACTCCCGGATTGAGCTAGTATATATGCGTAGGATCTGTTAAGATAAGATATACGTGAGCAGTTTATGTTAGTAGCTCAGCGTGGTAGCCTCAATAATTTAGGACTTATATAGACTACACATTACTATGTGGCTACAAAGTATCTTGATAGCACAGCAACAGACGACTCCCGGATTGAGCTAGTATATATGCGTAGGATCTGTTAAGATAAGATATACGTGAGCAGTTTATGTTAGTAACTCAGCGTGGTAGCCTCGCTATGTTAGGACTTATATAGACTACACATTACTATGTGGCTACAAAGTATCTTGATAGCACAGCAACAGACGTCTCCCGGATTGAGCTAGTATATATGCGTAGGATCTGTTAAGATAAGATATACGTGAGCAGTTTATGTTAGTAGTTCAGCGTGGTAGCCTCGCTATGTTAGGACCTATATAGACTACACATTACTATGTGGCTACAAAGTATATGGATAGCACAGCAACAGACGACTCCCGGATTGAGCTAGTATATATGCGTAGGATCTGTTAAGATAAGATATACGTGAGCAGCCTATGTTAGTAGCTCAGCGTGGTAACCTCGCTATGTTAGGACTTATATAGACTACACATTACTATGTGGCTACAAAGTATCTTGATAGCACAGCAACAGACGTCTCCCGGATTGAGCTAGTATATATGCGTAGGATCTGTTAAGATAAGATATACGTGAGCAGTTTATGTTAGTAGCTCAGCGTGGTAGCCTCAATAATTTAGGACTTATATAGACTACACATTACTATGTGGCTACAAAGTATCTTGATAACACAGCAACAGACGTCTCCCGGATTGAGCTAGTATATATGCGTAGGATCTGTTAAGATAAGATATACGTGAGCAGTTTATGTTAGTAGTTCAGCGTGGTAGCCTCGCTATGTTAGGACTTATATAGACTACACATTACTATTATGCTACAAAGTATCTTGATAGCACAGCAACAGACGTCTCCCGGATTGAGCTAGTATATATGCGTAGGATCTGTTAAGATAAGATATACGTGAGCAGTTTATGTTAGTAGTTCAGCGTGGTAGCCTCGCTATGTTAGGACTTATATAGACTACACATTACTATTATGCTACAAAGTATCTTGATAGCACAGCAACAGACGTCTCCCGGATTGAGCTAGTATATATGCGTAGGATCTGTTAAGATAAGATATACGTGAGCAGTTTATGTTAGTAGTTCAGCGTGGTAGCCTCGCTATGTTAGGACTTATATAGACTACACATTACTATTATGCTACAAAGTATCTTGATAGCACAGCAACAGACGTCTCCCGGATTGAGCTAGTATATATGCGTAGGATCTGTTAAGATAAGATATACGTGAGCAGTTTATGTTAGTAGTTCAGCGTGGTAGCCTCGCTATGTTAGGACTTATATAGACTACACATTACTATGTGGCTACAAAGTATATGGATAGCACAGCAACAGACGACTCCCGGATTGAGCTAGTATATATGCGTAGGATCTGTTAAGATAAGATATACGTGAGCAGCATATGTTAGTAGCTCAGCGTGGTAGCCTCACTATTTGAGGACTTATATAGACTATACATTACTATGTGGCTACAAAGTATCTTGATAGCACAGCAACAGACGACTCCCGGATTGAGCTAGTATATATGCGTAGGATCTGTTAAGATAAGATATACGTGAGCAGTTTATGTTAGTAGTTCAGCGTGGTAGCCTCGCTATGTTAGGACTTATATAGACTACACATTACTATGTGGCTACAAAGTATCTTGATAGCACAGCAACAGACGTCTCCCGGATTGAGCTAGTATATATGCGTAGGATCTGTTAAGATAAGATATACGTGAGCAGTTTATGTTAGTAGTTCAGCGTGGTAGCCTCGCTATTTGAGGACTTATATAGACTACACATTACTATGTGGCTACAAAGTATATGGATAGCACAGCAACAGACGACTCCCGGATTGAGCTAGTATATATGCGTAGGATCTGTTAAGATAAGATATACGTGAGCAGTTTATGTTAGTAACTCAGCGTGGTAGCCTCGCTATGTTAGGACTTATATAGACTACACATTACTATGTGGCTACAAAGTATCTTGATAACACAGCAACAGACGACTCCCGGATTGAGCTAGTATATATGCGTAGGATCTGTTAAGATAAGATATACGTGAGCAGCATATGTTAGTAGTTCAGCGTGGTAGCCTCACTAATTTAGGACTTATATAGACTACACATTACTATGTGGCTACAAAGTATCTTGATAGCACAGCAACAGACGTCTCCCGGATTGAGCTAGTATATATGCGTAGGATCTGTTAAGATAAGATATACGTGAGCAGTTTATGTTAGTAGTTCAGCGTGGTAGCCTCGCTATGTTAGGACTTATATAGACTACACATTACTATGTGGCTACAAAGTATCTTGATAACACAGCAACAGACGACTCCCGGATTGAGCTAGTATATATGCGTAGGATCTGTTAAGATAAGATATACGTGAGCAGTTTATGTTAGTAGTTCAGCGTGGTAGCCTCGCTATTTGAGGACTTATATAGACTACACATTACTATGTGGCTACAAAGTATCTTGATAACACAGCAACAGACGACTCCCGGATTGAGCTAGTATATATGCGTAGGATCTGTTAAGATAAGATATACGTGAGCAGTTTATGTTAGTAGTTCAGCGTGGTAGCCTCGCTATGTTAGGACTTATATAGACTACACATTACTATGTGGCTACAAAGTATATGGATAGCACAGCAACAGACGACTCCCGGATTGAGCTAGTATATATGCGTAGGATCTGTTAAGATAAGATATACGTGAGCAGTTTATGTTAGTAGTTCAGCGTGGTAGCCTCGCTATGTTAGGACTTATATAGACTACACATTACTATGTGGCTACAAAGTATCTTGATAACACAGCAACAGACGACTCCCGGATTGAGCTAGTATATATGCGTAGGATCTGTTAAGATAAGATATACGTGAGCAGCATATGTTAGTAGTTCAGCGTGGTAGCCTCGCTATTTGAGGACTTATATAGACTACACATTACTATGTGGCTACAAAGTATATGGATAGCACAGCAACAGACGACTCCCGGATTGAGCTAGTATATATGCGTAGGATCTGTTAAGATAAGATATACGTGAGCAGTTTATGTTAGTAGTTCAGCGTGGTAGCCTCGCTATGTTAGGACTTATATAGACTACACATTACTATGTGGCTACAAAGTATCTTGATAGCACAGCAACAGACGACTCCCGGATTGAGCTAGTATATATGCGTAGGATCTGTTAAGATAAGATATACGTGAGCAGCCTATGTTAGTAGCTCAGCGTGGTAGCCTCACTAATTTAGGACTTATATAGACTACACATTACTATTATGCTACAAAGTATCTTGATAGCACAGCAACAGACGTCTCCCGGATTGAGCTAGTATATATGCGTAGGCTCTGTTAAGATAAGATATACGTGAGCAGCATATGTTAGTAGTTCAGCGTGGTAGCCTCACTAATTTAGGACTTATATAGACTACACATTACTATGTGGCTACAAAGTATCTTGATAGCACAGCAACAGACGTCTCCCGGATTGAGCTAGTATATATGCGTAGGATCTGTTAAGATAAGATATACGTGAGCAGTTTATGTTAGTAGTTCAGCGTGGTAGCCTCACTAATTTAGGACTTATATAGACTACACATTACTATGTGGCTACAAAGTATCTTGATAGCACAGCAACAGACGTCTCCCGGATTGAGCTAGTATATATGCGTAGGATCTGTTAAGATAAGATATACGTGAGCAGTTTATGTTAGTAGTTCAGCGTGGTAGCCTCACTAATTTAGGACTTATATAGACTACACATTACTATGTGGCTACAAAGTATCTTGATAGCACAGCAACAGACGTCTCCCGGATTGAGCTAGTATATATGCGTAGGATCTGTTAAGATAAGATATACGTGAGCAGCATATGTTAGTAGTTCAGCGTGGTAGCCTCACTAATTTAGGACTTATATAGACTACACATTACTATGTGGCTACAAAGTATCTTGATAGCACAGCAACAGACGTCTCCCGGATTGAGCTAGTATATATGCGTAGGATCTGTTAAGATAAGATATACGTGAGCAGTTTATGTTAGTAGTTCAGCGTGGTAGCCTCACTAATTTAGGACTTATATAGACTACACATTACTATGTGGCTACAAAGTATCTTGATAGCACAGCAACAGACGTCTCCCGGATTGAGCTAGTATATATGCGTAGGATCTGTTAAGATAAGATATACGTGAGCAGCATATGTTAGTAGTTCAGCGTGGTAGCCTCACTAATTTAGGACTTATATAGACTACACATTACTATGTGGCTACAAAGTATCTTGATAGCACAGCAACAGACGTCTCCCGGATTGAGCTAGTATATATGCGTAGGATCTGTTAAGATAAGATATACGTGAGCAGTTTATGTTAGTAGTTCAGCGTGGTAGCCTCACTAATTTAGGACTTATATAGACTACACATTACTATGTGGCTACAAAGTATCTTGATAGCACAGCAACAGACGTCTCCCGGATTGAGCTAGTATATATGCGTAGGATCTGTTAAGATAAGATATACGTGAGCAGTTTATGTTAGTAGTTCAGCGTGGTAGCCTCGCTATGTTAGGACTTATATAGACTACACATTACTATGTGGCTACAAAGTATATGGATAGCACAGCAACAGACGTCTCCCGGATTGAGCTAGTATATATGCGTAGGATCTGTTAAGATAAGATATACGTGAGCAGCATATGTTAGTAGTTCAGCGTGGTAGCCTCGCTATGTTAGGACTTATATAGACTACACATTACTATGTGGCTACAAAGTATCTTGATAGCACAGCAACAGACGACTCCCGGATTGAGCTAGTATATATGCGTAGGATCTGTTAAGATAAGATATACGTGAGCAGCTTATGTTAGTAACTCAGCGTGGTAGCCTCGCTATGTTAGGACTTATATAGACTACACATTACTATGTGGCTACAAAGTATCTTGATAGCACAGCAACAGACGACTCCCGGATTGAGCTAGTATATATGCGTAGGATCTGTTAAGATAAGATATACGTGAGCAGCTTATGTTAGTAACTCAGCGTGGTAGCCTCGCTATGTTAGGACTTATATAGACTACACATTACTATGTGGCTACAAAGTATCTGAATAGCACAGCAACAGACGACTCCCGGATTGAGCTAGTATATATGCGTAGGATCTGTTAAGATAAGATATACGTGAGCAGCCTATGTTAGTAACTCAGCGTGGTAGCCTCGCTATGTTAGGACTTATATAGACTACACATTACTATGTGGCTACAAAGTATCTTGATAGCACAGCAACAGACGTCTCCCGGATTGAGCTAGTATATATGCGTAGGATCTGTTAAGATAAGATATACGTGAGCAGTTTATGTTAGTAGTTCAGCGTGGTAGCCTCGCTATGTTAGGACTTATATAGACTACACATTACTATTATGCTACAAAGTATCTTGATAGCACAGCAACAGACGTCTCCCGGATTGAGCTAGTATATATGCGTAGGATCTGTTAAGATAAGATATACGTGAGCAGTTTATGTTAGTAGTTCAGCGTGGTAGCCTCGCTATGTTAGGACTTATATAGACTACACATTACTATGTGGCTACAAAGTATCTTGATAGCACAGCAACAGACGTCTCCCGGATTGAGCTAGTATATATGCGTAGGATCTGTTAAGATAAGATATACGTGAGCAGCCTATGTTAGTAACTCAGCGTGGTAGCCTCGCTATGTTAGGACTTATATAGACTACACATTACTATGTGGCTACAAAGTATCTTGATAGCACAGCAACAGACGTCTCCCGGATTGAGCTAGTATATATGCGTAGGATCTGTTAAGATAAGATATACGTGAGCAGTTTATGTTAGTAGTTCAGCGTGGTAGCCTCGCTATGTTAGGACTTATATAGACTACACATTACTATTATGCTACAAAGTATCTTGATAGCACAGCAACAGACGTCTCCCGGATTGAGCTAGTATATATGCGTAGGATCTGTTAAGATAAGATATACGTGAGCAGTTTATGTTAGTAGTTCAGCGTGGTAGCCTCGCTATGTTAGGACTTATATAGACTACACATTACTATGTGGCTACAAAGTATATGGATAGCACAGCAACAGACGTCTCCCGGATTGAGCTAGTATATATGCGTTGGATCTGTTAAGATAAGATATACGTGAGCAGCATATGTTAGTAGCTCAGCGTGGTAGCCTCGCTATGTTAGGACTTATATAGACTACACATTACTATGTGGCTACAAAGTATCTTGATAGCACAGCAACAGACGTCTCCCGGATTGAGCTAGTATATATGCGTAGGATCTGTTAAGATAAGATATACGTGAGCAGCCTATGTTAGTAGCTCAGCGTGGTAGCCTCACTAATTTAGGACTTATATAGACTACACATTACTATTATGCTACAAAGTATCTTGATAGCACAGCAACAGACGTCTCCCGGATTGAGCTAGTATATATGCGTAGGCTCTGTTAAGATAAGATATACGTGAGCAGCATATGTTAGTAGTTCAGCGTGGTAGCCTCACTAATTTAGGACTTATATAGACTACACATTACTATGTGGCTACAAAGTATCTTGATAGCACAGCAACAGACGTCTCCCGGATTGAGCTAGTATATATGCGTAGGATCTGTTAAGATAAGATATACGTGAGCAGTTTATGTTAGTAGTTCAGCGTGGTAGCCTCGCTATGTTAGGACTTATATAGACTACACATTACTATGTGGCTACAAAGTATATGGATAGCACAGCAACAGACGTCTCCCGGATTGAGCTAGTATATATGCGTAGGATCTGTTAAGATAAGATATACGTGAGCAGCATATGTTAGTAGTTCAGCGTGGTAGCCTCGCTATGTTAGGACTTATATAGACTACACATTACTATGTGGCTACAAAGTATCTTGATAGCACAGCAACAGACGACTCCCGGATTGAGCTAGTATATATGCGTAGGATCTGTTAAGATAAGATATACGTGAGCAGCTTATGTTAGTAACTCAGCGTGGTAGCCTCGCTATGTTAGGACTTATATAGACTACACATTACTATGTGGCTACAAAGTATCTTGATAGCACAGCTTCAGACGACTCCCGGATTGAGCTAGTATATATGCGTAGGATCTGTTAAGATAAGATATACGTGAGCAGTTTATGTTAGTAGTTCAGCGTGGTAGCCTCAATAATTTAGGACTTATATAGACTACACATTACTATGTGGCTACAAAGTATCTTGATAGCACAGCAACAGACGACTCCCGGATTGAGCTAGTATATATGCGTAGGATCTGTTAAGATAAGATATACGTGAGCAGTTTATGTTAGTAACTCAGCGTGGTAGCCTCAATAATTTAGGACTTATATAGACTACACATTACTATTATGCTACAAAGTATCTTGATAGCACAGCAACAGACGTCTCCCGGATTGAGCTAGTATATATGCGTAGGATCTGTTAAGATAAGATATACGTGAGCAGCTTATGTTAGTAACTCAGCGTGGTAGCCTCGCTATGTTAGGACTTATATAGACTACACATTACTATGTGGCTACAAAGTATCTGAATAGCACAGCAACAGACGACTCCCGGATTGAGCTAGTATATATGCGTAGGATCTGTTAAGATAAGATATACGTGAGCAGCCTATGTTAGTAGCTCAGCGTGGTAGCCTCGCTATGTTAGGACTTATATAGACTACACATTACTATGTGGCTACAAAGTATCTTGATAGCACAGCAACAGACGACTCCCGGATTGAGCTAGTATATATGCGTAGGATCTGTTAAGATAAGATATACGTGAGCAGCTTATGTTAGTAACTCAGCGTGGTAGCCTCGCTATGTTAGGACTTATATAGACTACACATTACTATGTGGCTACAAAGTATCTGAATAGCACAGCAACAGACGACTCCCGGATTGAGCTAGTATATATGCGTAGGATCTGTTAAGATAAGATATACGTGAGCAGCCTATGTTAGTAGTTCAGCGTGGTAACCTCGCTATGTTAGGACTTATATAGACTACACATTACTATGTGGCTACAAAGTATCTTGATAGCACAGCAACAGACGACTCCCGGATTGAGCTAGTATATATGCGTAGGATCTGTTAAGATAAGATATACGTGAGCAGCTTATGTTAGTAACTCAGCGTGGTAGCCTCGCTATGTTAGGACTTATATAGACTACACATTACTATGTGGCTACAAAGTATCTTGATAGCACAGCAACAGACGACTCCCGGATTGAGCTAGTATATATGCGTAGGATCTGTTAAGATAAGATATACGTGAGCAGCTTATGTTAGTAACTCAGCGTGGTAGCCTCGCTATGTTAGGACTTATATAGACTACACATTACTATGTGGCTACAAAGTATCTTGATAGCACAGCAACAGACGTCTCCCGGATTGAGCTAGTATATATGCGTAGGATCTGTTAAGATAGGATATACGTGAGCAGCTTATGTTAGTAACTCAGCGTGGTAGCCTCGCTATGTTAGGACTTATATAGACTACACATTACTATGTGGCTACAAAGTATCTTGATAGCACAGCAACAGACGACTCCCGGATTGAGCTAGTATATATGCGTAGGATCTGTTAAGATAAGATATACGTGAGCAGCATATGTTAGTAGCTCAGCGTGGTAGCCTCACTAATTTAGGACTTATATAGACTACACATTACTATGTGGCTACAAAGTATCTTGATAGCACAGCAACAGACGTCTCCCGGATTGAGCTAGTATATATGCGTAGGATCTGTTAAGATAAGATATACGTGAGCAGTTTATGTTAGTAGTTCAGCGTGGTAGCCTCGCTATGTTAGGACTTATATAGACTACACATTACTATGTGGCTACAAAGTATCTTGATAGCACAGCAACGGACGTCTCCCGGATTGAGCTAGTATATATGCGTAGGGTCTGTTAAGATAAGATATACGTGAGCAGTTTATGTTAGTAGTTCAGCGTGGTAGCCTCGCTATGTTACGACTTATATAGACTACACATTACTATGTGGCTACAAAGTATCTGGATAGCACAGCAACAGACGTCTCCCGGATTGAGCTAGTATATATGCGTAGGATCTGTTAAGATAAGATATACGTGAGCAGCATATGTTAGTAACTCAGCGTGGTAGCCTCACTAATTTAGGACTTATATAGACTACACATTACTATTATGCTACAAAGTATCTTGATAGCACAGCAACAGACGTCTCCCGGATTGAGCTAGTATATATGCGTAGGATCTGTTAAGATAAGATATACGTGAGCAGTTTATGTTAGTAGTTCAGCGTGGTAGCCTCGCTATGTTAGGACTTATATAGACTACACATTACTATGTGGCTACAAAGTATCTTGATAGCACAGCAACAGAAGTCTCCCGGATTGAGCTAGTATATATGCGTAGGATCTGTTAAGATAAGATATACGTGAGCAGCATATGTTGTTAGCTCAGCGTGGTAGCCTCACTAATTTAGGACTTATATAGAAAACACATTATCCTGTCGCTACAAAGTATCTTGATAGCACAGCAACAGACGTCTCCCGGATTGAGCTAGTATATATGCGTAGGATCTGTTAAGATAAGATATACGTGAGCAGCATATGTTGTTAGCTCAGCGTGGTAGCCTCACTAATTTAGGACTTATATAGACTACACATTACTATTATGCTACAAAGTATCTTGATAGCAAAGCAACAGACGTCTCCCGGATTGAGCTAGTATATATGCGTAGGATCTGTTAAGATAAGATATACGTGAGCAGTTTATGTTAGTAACTCAGCGTGGTAGCCTCGCTATGTTAGGACTTATATAGACTACACATTACTATGTGGCTACAAAGTATCTGGATAGCACAGCAACAGACGTCTCCCGGATTGAGCTAGTATATATGCGTAGGATCTGTTAAGATAAGATATACGTGAGCAGTTTATGTTAGTAACTCAGCGTGGTAGCCTCGCTATGTTAGGACTTATATAGACTACACATTACTATGTGGCTACAAAGTATCTTGATAGCACAGCAACAGACGTCTCCCGGATTGAGCTAGTATATATGCGTAGGATCTGTTAAGATAAGATATACGTGAGCAGCCTATGTTAGTAGCTCAGCGTGGTAGCCTCAATAATTTAGGACTTATATAGACTACACATTACTATTATGCTACAAAGTATCTTGATAGCACAGCAACAGACGACTCCCGGATTGAGCTAGTATATATGCGTAGGATCTGTTAAGATAAGATATACGTGAGCAGCCTATGTTAGTAACTCAGCGTGGTAGCCTCAATAATTTAGGACTTATATAGACTACACATTACTATGTGGCTACAAAGTATCTTGATAGCACAGCAACAGACGTCTCCCGGATTGAGCTAGTATATATGCGTAGGATCTGTTAAGATAAGATATACGTGAGCAGCATATGTTAGTAGCTCAGCGTGGTAGCCTCAATAATTTAGGACTTATATAGACTACACATTACTATGTGGCTACAAAGTATCTTGATAGCACAGCAACAGACGTCTCCCGGATTGAGCTAGTATATATGCGTAGGATCTGTTAAGATAAGATATACGTGAGCAGTTTATGTTAGTAGTTCAGCGTGGTAGCCTCGCTATGTTAGGACTTATATAGACTACACATTACTATGTGGCTACAAAGTATTTTGATAGCACAGCAACAGACGTCTCCCGGATTGAGCTAGTATATATGCGTAGGATCTGTTAAGATAAGATATACGTGAGCAGCATATGTTAGTAGCTCAGCGTGGTAGCCTCGCTATCTTAGGACTTATATAGACTACACATTACTATGTGGCTACAAAGTATCTGGATAGCACAGCAACAGACGTCTCCCGGATTGAGCTAGTATATATGCGTAGGATCTGTTAAGATAAGATATACGTGAGCAGTTTATGTTAGTAACTCAGCATGGTAGCCTCGCTATGTTAGGACTTATATAGACTACACATTACTATGTGGCTACAAAGTATCTGGATAGCACAGCAAAAGACGTCTCCCGGATTGAGCTAGTATATATGCGTAGGATCTGTTAAGAAAAGATATACGTGAGCAGCATATGTTAGTAGCTCAGCGTGGTAGCCTCAATAATTTAGGACTTATATAGACTACACATTACTATGTGGCTACAAAGTATCTTGATAGCACAGCAACAGACGTCTCCCGGATTGAGCTAGTATATATGCGTAGGATCTGTTAAGATAAGATATACGTGAGCAGTTTATGTTAGTAGTTCAGCGTGGTAGCCTCGCTATGTTAGGACTTATATAGACTACACATTACTATGTGGCTACAAAGTATCTTGATAGCACAGCAACAGACGTCTCCCGGATTGAGCTAGTATATATGCGTAGGATCTGTTAAGATAAGATATACGTGAGCAGTTTATGTTAGTAGTTCAGCGTGGTAGCCTCGCTATGTTAGGACTTATATAGACTACACATTACTATGTGGCTACAAAGTATCTTGATAGCACAGCAACAGACGTCTCCCGGATTGAGCTAGTATATATGCGTAGGATCTGTTAAGATAAGATATACGTGAGCAGTTTATGTTAGTAGTTCAGCGTGGTAGCCTCGCTATGTTAGGACTTATATAGACTACACATTACTATGTGGCTACAAAGTATCTTGATAGCACAGCAACAGACGTCTCCCGGATTGAGCTAGTATATATGCGTAGGATCTGTTAAGATAAGATATACGTGAGCAGTTTATGTTAGTAGTTCAGCGTGGTAGCCTCGCTATGTTAGGACTTATATAGACTACACATTACTATGTGGCTACAAAGTATATGGATAGCACAGCAACAGACGACTCCCGGATTGAGCTAGTATATATGCGTAGGATCTGTTAAGATAAGATATACGTGAGCAGCATATGTTAGTAGCTCAGCGTGGTAGCCTCACTAATTTAGGACTTATATAGACTACACATTACTATGTGGCTACAAAGTATCTTGATAGCACAGCAACAGACGTCTCCCGGATTGAGCTAGTATATATGCGTAGGATCTGTTAAGATAAGATATACGTGAGCAGCATATGTTAGTAGCTCAGCGTGGTAGCCTCACTAATTTAGGACTTATATAGACTACACATTACTATTATGCTACAAAGTATCTTGATAGCACAGCAACAGACGTCTCCCGGATTGAGCTAGTATATATGCGAAGGCTCCGTTAAGATAAGATATACGTGAGCAGTTTATGTTAGTAACTCAGCGTGGTAGCCTCACTAATTTAGGACTTATATAGACTACACATTACTATGTGGCTACAAAGTATCTGAATAGCACAGCAACAGACGTCTCCCGGATTGAGCTAGTATATATGCGTAGGATCTGTTAAGATAAGGTATACGTGAGCAGTTTATGTTAGTAACTCAGCATGGTAGCCTCGCTATGTTAGGACTTATATAGACTACACATTACTATGTGGCTACAAAGTATCTGGATAGCACAGCAACAGACGTCTCCCGGATTGAGCTAGTATATATGCGTAGGATCTGTTAAGATAAGATATACGTGAGCAGCATATGTTAGTAGCTCAGCGTGGTAGCCTCACTAATTTAGGACTTATATAGACTACACATTACTATTATGCTACAAAGTATCTTGATAGCACAGCAACAGACGACTCCCGGATTGAGCTAGTATATATGCGTAGGATCTGTTAAGATAAGATATACGTGAGCAGCATATGTTAGTAGCTCAGCGTGGTAGCCTCACTATTTGAGGACTTATATATACTATACATTACTATGTGGCTTCAAAGTATCTGGATAGCACAACAACAGACAACTCCCGGATTGAGCTAGTATATATGCGTAGGATCTGTTAAGATAAGATATACGTGAGCAGCTTATGTTAGTAGCTCAGCGTGGTAGCCTCACTAATTTAGGACTTATATAGAAAACACATTATCATGTCGCTACAAAGTATCTGGATAGCACAGCAACAGACGTCTCCCGGATTGAGCTAGTATATATGCGTAGGATCTGTTAAGATAAGATATACGTGAGCAGCATATGTTAGTAGCTCAGCGTGGTAGCCTCGCTATGTTAGGACTTATATAGACTACACATTACTATTATGCTACAAAGTATCTTGATAGCACAGCAACAGACGTCTCCCGGATTGAGCTAGTATATATGCGTAGGATCTGTTAAGATAAGATATACGTGAGCAGCCTATGTTAGTAACTCAGCGTGGTAGCCTCGCTATGTTAGGACTTATATAGACTACACATTACTATGTGGCTACAAAGTATCTTGATAGCACAGCAACAGACGTCTCCCGGATTGAGCTAGTATATATGCGTAGGATCTGTTAAGATAAGATATACGTGAGCAGTTTATGTTAGTAGTTCAGCGTGGTAGCCTCACTAATTTAGGACTTATATAGACTACACATTACTATGTGGCTACAAAGTATCTTGATAGCACAGCAACAGACGTCTCCCGGATTGAGCTAGTATATATGCGTAGGATCTGTTAAGATAAGATATACGTGAGCAGCATATGTTAGTAGTTCAGCGTGGTAGCCTCACTATTTGAGGACTTATATAGACTACACATTACTATGTGGCTACAAAGTATCTGGATAGCACAACAACAGACAACTCCCGGATTGAGCTAGTATATATGCGTAGGATCTGTTAAGATAAGATATACGTGAGCAGCTTATGTTAGTAACTCAGCGTGGTAGCCTCACTATTTGAGGACTTATATAGACTATACATTACTATGTGGCTTCAAAGTATCTGGATAGCACAACAACAGACAACTCCCGGATTGAGCTAGTATATATGCGTAGGATCTGTTAAGATAAGATATACGTGAGCAGCTTATGTTAGTAACTCAGCGTGGTAGCCTCACTATTTGAGGACTCATATAGACTACACATTACTATGTGGCTACAAAGTATCTGTATAGCACAGCAACAGACAACTCCCGGATTGAGCTAGTGTATATGCGTATGCTCTGTTAAGATAAGATATACGTGAACAGCTTATGTTAGTAACTCAGCGTGGTAGCCTCAATAATTTAGGACTTATATAGACTATACATTACTATGTCGCTTCAAAGTATCTGGATAGCATAGCAACAGACGACTCTCTAATTGAGCTAATATATATGCGTAGGCTCTGTTATAATAAGATATACGTGAGCAGCTTATGTTAGTAACTCAGCGTGGTAGCCTCACTAATTTAGGATTTATATAGACTACACATTACTATGTGGCTACAAAGTATCTGGATAGCACAGCAACAGACGACTCTCTAATTGAGCTAATATATATGCGTAGGCTCTGTTATAATAAGATATACGTGAGCAGCTTATGTTAGTAACTCAGCGTGGTAGCCTCACTAATTTAGGATTTATATAGACTACACATTACTATGTGGCTACAAAGTATCTGGATAGCACAGCAACAGACGACTCTCTAATTGAGCTAATATATATGCGTAGGCTCTGTTATAATAAGATATACGTGAGCAGCTTATGTTAGTAACTCAGCGTGGTAGCCTCACTAATTTAGGATTTATATAGACTACACATTACTATGTGGCTACAAAGTATCTGGATAGCACAGCAACAGACGACTCTCTAATTGAGCTAATATATATGCGTAGGCTCTGTTATAATAAGATATACGTGAGCAGCTTATGTTAGTAACTCAGCGTGGTAGCCTCACTAATTTAGGATTTATATAGACTATACATTACTATGTCGCTTCAAAGTATCTGGATAGCATAGCAACAGACGACTCTCTAATTGAGCTAATATATATGCGTAGGCTCTGTTATAATGAGATATACGTGAGCAGCTTATGTTAGTAACTCAGCGTGGTAGCCTCACTAATTTAGGATTTATATAGACTACACATTACTATGTGGCTACAAAGTATCTGGATAGCACAGCAACAGACGACTCTCTAATTGAGCTAATATATATGCGTAGGCTCTGTTATAATAAGATATACGTGAGCAGCTTATGTTAGTAACTCAGCGTGGTAGCCTCACTAATTTAGGATTTATATAGACTACACATTACTATGTGGCTACAAAGTATCTGGATAGCACAGCAACAGACGTCTCCCGGATTGAGCTAGTATATATGCGTATGCTCTGTTAAGATAAGATATACGTGAGCAGCTTATGTTAGTAACTCAGCGTGGTAGCCTCACTATTTGAGGACTTATATAGACTATACATTACTATGTCGCTTCAAAGTATCTTGATAGCACAGCAACAGACGACTCCCGGATTGAGCTAGTATATATGCGTAGGATCTGTTAAGATAAGATATACGTGAGCAGCATATGTTAGTAGCTCAGCGTGGTAGCCTCACTATTTGAGGACTTATATATACTATACATTACTATGTGGCTTCAAAGTATCTGGATAGCACAACAACAGACAACTCCCGGATTGAGCTAGTATATATGCGTAGGATCTGTTAAGATAAGATATACGTGAGCAGTTTATGTTAGTAGCTCAGCGTGGTAGCCTCACTAATTTAGGACTTATATAGAAAACACATTATCCTGTCGCTACAAAGTATCTGGATAGCACAACAACAGACGTCTCCCGGATTGAGCTAGTATATATGCGTAGGATCTGTTAAGATAAGATATACGTGAGCAGCATATGTTAGTAACTCAGCGTGGTAGCCTCGCTATGTTAGGACTTATATAGACTACACATTACTATGTGGCTACAAAATATCTGGATAGCACAGCAACAGACGACTCCCGGATTGAGCTAGTATATATGCGTAGGATCTGTTAAGATAAGATATACGTGAGCAGCATATGTTAGTAACTCAGCGTGGTAGCCTCGCTATGTTAGGACTTATATAGACTACACATTACTATGTGGCTACAAAATATCTGGATAGCACAGCAACAGACGACTCCCGGATTGAGCTAGTATATATGCGTAGGATCTGTTAAGATAAGATATACGTGAGCAGCATATGTTAGTAACTCAGCGTGGTAGCCTCGCTATGTTAGGACTTATATAGACTACACATTACTATGTGGCTACAAAATATCTTGATAGCACAGCAACAGACGTCTCCCGGATTGAGCTAGTATATATGCGTAGGATCTGTTAAGATAAGATATACGTGAGCAGCATATGTTAGTAACTCAGCGTGGTAGCCTCGCTATGTTAGGACTTATATAGACTACACATTACTATGTGGCTACAAAATATCTGGATAGCACAGCAACAGACGACTCCCGGATTGAGCTAGTATATATGCGTAGGATCTGTTAAGATAAGATATACGTGAGCAGCATATGTTAGTAACTCAGCGTGGTAGCCTCGCTATGTTAGGACTTATATAGACTACACATTACTATGTGGCTACAAAATATCTGGATAGCACAGCAACAGACGACTCCCGGATTGAGCTAGTATATATGCGTAGGATCTGTTAAGATAAGATATACGTGAGCAGCATATGTTAGTAACTCAGCGTGGTAGCCTCGCTATGTTAGGACTTATATAGACTACACATTACTATGTGGCTACAAAATATCTGGATAGCACAGCAACAGACGACTCCCGGATTGAGCTAGTATATATGCGTAGGATCTGTTAAGATAAGATATACGTGAGCAGCATATGTTAGTAACTCAGCGTGGTAGCCTCGCTATGTTAGGACTTATATAGACTACACATTACTATGTGGCTACAAAATATCTGGATAGCACAGCAACAGACGACTCCCGGATTGAGCTAGTATATATGCGTAGGATCTGTTAAGATAAGATATACGTGAGCAGCATATGTTAGTAACTCAGCGTGGTAGCCTCGCTATGTTAGGACTTATATAGACTACACATTACTATGTGGCTACAAAATATCTGGATAGCACAGCAACAGACGACTCCCGGATTGAGCTAGTATATATGCGTAGGATCTGTTAAGATAAGATATACGTGAGCAGCATATGTTAGTAACTCAGCGTGGTAGCCTCGCTATGTTAGGACTTATATAGACTACACATTACTATGTGGCTACAAAATATCTTGATAGCACAGCAACAGACGTCTCCCGGATTGAGCTAGTATATATGCGTAGGATCTGTTAAGATAAGATATACGTGAGCAGCATATGTTAGTAGCTCAGCGTGGTAGCCTCGCTATGTTAGGACCTATATAGACTACACATTACTATTATGCTACAAAGTATCTTGATAGCACAGCAACAGACGTCTCCCGGATTGAGCTAGTATATATGCGTAGGATCTGTTAAGATAAGATATACGTGAGCAGCATATGTTAGTAGCTCAGCGTGGTAGCCTCGCTATGTTAGGACCTATATAGACTACACATTACTATTATGCTACAAAGTATCTTGATAGCACAGCAACAGACGTCTCCCGGATTGAGCTAGTATATATGCGTAGGATCTGTTAAGATAAGATATACGTGAGCAGCCTATGTTAGTAACTCAGCGTGGTAGCCTCGCTATGTTAGGACTTATATAGACTACACATTACTATGTGGCTACAAAGTATCTTGATAGCACAGCAACAGACGTCTCCCGGATTGAGCTAGTATATATGCGTAGGATCTGTTAAGATAAGATATACGTGAGCAGTTTATGTTAGTAGTTCAGCGTGGTAGCCTCACTAATTTAGGACTTATATAGACTACACATTACTATGTGGCTACAAAGTATCTTGATAGCACAGCAACAGACGTCTCCCGGATTGAGCTAGTATATATGCGTAGGATCTGTTAAGATAAGATATACGTGAGCAGCATATGTTAGTAGTTCAGCGTGGTAGCCTCACTATTTGAGGACTTATATAGACTACACATTACTATGTGGCTACAAAGTATCTGGATAGCACAACAACAGACAACTCCCGGATTGAGCTAGTATATATGCGTAGGATCTGTTAAGATAAGATATACGTGAGCAGCATATGTTAGTAGTTCAGCGTGGTAGCCTCACTATTTGAGGACTTATATAGACTACACATTACTATGTGGCTACAAAGTATCTGGATAGCACAACAACAGACAACTCCCGGATTGAGCTAGTATATATGCGTAGGATCTGTTAAGATAAGATATACGTGAGCAGCTTATGTTAGTAACTCAGCGTGGTAGCCTCACTATTTGAGGACTTATATAGACTATACATTACTATGTGGCTTCAAAGTATCTGGATAGCACAACAACAGACAACTCCCGGATTGAGCTAGTATATATGCGTAGGATCTGTTAAGATAAGATATACGTGAGCAGCTTATGTTAGTAACTCAGCGTGGTAGCCTCACTATTTGAGGACTTATATAGACTACACATTACTATGTGGCTACAAAGTATCTGTATAGCACAGCAACAGACAACTCCCGGATTGAGCTAGTGTATATGCGTATGCTCTGTTAAGATAAGATATACGTGAACAGCTTATGTTAGTAACTCAGCGTGGTAGCCTCGCTATGTTAGGACTTATATAGACTATACATTACTATGTCGCTTCAAAGTATCTGGATAGCATAGCAACAGACGACTCTCTAATTGAGCTAATATATATGCGTAGGCTCTGTTATAATAAGATATACGTGAGCAGCTTATGTTAGTAACTCAGCGTGGTAGCCTCACTAATTTAGGATTTATATAGACTACACATTACTATGTGGCTACAAAGTATCTGGATAGCACAGCAACAGACGACTCTCTAATTGAGCTAATATATATGCGTAGGCTCTGTTATAATAAGATATACGTGAGCAGCTTATGTTAGTAACTCAGCGTGGTAGCCTCACTAATTTAGGATTTATATAGACTACACATTACTATGTGGCTACAAAGTATCTGGATAGCACAGCAACAGACGACTCTCTAATTGAGCTAATATATATGCGTAGGCTCTGTTATAATAAGATATACGTGAGCAGCTTATGTTAGTAACTCAGCGTGGTAGCCTCACTAATTTAGGATTTATATAGACTACACATTACTATGTGGCTACAAAGTATCTGGATAGCACAGCAACAGACGACTCTCTAATTGAGCTAATATATATGCGTAGGCTCTGTTATAATAAGATATACGTGAGCAGCTTATGTTAGTAACTCAGCGTGGTAGCCTCACTAATTTAGGATTTATATAGACTACACATTACTATGTGGCTACAAAGTATCTGGATAGCACAGCAACAGACGACTCTCTAATTGAGCTAATATATATGCGTAGGCTCTGTTATAATAAGATATACGTGAGCAGCTTATGTTAGTAACTCAGCGTGGTAGCCTCACTAATTTAGGATTTATATAGACTATACATTACTATGTCGCTTCAAAGTATCTGGATAGCATAGCAACAGACGACTCTCTAATTGAGCTAATATATATGCGTAGGCTCTGTTATAATAAGATATACGTGAGCAGCTTATGTTAGTAACTCAGCGTGGTAGCCTCACTAATTTAGGATTTATATAGACTACACATTACTATGTGGCTACAAAGTATCTGGATAGCACAGCAACAGACGACTCTCTAATTGAGCTAATATATATGCGTAGGCTCTGTTATAATAAGATATACGTGAGCAGCTTATGTTAGTAACTCAGCGTGGTAGCCTCACTAATTTAGGATTTATATAGACTATACATTACTATGTCGCTTCAAAGTATCTGGATAGCATAGCAACAGACGACTCTCTAATTGAGCTAATATATATGCGTAGGCTCTGTTATAATAAGATATACGTGAGCAGCTTATGTTAGTAACTCAGCGTGGTAGCCTCACTAATTTAGGATTTATATAGACTATACATTACTATGTCGCTTCAAAGTATCTGGATAGCATAGCAACAGACGACTCTCTAATTGAGCTAATATATATGCGTAGGCTCTGTTATAATAAGATATACGTGAGCAGCTTATGTTAGTAACTCAGCGTGGTAGTCTCACTAATTTAGGATTTATATAGACTATACATTACTATGTCGCTTCAAAGTATCTGGATAGCATAGCAACAGACGACTCTCTAATTGAGCTAATATATATGCGTAGGCTCTGTTATAATAAGATATACGTGAGCAGCTTATGTTAGTAACTCAGCGTGGTAGCCTCACTAATTTAGGATTTATATAGACTATACATTACTATGTCGCTTCAAAGTATCTGGATAGCATAGCAACAGACGACTCTCTAATTGAGCTAATATATATGCGTAGGCTCTGTTATAATAAGATATACGTGAGCAGCTTATGTTAGTAACTCAGCGTGGTAGCCTCACTAATTTAGGATTTATATAGACTACACATTACTATGTGGCTACAAAGTATCTGGATAGCACAGCAACAGACGACTCTCTAATTGAGCTATTATATATGCGTAGGCTCTGTTATAATAAGATATACGTGAGCAGCTTATGTTAGTAACTCAGCGTGGTAGCCTCACTAATTTAGGATTTATATAGACTACACATTACTATGTGGCTACAAAGTATCTGGATAGCACAGCAACAGACGACTTCCTTATTGAGGTAGAGCATATGCGTAGACTCTGTTAAGATAGGATATACGTGAGCAGTTTATGTTAGTAACTCAGCGTGGTAGCCTCACTAATTTAGGACTAATATAGACTACACATTACTATGTCGCTTCAAAGTATCTTGATAGCATAGCAACAGACGACTCTCTAATTGAGCTATTATGTATGCGTAGGCTCTGTTATAATAAGATATACGTGAGCAGCTTATGTTAGTAACTCAGCGTGGTAGCCTCACTAATTTAGGACTTATATAGACTACACATTACTATGTCGCTTCAAAGTATCTTGATAGCATAGCAACAGACGACTCTCTAATTGAGCTAATATATATGCGTAGGCTCTGTTATAATAAGATATACGTGAGCAGCTTATGTTAGTAACTCAGCGTGGTAGCCTCACTAATTTAGGATTTATATAGACTACACATTACTATGTGGCTACAAAGTATCTGGATAGCACAGCAACAGACGACTTCCTTATTGAGGTAGAGCATATGCGTAGACTCTGGTTAGATAGGATATACGTGAGCAGTTTATGTTAGTAACTCAGCGTGGTAGCCTCACTAATTTAGGATTTATATAGACTATACATTACTATTTGGCTACAAAGTATATGGATAGCACAGCAACAGACGACTTCCGGATTGAGGTAGAGCATATGCGTAGACTCTGTTAAGATAAGATATACGTGAGCAGCTTATGTTAGTAACTCAGCGTGGTAGCCTCACTAATTTAGGATTTATATAGACTACAAATTACTATGTGGCTACAAAGTATATGGATAGCACAGCAACAGACGACTTCCGGATTGAGATAGAGCATATGCGTAGGCTCTGTTAAGATAAGATATACGTGAGCAGTTTATGTTAGTAACTCAGCGTGGTAGCCTCACTAATTAAGGGCCTATATAGAATATACATTACTATGTGGCTACAAAGTATATGGATAGCACAGCAACAGACGACTCCCGGATTGAGCTAGTGTATATGCGTAGGATCTGTTAAGATAGGATATACGTGAGCAGCTTATGTTAGTAACTCAGCGTGGTAGCCTCACTAATTAAAGGCCTATATAGACTATACATTACTATGTGGCTACAAAGTTTATGGATAGCACAGCAACAGACAACTCCCGGATTGAGCTAGTGTATATGCGTAGGATCTGTTAAGATAGGATATACGTGAGCAGCTTATGTTAGTAACTCAGCGCGGTAGCCTCAATAATTTAGGACTTATATAGACTACACAGTACTATGTGGCTACAAAGTATCTGGATAGTGCAGCAACAGACAACTCTCGGATTGAGCTAGTGTATATGCGTATGCTCTGTTAAGATAAGATATACGTGAACAGCTTATGTTAGTAACTCAGCGCGGTAGCCTCAATAATTTAGGACTTATATAGACTACACGTTACTATGTGGCTACAATGTATCTGGATAGTGCAGCAACAGACAACTCCCGGATTGAGCTAGTGTATATGCGTATGCTCTGTTAAGATAAGATATACGTGAACAGCTTATGTTAGTAACTCAGCGTGGTAGCCTCAATAATTTAGGACTTATGTAGACTACACATTACTATGTGGCTACAAAGTATCTGGATAGTGCAGCAACAGACAACTCCCGGATTGAGCTAGTGTATATGCGTATGCTCTGTTAAGATAAGATATAGGTAAACAGCCTATGTTAGTAACTCAGCGTGGTAGCCTCAATAATTTAGGACTTATATAGCTACACATTACTATGTGGCTACAAAGTATCTGGATAGTGCAGTAACAGACAACTCCCGGATTGAGCTAGTGTATATGCGTATGCTCTGTTAAGATAAGATATACGTGAACAGCTTATGTTAGTAACTCATCGTGGTAGCCTCAATAATTTAGGACTTATATAGACTATACATTACTATGTGGCTACAAAGTATCTGGATAGCACAGCAACAGACGACTTCCGGATTGAGGTAGAACATATGCGTAGACTCTGTTAAGATAAGATATACGTGAACAGCTTATGTTAGTAACTCAGCGTGGTAGCCTCAATAATTTAGGACTTATATAGACTACACATTACTATGTGGCTACAAAGTATCTGGATAGTGCAGTAACAGACAACTCCCGGATTGAGGTAGAGCATATGCGTAGACTCTGTTAAGATAGGATATACGTGAGCAGTTTATGTTAGTAACTCAGCGTGGTAGCCTCACTAATTTAGGACTTATATAGACTACACATTACTATGTGGCTACAAAGTATATGGATAGCACAGCAACAGACGACTTCCGGATTGAGGTAGAGCATATGCGTAGACTCTGTTAAGATAGGATATACGTGAGCAGTTTATGTTAGTAACTCAGCGTGGTAGCCTCACTAATTTAGGATTTATATAGACTACAAATTACTATGTGGCTACAAAGTATATGGATAGCACAGCAACAGACGACTTCCGGATTGAGGTAGAGCATATGCGTAGACTCTGTTAAGATAGGATATACGTGAGCAGTTTATGTTAGTAACTCATCGTGGTAGCCTCACTAATTTAGGACTTATATAGACTACAAATTACTATGTGGCTACAAAGTATATGGATAGCACAGCAACAGACGACTCCCGGATTGAGGTAGAGCATATGCGTAGACTCTTTTAAGATAGGATATACGTGAGCAGTTTATGTTAGTAACTCAGCGTGGTAGCCTCACTAATTTAGGATTTATATAGACTACAAATTACTATGTGGCTACAAAGTATATGGATAGCACAGCAACAGACGACTCCCGGATTGAGGTAGAGCATATGCGTAGACTCTTTTAAGATAGGATATACGTGAGCAGTTTATGTTAGTAACTCAGCGTGGTAGCCTCACTAATTTAGGACTTATATAGACTATACATTACTATGTGGCTACAAAGTATCTGGATAGCACAACAACAGACGTCACGAAACCTCCTCATGTCACAATAATTACACGAAACTTCCTCATGTCACAATAATTACAAGAAACTTCCTCATGTCACAATAATTACAAGAAACCTCCTCATGTAACAATATATACACGAAACTTCCTCATGTCACAATAATTACACGAAACTTCCTCATGTCACAATAATTACACGAAACCTCCTCATGTCACAATAATTACACGAAACTTCCTCATGTCACAATAATTACACGAAACTTCCTCATGTCACAATAATTACACGAAACCTCCTCATGTCACAATAATTACAAGAAACTTCCTCATGTCACAATAATTACACGAAACCTCCTCATGTCACAATAATTACACGAAACTTCCTCATGTCACAATAATTACACGAAACTTCTTCATGTCACAATAATTACACGAAACTTCCTCATGTCACAATAATTACACGAAACTTCCTCATGTCACAATAATTACACGAAACTTCCTCATGTCACAATAATTACACGAAACTTCCTCATGTCACAATAATTACACGAAACCTCCTCATGTCACAATAATTACAAGAAACTTCCTCATGTCACAATAATTACACGAAACTTCCTCATGTCACAATAATTACACGAAACCTCCTCATGTCACAATAATTACACGAAACTTCCTCATGTCACAATAATTACACGAAACTTCCTCATGTCACAATAATTACACGAAACCTCCTCATGTCACAATAATTACAAGAAACTTCCTCATGTCACAATAATTACACGAAACCTCCTCATGTCACAATAATTACACGAAACTTCCTCATGTCACAATAATTACACGAAACTTCTTCATGTCACAATAATTACACGAAACTTCTTCATGTCACAATAATTACACGAAACTTCCTCATGTCACAATAATTACACGAAACTTCCTCATGTCACAATAATTACACGAAACTTCCTCATGTCACAATAATTACACGAAACCTCCTCATGTCACAATAATTACAAGAAACTTCCTCATGTCACAATAATTACACGGAACTTCCTCATGTCACAATAATTACACGAAACCTCCTCATGTCACAATAATTACACGAAACTTCCTCATGTCACAATAATTACACGAAACTTCCTCATGTCACAATAATTACACGAAACTTCCTCATGTCACAATAATTACACGAAAGGTCCTCATGTCACAATAATTACACGAAACTTCCTCATGTCACAATAATTACACGAAACCTCCTCATGTCACAATAATTACACGAAAGTTCCTCATGTCACAATAATTACAAGAAACCTCCTCATGTAACAATATATACACGAAACTTCCTAATGTCACAATAATTACACGAAACCTCCTCATGTAACAATATATACACGAATCCTCCTCATGTCACAATAATTACACGAAACTTCCTCATGTCACAATAATTACAAGAAACTTCCTCATGTCACAATAATTACAAGAAACCTCCTCATGTAACAATATATACACGAAACTTCCTCATGTCACAATAATTACACGAAACTTCCTCATGTCACAATAATTACACGAAACCTCCTCATGTAACAATATATACACGAAACCTCCTCATGTCACAATAATTACACGAAACTTCCTCATGTCACAATAATTACAAGAAACTTCCTCATGTCACAATAATTACAAGAAACCTCCTCATGTAACAATATATACACGAAACTTCCTCATGTCACAATAATTACACGAAACGTCCTCATGTCACAATAATTACACGAAACCTCCTCATGTAACAATATATACACGAAACCTCCTCATGTCACAATAATTACACGAAACTTCCTCATGTCACAATAATTACAAGAAACTTCCTCATGTCACAATAATTACAAGAAACCTCCTCATGTCACAATAATTACACGAAACTTCCTCATGTCACAATAATTACACGAAACCTCCTCATGTCACAATAATTACACGAAACTTCCTCATGTCACAATAATTACACGAAACTTCCTCATGTCACAATAATTACACGAAACCTCCTCATGTCACAATAATTACACGAAACTTCTTCATGTCACAATAATTACACGAAACCTCCTCATGTCACAATAATTACACGAAACTTCCTCATGTCACAATAATTACACGAAACCTCCTCATGTAACAATATGTACACGAAACCTCCTCATGTCACAATAATTACACGAAACTTCCTCATGTCACAATAATTACACGAAACTTCCTCATGTCACAATAATTACACGAAACCTCCTCATGTCACAATAATTACAAGAAACTTCCTCATGTCACAATAACTACACGAAACTTCCTCATGTCACAATAATTACACGAAACCTCCTCATGTCACAATAATTACACGAAACTTCCTCATGTCACAATAATTACACGAAACTTCCTCATGTCACAATAATTACACGAAACCTCCTCATGTCACAATAATTACACGAAACTTCCTCATGTCACAATAATTACACGAAACTTCCTCATGTCACAATAATTACACGAAACGTCCTCATGTCACAATAATTACACGAAACTTCCTCATGTCACAATAATTACACGAAACTTCCTCATGTCACAATAATTACACGAAACTTCCTCATGTCACAATAATTACACGAAACTTCCTCATGTCACAATAATTACACGAAACCTCCTCATGTCACAATAATTACAAGAAACTTCCTCATGTCACAATAATTACACGAAACTTCCTCATGTTACAATAAGTACACGAAACTTCCTCATGTCACAATAATTACACGAAACTTCCTCATGTCACAATAATTACACGAAACTTCCTCATGTCACAATAATTACACGAACCTTCCTCATGTCACAATAATTACACGAAACCTCCTCATGTCACAATAATTACACGAAAGTTCCTCATGTCACAATAATTACAAGAAACCTCCTCATGTAACAATATATACACGAAACTTCCTAATGTCACAATAATTACACGAAACCTCCTCATGTAACAATATATACACGAAACCTCCTCATGTCACAATAATTACACGAAACTTCCTCATGTCACAATAATTACAAGAAACTTCCTCATGTCACAATAATTACAAGAAACCTCCTCATGTAACAATATATACACGAAACTTCCTCATGTCACAATAATTACACGAAACTTCCTCATGTCACAATAATTACACGAAACCTCCTCATGTCACAATAATTACACGAAACTTCCTCATTACACAATAATTACACGAAACTTTCTCATGTCACAATAATTACACGAAACGTCCTCATGTCACAATAATTACACGAAACGTCCTCATGTCACAATAATTACACGAAACTTCCTCATGTCACAATAATTACACGAAACTTCCTCATGTCACAATAATTACACGAAACCTCCTCATGTCACAATAATTACACGAAACTTCCTCATGTCACAATAATTACACGAAACTTCCTCATGTCACAATAATTACACGAAACTTCCTCATGTCACAATAATTACACGAAAGGTCCTCATGTCACAATAATTACACGAAACTTCCTCATGTCACAATAATTACACGAAACTTCCTCATGTCACAATAATTACACGAAACTTCCTCATGTCACAATAATTACACGAAACTTCCTCATGTCACAATATATACACGAAACTTCCTCATGTCACAATAATTACACGAGACTTCCTCATGTCACAATAATTACACGAAACTTCCTCATGTCACAATAATTATACAAAATTCCTCATGTCACAATAATTATACAAAATTCCTCATGTCACAATAATTACATTAATATGGAATTTTCCAAAGGGGTTGACTCATGTATTTACAATATTATTTTTATTCTTATTAATCGGGAGTTTGTCATTGAAACGCATTTGAGTCAAGAGTCATTAATAAATGACTAATTTGTGAATTTTGTGTAGCCTACGTCTTTATTTGTTAGTAAGATAGTCTCACAAGCTAAGCTTAAAGAAAAGTTGGTAGCATTGCTTGTATGTTCCCTCAGGTAACATCTATAAATAAAATTAATAACAGTTTTCCACAAAGGTATGGTGCCCAATAATCCGAGCTTATGCTAAGCTGTAATTTTGAGAAGTAAACGAACGTATGAAGGACTTGTAGGCTCTAAGCCATTTAGACCTGTGTAAAGTGGGTAGGGATGGGTTTCGGCCACATGTGTCTTAACGTTTGCGTAAGTATTAGTTACAGTAAGGCCAACATTGCCGGAGTAATAAAGCCCTTGCGTTTTGAATTACACTTCGAACGTTACACGCCTTAATCTCACGCGAACAGCGCTCTGGAGATCTGTAAAGGCCTTTCAAAAGTAATCCAATGAAGCGAAAAACCAAGACTGAGCCGTTTATTTCAATTCTTACTACATATTAGTGCACTCTCCTTATAGGCCTATATAGCATATCTTGTTCAAATTGTCAATCGTTAGTGAAATACTTTTTATTCATCCACTCAAGGTCAAATACATTTTTTGAAACTCGTAGTTGCTGACACTTGATGTTACTACAGGTTTTTCAAGTAATAATTCAATAATTAAATTTAATTAATTAATTCTAGTTTCATATGGGAGAAAAACGTTCACAAATGTTATGCAACATAGTTATTTCGTCTCATTTGACTTAAAATAAGTACTAAAATATGATTTTATAAAACAGTTGATATTTTGTTGTAGGTTATGTGGTGGGACAGCTGTTTTAACGCTTAGGTTAAGTTACTTTATTTATATTAATTTTAACTATTTAATGAAAACAACCAAAATAAAATTTGTCTCTGCTGGCCTAAGTAGGATTTGACTTGTTTAAAACTTATTCAACTTATTACAAGAATAATATGACCGTGGGTACTTTTCTAAAGCTGTGATTTCCGAGTAAAGTCGATATAAATCGAAGGTTCATGCTTCGGTGTATTATAATTAGCCTCAATACGGCTGTTTCGTCACCTCTCGCGGATTCAATGCCCGGGACAGGAGATTCTCACGGGCTGCCAGGGAAGGGGACGTTGCAATTCCGAACTATATTTACCGATTGGATACGGCCGAGCTTACTGTGGTCGTCACCGCCGAATTTCCTGCCGCACTTTGCGGGCATTGCTCTTTCCGCGGACACTTACTTTGTGTGTACGCATGCTTGCATGTAATGTGACATTTTATTGATGATATATGATTCAGTTATAAAAGTAATCTGTTCCAGAGATCGGTGTAGAGTTATTAAAGAATTAGTTTAGACTTATCTAAAGAATAATTTAAAATTAGTTTTCAAGTGTCAGAATCCAATCAATTCCCCCAGAACTTTTTGCTTTTATTCCTTTTTAAAAGAATTGGCTCGAATTTTTCATTTAATTTTTCCAAGATAGAAAGTTTCGCAAGTTTTTGTGAATAGCATAAGCTTATTCACTAATTAAAATAGAGTAATTGCTAATTAATGAGCATGAGGACCCGGGTTCAACTGCTACAGAGAATGAAAACTTTATCCAATGAGGATAATGGAAACGTGTTTGCAAAGCAATAACCAAACACAACTTCCTCGCATTATGTTTCTGTAAGCTGTCAGAAACATGCCGCCCGCCCTACTGACTTCCTGCTAAGGGTGGATCTGCGCTCCAGACAGGTTTCTCTTGTATAATTAACTGTCCTTGACTTAACATTAACTTTAAATTGAACAATTCATGGTTTTTTAATTTATATCTGTTTTTAACTGGGGTCAAATATACTTATTTGGTTGGAGTTCATCTAGTCTCAGGAGCGGATCTGTCACCAGTCCAGGCTCTTGCAGACTTGTGCCTTGCCTGACGGGATTCGGGGAGCGTGGACTCAAGGGCTTGACTGCATACTTCTACCTATTATACATCTATATTTGTAAAAGACCCGAAAGACTAGACTCCAAGTCCAAACTCTTCTTCTTTTCACTGTATTTCTTTCTTCTCACAAATCTTTACAAAAAACACACTTTATTATGCTTCAGGCCAGTTCAGCTTGTGGAAATAAGTACAAAGTGAAATAAAGAACGATTGAAGAATAGTGCCATCCACAAAGAATTCGATGATTACTGTATAACCAAAAATAAGGAATTTTTACACTCTCTGTCCTGAGCCATGCAAAATGAGTCACTATTAGGTGTATTACTTGAGTGGTTACGAATTGAGTTGACGTTGTCCTCATTAAAGAAAAATCTAAGTGCCATTACATAGGCAAGTGGCTTGTATAATTACATGTTATAGCGTTTAAGGGGAGTCATTCTTAATATTAAAAAAAAACAAGGGATTCAGCTAAACATAGGCCTATGGAATCTTTAATTTAACAAATTAATGTTTGTATATCTCTTAGGCCCTCTAAATCGTTCATGCAATCCACATGAAGTTTTGGGAAGTAATTTCATACACTCCTTAGAAGGTTCAGGCATATTTGTAGCCCGCTTGGAGGCCCCTAAGTCGATATTGTTCAAAAATAAAACAATAAAAATGGCCACTTTTCTGACCAAGCATTCAGTCAATTACTAAGATTTATTAATATAGATGCAACTACTACTCAATAGATGGCTGTAATCCCGCTGTGACGTAGGCTGCAGCTGATACTTGAATTAAGTGAAAATAATTTTCTTAAAATTTTTGTATGTGTTTAGGTTAGTTTAAATAACAGCTGTTTTAACGCTTGAGTTATATTACTTTATTTACTATTCAATATTAAGTAAAATACTATTGAATTGAAAACTTCTTTAATTTATAAGTTTATTAATTTATAAAATAAATCCTACTAAATTATTTTAATATAATAAATATTAGTTCTATTCTTTGTGTGTTAAAGTATTATTTGAATGTAATAGATTCAGAATTAGACTAAATTTTGTTGTTTCAAGAAAGATAAGATTTAGTTTATTATTTTTACACTGAAGTCCTAGAAATAATGATTGAAATTTATTTAGTAACTATGATTTCATATAGGCTAT
Source organism: Prosapia bicincta (assembly GCA_036971475.1). Classification (NCBI taxonomy): domain Eukaryota; kingdom Metazoa; phylum Arthropoda; class Insecta; order Hemiptera; family Cercopidae; genus Prosapia; species Prosapia bicincta. The sequence continues at coordinate 95,096,289 of JBAIZL010000010.1, forward strand.
ATTGGGCGGTGGCTATAAGTTGTTTTGCAGTAACCATAAGTGCACGGTTAGATATGATTCAAAATAAATGGAATATGTTGTTCATTACAATAAATACTATAGGGTTTACTTTCGAACTGAATACTTTATAGGTAAGGCAGAACGTCTGTCGGGTCTGTAAGTGCAAAGTGAAATTCTTAGGTGCCTCCTTCTTAGGTCAACAAAGAAAAATATTATTTTAATTACTTTTTGTTAAATAATTACAATTATTATAAATAAAGTAACATAACCTATGCGTTAAAACTGCTGTTCTACAACATGACCTATAACATAAAATCAGCTGTTTTATGAAATCATATGTTATCACTAATATTAAGCCAAGTGGGATGAATAATTATATTGCATACCTTGCCCCTTTTGTGAAAAGTTTTTTCCCATTTAAAACTAAAACTAATTAATTAAATTTAATTAATGAATTAATATTTGATACACCTGTATTAACATCAAGTGTCAACCGCTACAAGTTTGGAGATATGTTTATTGAACTTGAGTGAATGAATAAATGTATTTTATTAACGATTGAATTTTTGAACAGGATATTTATAATTAAAGTGTGAACTAATAGAAGGAATTGGAAAAATAATGAAATTACCAATGGTTTTATTTTACCGTTGAAGCTTTTGAAACGGCCTGACAATGAAATAATTAAAGCGAAGAAAATAAGCGCCACATGCTGCGTGCACCACACCGCGTCTATCCTATATTTTTCAGCAGGTTTTGTTTCCTAAAGGGATGGCAGGCAACACAATAAACAACTCTAGCCTGGATAAACTCCGGCATTTCTTTCACGTGTACGTAAATAATGAACTGGTGACGTTCTGTTTACGTTTCTGCGCCGTGACCCTTAGATTGTACATTTTGTTAGACCGTCTTCTGAAAAGGAGTCTTGAGTCTGGTTTTATTTAGAGTTCATATTTCTGAAGCTGTTGAAATATTTTAAGACGTTTGTTGTTATTTATATTCAACAATTGTTTACTATTACAATTATTACCTAACATACCCATCAATTCCGTGTATATATAGACTATATCTTGTTAATATCTTGATAACAACAAGATTTCTTTTTATATTTTAAGCAAACCTAAGAATTCTCTGTACATCTAAGCATAGACTACTACTATTTTGTAATTGGCATAAACACCTTGTTATTTCCAGCAAGCCTTAGACTTTCCTGTACATCTAAGCATAGACTACTACTATTTTGTAATTGGCATAAACACCTTGTTATTTCCAGCAAGCCTTAGACTTTCCTGTACATCTAAGCATAGACTACTACTATTTTGTAATTGGCATAAACACCTTGTTATTTCCAGCAAGCCTTAGACTTTCCTGTACATCTAAGCATAGACTACTACTATTTTGTAATTGGCATAAACACCTTGTTATTTCCAGCAAGCCTTAGACTTTCCTGTACATCTAAGCATAGACTACTACTATTTTGTAATTGGCATAAACACCTTGTTATTTCCAGCAAGCCTTAGACTTTCCTGTACATCTAAGCATAGACTACTACTATTTTGTAATTGGCATAAACACCTTGTTATTTCCAGCAAGCCTTAGACTTTCCTGTACATCTAAGCATAGACTACTACTATTTTGTAATTGGCATAAACACCTTGTTATTTCCAGCAAGCCTTAGACTTTCCTGTACATCTAAGCATAGACTACTACTATTTTGTAATTGGCATAAACACCTTGTTATTTCCAGCAAGCCTTAGACTTTCCTGTACATCTAAGCATAGACTACTACTATTTTGTAATTGGCATAAACACCTTGTTATTTCCAGCAAGCCTTAGACTTTCCTGTACATCTAAGCATAGACTACTACTATTTTGTAATTGGCATAAACACCTTGTTATTTCCAGCAAGCCTTAGACTTTCCTGTACATCTAAGCATAGACTACTACTATTTTGTAATTGGCATAAACACCTTGTTATTTCCAGCAAGCCTTAGACTTTCCTGTGCATCTAAGCATAGACCAGTACTATTTTGTAATTGGCATAAACACCTTGTTATTTCCAGCAAGCCTTAGACTTTCCTGTACATCTAAGCATAGACTACTACTATTTTGTAATTGGCATAAACACCTTGTTATTTCCAGCAAGCCTTAGACTTTCCTGTGCATCTAAGCATAGACCAGTACTATTTTGTAATTGGCATAAAAACCTTGTTATTTCCAGCAAGCCTTAGACTTTCCTGTGCATCTAAGCATAGACCAGTACTATTTTGTAATTGGCATAAACACCTTGTTATTTCCAGCAAGCCTTAGACTTTCCTGTGCATCTAAGCATAGACTACTACTATTTTGTAATTGGCATAAACACCTTGTTATTTCCAGCAAGCCTTAGACTTTCCTGTACATCTAAGCATAGACTACTACTATTTTGTAATTGGCATAAACACCTTGTTATTTCCAGCAAGCCTTAGACTTTCCTGTACATCTAAGCATAGACTACTACTATTTTGTAATTGGCATAAACACCTTATTATTTCCAGCAAGCCTTAGACTTTCCTGTACATCTAAGCATAGACCAGTACTATTTTGTAATTGGCATAAACACCTTGTTATTTCCAGCAAGCCTTAGACTTTCCTGTACATCTAAGCATAGACTACTACTATTTTGTAATTGGCATAAACACCTTGTTATTTCCAGCAAGCCTTAGACTTTCCTGTGCATCTAAGCATAGACCAGTACTATTTTGTAATTGGCATAAAAACCTTGTTATTTCCAGCAAGCCTTAGACTTTCCTGTGCATCTAAGCATAGACCAGTACTATTTTGTAATTGGCATAAACACCTTGTTATTTCCAGCAAGCCTTAGACTTTCCTGTGCATCTAAGCATAGACTACTACTATTTTGTAATTGGCATAAACACCTTGTTATTTCCAGCAAGCCTTAGACTTTCCTGTACATCTAAGCATAGACTACTACTATTTTGTAATTGGCATAAACACCTTGTTATTTCCAGCAAGCCTTAGACTTTCCTGTGCATCTAAGCATAGACTACTACTATTTTGTAATTGGCATAAACACCTTATTATTTCCAGCAAGCCTTAGACTTTCCTGTACATCTAAGCATAGACCAGTACTATTTTGTAATTGGCATAAACACCTTGTTATTTCCAGCAAGCCTTAGACTTTCCTGTACATCTAAGCATAGAACAGTACTATTTTGTAATTGGCATAAACACCTTGTTATTTCCAGCAAGCCTTAGACGTTCCTGTGCATCTAAGCATAGACTACTACTATTTTGTAATTGGCATAAACACCTTGTTATTTCCAGCAAGCCTTAGACTTTCCTGTGCATCTAAGCATAGACTACTACTATTTTGTAATTGGCATAAACACCTTGTTATTTCCAGTAAGCCTTAGACTTTCCTGTGCATCTAAGCATAGACTACTACTATTTTGTAATTGGCATAAACACCTTGTTATTTCCAGCAAGCCTTAGACTTTCCTGTGCATCTAAGCATAGACTACTACTATTTTGTAATTGGCATAAACACCTTGTTATTTCCAGCAAGCCTTAGACTTTCCTGTGCATCTAAGCATAGACTACTACTATTTTGTAATTGGCATAAACACCTTGTTATTTCCAGCAAGCCTTAGACTTTCCTGTACATCTAAGCATAGACTACTACTATTTTGTAATTGGCATAAACACCTTGTTATTTCCAGCAAGCCTTAGACTTTCCTGTACATCTAAGCATAGACTACTACTATTTTGTAATTGGCATAAACACCTTGTTATTTCCAGCAAGCCTTAGACTTTCCTGTACATCTAAGCATAGACTACTACTATTTTGTAATTGGCATAAACACCTTATTATTTCCAGCAAGCCTTAGACTTTCCTGTACATCTAAGCATAGACTACTACTATTTTGTAATTGGCATAAACACCTTATTATTTCCAGCAAGCCTTAGACTTTCCTGTACATCTAAGCATAGACCAGTACTATTTTGTAATTGGCATAAACACCTTGTTATTTCCAGCAAGCCTCAGACTTTCCTGTACATCTAAGCATAGAACAGTACTATTTTGTAATTGGCATAACACCTTGTTATTTCCAGCAAGCCTTAGACTTTCCTGTGCATCTAAGCATAGACTACTACTATTTTGTAATTCGCATAAACACCTTGTTATTTCCAGCAAGCCTTAGACTTTCCTGTGCATCTAAGCATAGACTACTACTATTTTGTAATTGGCATAAACACCTTGTTATTTCCAGCAAGCCTTAGACTTTCCTGTACATCTAAGCATAGACTACTACTATTTTGTAAATGGCATAAACACCTTGTTATTTCCAGCAAGCCTTAGACTTTCCTGTACAGAGAAAATATATGACAATTGCGATAGCTCCTATAATACTTATTATAGATCAATTCTAAGAGCACAATGCGAATATATGGTCGATTCTGCGTTTATTATGCTTTTTAAATGAGAAATTAATTTTTTGTAGAAATCGCAAAATCCATGAACTATAATTCATGCATTTTTTTTAGAGAAAATATATGACAATTGCGATAGCTCCTATAATACTTATTATAGATCAATTCTAAGTGCACAATGCGAATCTATGTTCGATTCTGCGTTATTTAAGCTTTTTAAACGAGAAATCCATTTTTTGTAGAAATCGCAAAATCCATGAACTATAATTCATGCATTTTTTTAAGAGAAAATATATGACAATTGCGATAGCTCCTATAATACTTATTATAGATCAATTCTAAGTGCACAATGCGAATCTATGGTCAATTCTGCGTTATTTAAGCTTTTTAAACGAGAAATCCATTTTTTGTAGAAATCGCAAAATCCATGAACTATAATTCATGCATTTTTTTTAGAGCAAATATATGACAATTGCGATAGCTTCTATAATACTTATTATAGATCAATTCTAAGTGCACAATGCGAATCTATGATCGATTATGCGTTATTTAAGCTTTTTAAACGAGAAAGCCATTTTTTGAAGAAATCGCAAAATCCATGAACTATAATTCATGCATTTTTTTTAGAGCAAATATATGGCAATTGCGATAGCTCCTATAATACTTATTATAGATCAATTCTAAGAGCACAATGCGAATCTATGGTCGATTCTGCGTTTATTATGCTTTTTAAATGAGAAATCCATTTTTTGTAGAAATCGCAAAATCCATGAACTATAATCCATGAACATTTTTGTATTCATGCATTTTTTTTAGAGCAAATATATGACAATTGCGATAACTCCTATAATACTTATTATAGATCAATTCTAAGACCACAATGCGAATCTATGGTCGATTCTGCGTTTATTATGCTTTTTAAATGAGAAATCCATTCTTTGTAGAAATCGCAAAATCCATGAACTATAATTCATGCAGTTTTTTTAGAGAAAATATATGACAATTGCGATAGCTCCTATAATACTTATTATAGATCAATTCTAAGTGCACAATGGGAATCTATGGTTGATTCTGCGTTTATTATGCTTTTTAAATGAGAAATCCATTTTTTGTAGAAATCGCAAAATCCATGAACTATAATTCATGCATTTTTTTTAGAGCAAATATATGACAATTGCGATAGCTCCTATAACACTTATTATAGATCAATTCTAAGTGCACAATGCGAATCTATGGTTGATTCTGCGTTTATTATGCTTTTTAAATGAGAAATCCATTTTTTGTAGAAATCGCAAAATCCATGAACTATAATTCATGCATTTTTTTTTGACAATTGCGATAGCTCCTATAATACTTATTATAGATCAATTCTAAGTGCACAATGCGAATCTATGTTCGATTCTGCGTTTATTATGCTTTTTAAATGAGAAATAAATTTTTGGTAGAAATCGCAAAATCCATGAACTATAATTCATGCATTTTTTTTAGAGAAAATATATGACAATTGTGATAGCTCCTATAATACTTATTATAGATCAATTCTAAGAGCACAATGCGATTCTATGTTCGATTCTGCGTTTATTATGCTTTTTAAATGAGAAATCCATTTTTTGTAGAAATCGCAAAATCCATGAACTATAATTCATGCATTTTTTTTAGAGCAAATATATGACAATTGCGATAGCTTCTATAATACTTATTATAGATCAATTCTAAGTGCACAATGCGAATCTATGATCGACTCTGCGTTATGTAAGCTTTTTAAACGAGAAATCCATTTTTTGTAGAAATCGCAAAATCCATGAACTATAATTCATGCATTTTTTTTAGAGCAAATATATGACAATTGCGATAGCTCCTATAATACTTATTATATATCAATTCTAAGTGCACAATTCGAATCTATGGTCGATTCTGCGTTATTTAAGCTTTTTAAACGAGAAATCAATATTTTGTAGAAATCGCAAAATCCATGAACTATAATTCATGCATTTTTTTTAGAGCAAATATATGACAATTGCGATAGCTCCTATAATACTTATTATAGATCAATTCTAAGTGCACAATGCGAATCTATGGTCGATTCTGCGTTTATTTTGCTTTTTAAATGAGAAATCCATTTTTTGTAGAAATCGCAAAATCCATGAACTATAATTCATGCATTTTCTTTAGAGCAAATATATGACAATTGCGATAGCTCCTATAATACTTATTATAGATCAATTTTAAGTGCACAATGCGAATCTATGATCGATTCTGCGTTATTTAAGCTTTTTAAACGAGAAATCCATTTTTTGAAGAAATCGCAAAATCCATGAACTATAATTCATGCATTTTTTTTAGAGCAAATATATGGCAATTGCGATAGCTCCTATAATACTTATTATAGATCAATTCTAAGAGCATAATGCGAATCTATGGTCGATTCTGCGTTTATTATGCTTTTTAAATGAGAAATCCATTTTTTGTAGAAATCGCAAAATCCATGAACTATAATTCATGCATTTTTTTTAGAGCAAATATATGACAATTGCGATAGCTCCTATAATACTTATTATAGATCAATTCTAAGAGCATAATGCGAATCTATGGTCGATTCTGCGTTTATTATGCTTTTTAAATGAGAAATCCATTTTTGGGAGAAATCGTAAAATACATGAACTATAATTCATGCATTTTTTTTAGAGCAAATATATGTCAATTGCGATAGCTTCTATAATACTTATTATAGATCAATTCTAAGTGCACAATGCGAATCTATGATCGATTCTGCGTTATTTAAGCTTTTTAAAAGAGAAATCCATTTTTTGAAGAAATCGCAAAATCCATGAACTATAATTCATGCATTTTTTTTAGAGCAAATATATGACAATTGCGATAGCTCCTATAATACTTATTATAGATCAATTCTAAGAGCACAATGCGAATCAATGGTCGATTCTGCGTTATTTAAGCTTTTTAAACGAGAAATCCATTTTTTGTAGAAATCGCAAAATCCATGAACTATAATTCATGCATTTTTTTTAGAGCAAATATATGACAATTGCGATAGCTCCTATAATACTTATTATATATCAATTCTAAGTGCACAATTCGAATCTATGGTCGATTCTGCGTTATTTAAGCTTTTTAAACGAGAAATCAATATTTTGTAGAAATCGCAAAATCCATGAACTATAATTCATGCATTTTTTTTAGAGCAAATATATGACAATTGCGATAGCTCCTATAATACTTATTATAGATCAATTCTAAGTGCACAATGCGAATCTATGGTCGATTCTGCGTTTATTTTGCTTTTTAAATGAGAAATCCATTTTTTGTAGAAATCGCAAAATCCATGAACTATAATTCATGCATTTTCTTTAGAGCAAATATATGACAATTGCGATAGCTCCTATAATACTTATTATAGATCAATTCTAAGTGCACAATGCGAATCTATGATCGATTCTGCGTTATTTAAGCTTTTTAAACGAGAAATCCATTTTTTGAAGAAATCGCAAAATCCATGAACTATAATTCATGCATTTTTTTTAGAGCAAATATATGGCAATTGCGATAGCTCCTATAATACTTATTATAGATCAATTCTAAGAGCATAATGCGAATCTATGGTCGATTCTGCGTTTATTATGCTTTTTAAATGAGAAATCCATTTTTTGTAGAAATCGCAAAATCCATGAACTATAATTCATGCATTTTTTTTAGAGCAAATATATGACAATTGCGATAGCTCCTATAATACTTATTATAGATCAATTCTAAGAGCATAATGCGAATCTATGGTCGATTCTGCGTTTATTATGCTTTTTAAATGAGAAATCCATTTTTGGGAGAAATCGTAAAATACATGAACTATAATTCATGCATTTTTTTTAGAGCAAATATATGACAATTGCGATAGCTTCTATAATACTTATTATAGATCAATTCTAAGTGCACAATGCGAATCTATGATCGATTCTGCGTTATTTAAGCTTTTTAAAAGAGAAATCCATTTTTTGAAGAAATCGCAAAATCCATGAACTATAATTCATGCATTTTTTTTAGAGCAAATATATGACAATTGCGATAGCTCCTATAATACTTATTATAGATCAATTCTAAGAGCACAATGCGAATCAATGGTCGATTCTGCGTTATTTAAGCTTTTTAAACGAGAAATCCATTTTTTGTAGAAATCGCAAAATCCATGAACTATAATTCATGCATTTTTTTTAGAGCAAATATATGACAATTGCGATAGCTCCTATAATACTTATTATATATCAATTCTAAGTGCACAATTCGAATCTATGGTCGATTCTGCGTTATTTAAGCTTTTTAAACGAGAAATCAATATTTTGTAGAAATCGCAAAATCCATGAACTATAATTCATGCATTTTTTTTAGGGAAAATATATGACAATTGCGATAGCTCCTAAAATACTTATTATAGATCAATTCTGAGTGCACAATGCGAATCTATGATCGATTCTGCGTTATTTAAGCTTTTTAAACGAGAAATCAATTTTTTGTAGAAATCGCAAAATCCATGAACTATAATTCATGCATTTTTTTAGAGCAAATATATGACAATTGCGATAGCTCCTATAATACTTATTATAGATCAATTCTAAGATCACAATGCGAATCTATGGTCGATTCTGCGTTTATTATGCTTTTTAAATGAGAAATCCATTTTTTGTAGAAATCGCAAAATCCATGAACTATAATTCATGCATTTTTTTAGAGCAAATATATGAAAATTGCGATAGCTCCTATAATACTTATTATAGATCAATTCTAAGAGCACAATGCGAATCTATGGTCGATTCTGCGTTTATTATGCTTTTTAAACGAGAAATCAATTTTTTGTAGAAATCGCAAAATCCATGAACTATAATTCATGCATTTTTTTTAGAGAAAATATATGACAATTGCGATAGCTCCTATAATACTAATTATAGATCAATTCTAAGTGCACAATGCGAATCTATGGTCGATTCTGCGTTATTTAAGCTTTTTAAACGAGAAATCCATTTTTTGTAGAAATCGCAAAATACATGAACTATAATTCATGCATTTTTTTTAGAGCAAATATATGACAATTGCGATAGCTTCTATAATACTTATTATAGATCAATTCTAAGTGCACAATGCGAATCTATGATCGATTCTGCGTTATTTAAGCTTTTTAAAAGAGAAATCCATTTTTTGAAGAAATCGCAAAATCCATGAACTATAATTCATGCATTTTTTTTAGAGCAAATATATGACAATTGCGATAGCTCCTATAATACTTATTATAGATCAATTCTAAGAGCACAATGCGAATCAATGGTCGATTCTGCGTTATTTAAGCTTTTTAAACGAGAAATCCATTTTTTGTAGAAATCGCAAAATCCATGAACTATAATTCATGCATTTTTTTTAGAGCAAATATATGACAATTGCGATAGCTCCTATAATACTTATTATATATCAATTCTAAGTGCACAATTCGAATCTATGGTCGATTCTGCGTTATTTAAGCTTTTTAAACGAGAAATCAATATTTTGTAGAAATCGCAAAATCCATGAACTATAATTCATGCATTTTTTTTAGGGAAAATATATGAAAATTGCGATAGCTCCTAAAATACTTATTATAGATCAATTCTGAGTGCACAATGCGAATCTATGATCGATTCTGCGTTATTTAAGCTTTTTAAACGAGAAATCAATTTTTTGTAGAAATCGCAAAATCCATGAACTATAATTCATGCATTTTTTTAGAGCAAATATATGACAATTGCGATAGCTCCTATAATACTTATTATAGATCAATTCTAAGATCACAATGCGAATCTATGGTCGATTCTGCGTTTATTATGCTTTTTAAATGAGAAATCCATTTTTTGTAGAAATCGCAAAATCCATGAACTATAATTCATGCATTTTTTTAGAGCAAATATATGAAAATTGCGATAGCTCCTATAATACTTATTATAGATCAATTCTAAGAGCACAATGCGAATCTATGGTCGATTCTGCGTTTATTATGCTTTTTAAACGAGAAATCAATTTTTTGTAGAAATCGCAAAATCCATGAACTATAATTCATGCATTTTTTTTAGAGAAAATATATGACAATTGCGATAGCTCCTATAATACTAATTATAGATCAATTCTAAGTGCACAATGCGAATCTATGGTCGATTCTGCGTTATTTAAGCTTTTTAAACGAGAAATCCATTTTTTGTAGAAATCGCAAAATCCATGAACTATAATTCATGCATTTTTTTTAGAGAAAATATATGACAATTGCGATAGCTCCTATAATACTTATTATAGATCAATTCTAAGAGCATAATGCGAATCTATGGTCGATTCTGCGTTTATTATGCTTTTTAAATGTGAAATCCATTTTTTGTAGAAATCGCAAAATCCATGAACTATAATTCATGCATTTTTTTTAGAGCAAATATATGACAATTGCGATAGCTCCTATTATACTTATTATAGATCAATTCTAAGAGCACAATGCGAATCAATGGTCGATTCTGCGTTATTTGAGCTTTTTAAACGAGAAATCCATTTTTTGTAGAAATCGCAAAATCCATGAACTATAATTCATGCATTTTTTTTAGAGCAAATATATGACAATTACGATAGCTCCTATAATACTTATAATAGATCAATTCTAAGAGCACAATGCGAATCTATGGTCGATTCTGCGTTTATTATGCTTTTTAAATGAGAAATCCATTTTTTGTATAAATCGCAAAATCCATGAACTATAATTCATGCATTTTTTTTAGAGAAAATATATGACAATTGCGATAGCTCCTATAATACTTATTATAGATCAATTCTAAGTGCACAATGCGAATCCATGGTCGATTCTGCGTTTATTATGCTTTTTAAATGAGAAATCCATTTTTTGTAGAAATCGCAAAATCTATGAACTATAATTCATGCATTTTATTTAGAGCAAATATATGACAATTGCAATAGCTCCTATCATACTTATTATAGATCAATTCTAAGAGCACAATGCGAATCTATGGTCGATTCTGCGTTTATTATGCTTTTTAAATGAGAAATCCATTTTTTGTAGAAATCGCAAAATCCATGAACTATAATTCATGCATTTTTTTTAGAGAAAATATATGACAATTGCGATAGCTCCTATAATACTTATTATAGATCAATTCTAAGTGCACAATGCGAATCTATGGTCGATTCTGCGTTATTTAAGCTTTTTAAACGAGAAATCCATTTTTTGAAGAAATCGCAAAATCCATGAACTATAATTAATGCATTTGTTTTAGAGAAAATATATGACAATTGCGATAGCTCCTATAATACTTATTATAGATCAATTCTAAGTGCACAATGAGAATCTATGGTCGATTCTGCGTTACTTAAGCTTTTTAAATGAGAAATCCATTTTTTGTAGAAATCGCAAAATCCATGAACTATAATTCATGCATTTTGTTTAGAGCAAATATATGACAATTGCGATAGCTCGTATAATACTTGTTATAGATCAATTCTAAGAGCACAATGCGAATCTATGGTCGATTCTGCGTTTATTATGTTTTTTAAATGAGAAATCCATTTTTTGTATAAATCGTAAAATCCATGAACTATAATTCATGCATTTTTTTTAGAGAAAATATATGACAATTACGATAGCTCCTATAATACTTATTATAGATCAATTCTAAGAGCACAATGCGAATCTATGGTCGATTCTGCGTTTATTATGCTTTTTAAATGAGAAATCCATTTTTTGTAGAAATCGCAAAATCCATGAACTATAATTCATGCATTTTTTTTAGAGCAAATATATGACAAAAGCGATAGCTCCTATAATACTTATTATAGAACAATTCTAAGAGCACAATGCGAATCTATGGTCGATTCTGCGTTTATTATGCTTTTTAAATGACAAATCCATTTTTTGTAGAAATCGCAAAATCCATGAACTATAATTCATGCATTTTTTTTAGAGAAAATATATGACAATTGCGATAGCTCCTATAATACTTATTATAGATCAATTCTAAGAGCACAATGCGAATCTATGGTCGATTATGCGTTTATTATGCTTTTTAAATGAGAAATCCATTTTTTGTAGAAATCGAAAAATCCATGAACTATAATTCATGCATTTTTTTTAGAGCAAATATATGACAATTACGATAGCTCCTATAATACTTATAATAGATCAATTCTAAGAGCACAATGCGAATCTATGGACGATTCTGCGTTTATTATGCTTTTTAAATGAGAAATCCATTTTTTGTAGAAATCGAAAAATCCATGAACTATAATTCATGCATTTTTTTTAGAGCAAATATATGACAATTACGATAGCTCCTATAATACTTATAATAGATCAATTCTAAGAGCACAATGCGAATATATGGTCGATTCTGCGTTTATTATGCTTTTTAAATGAGAAATCCATTTTTTGTATAAATCGCAAAATCCATGAACTATAATTCATGCATTTTTTTTAGAGAAAATATATGACAATTGCGATAGCTCCTATAATACTTATTATAGATCAATTCTAAGTGCACAATGCGAATCCATGGTCGATTCTGCGTTTATTATGCTTTTTAAATGAGAAATCCATTTTTTGTAGAAATCGCAAAATCGATGAACTATAATTCATGCATTTTATTTAGAGAAAATATATGACAATTGCGATAGCTCCTATAATACTTATTATAGATCAATTCTAAGTGCACAATGCGAATCCATGGTCGATTCTGCGTTTATTATGCTTTTTAAATGAGAAATCCATTTTTTGTAGAAATCGCAAAATCCATGAACTATAATTCATGCATTTTATTTAGAGCAAATATATGACAATTGCAATAGCTCCTATCATACTTATTATAGATCAATTCTAAGTGCACAATGCGAATCTATGGTCGATTCTGCGTTTATTATGCTTTTTAAATGAGAAATCCATTTTTTGTAGAAATCGCAAAATCTATGAACTATAATTCATGCATTTTATTTAGAGCAAATATATGACAATTGCAATAGCTCCTATCATACTTATTATAGATCAATTCTAAGTGCACAATGCGAATCTATGGTCGATTCTGCGTTTATTATGCTTTTTAAATGAGAAATCGATTTTTTGTAGAAATCGCAAAATCCATGAACTATAATTCATGCATTTTTTTTAGAGAAAATATATGACAATTGCGATAGCTCCTATAATACTTATTATAGATCAATTCTAAGTGCACAATGCGAATCTATGGTCGATTCTGCGTTATTTAAGCTTTTTAAACGAGAAATCCATTTTTTGAAGAAATCGCAAAATCCATGAACTATAATTCATGCATTTGTTTTAGAGAAAATATATGACAATTGCGATAGCTCCTATAATACTTATTATAGATCAATTCTAAGTGCACAATGCGAATCTATGGTCGATTCTGCGTTATTTAAGCTTTTTAAATGAGAAATCCATTTTTTGTAGAAATCGCAAAATCCATGAACTATAAATCATGCATTTTGTTTAGAGCAAATATATGACAATTGCGATAGCTCGTATAATACTTGTTATAGATCAATTCTAAGAGCACAATGCGAATCTATGGTCGATTCTGCGTTTATTATGTTTTTTAAATGAGAAATCCATTTTTTGTATAAATCGTAAAATCCATGAACTATAATTCATGCATTTTTTTTAGAGAAAATATATGACAATTACGATAGCTCCTATAATACTTATTATAGATCAATTCTAAGAGCACAATGCGAATCTATGGTCGATTCTGCGTTTATTATGCTTTTTAAATGAGAAATCCATTTTTTGTATAAATCGCAAAATCCATGAACTATAATTCATGCATTTTTTTTAGAGAAAATATATGACAATTGCGATAGCTCCTATCTTACTTATTATAGATCAATTCTAAGTGCACAGTGCGTATCCATGGTCGATTCTGCGTTTATTATGCTTTTTAAATGAGAAATCCATTTTTTGTAGAAATCGCAAAATCCATGAACTATAATTCATGCATTTTATATAGAGCAAATATATGACAATTGCAATAGCTCCTATAATACTTATTATAGATCAATTCTAAGTGCACAATGCGAATCTATGGTTGATTCTGCGTTTATTATGCTTTTTAAATGAGAAATCCATTTTTTGTAGAAATCGCAAAATCCATGAACTATAATTCATGCATTTGTTTTAGAGAAAATATATGACAATTGCGATAGCTCCTATCATACTTATTATAGATCAATTCTAAGAGCACAATGCGAATCTATGGTCGATTCTGCGTTTATTATGCTTTTTAAATGAGAAATCCATTTTTTGTAGAAATCGAAAAATCCATGAACTATAATTCATGCATTTTTTTTAGAGAAAATATATGACAATTGCAATAGCTCCTATAATACCTATTATAGATCAATTCTGAGTGCACAATGCGAATCAATGATCGGTTCTGCGTTATTTAAGCTTTTTAAACGAGAAATCCATTTTTTGTAGAAAACGCAAAATCCATGAACTATAATTCATGCATTTGTTTTAGAGAAAATATATGACAATTGCGATAGCTCCTATCATACTTATTATAGATCAATTCTAAGAGCACAATGCGAATCTATGGTCGATTCTGCGTTATTTAAGCTTTTTAAATGAGAAATCCATTTTTTGTAAAAATCGCAAAATCCATGAACTATAATTCTTGCATTTTTTTTAGAGAAAAAATATGACAATTACGATAGCTCCTATAATACTTATTATAGATCAATTCTAAGTGCACAATGCGAATCTATGGCCGATTCCTCGTTTATTATGCTTTTTAAATGAGAAATCCATTTTTTGTAGAAATCGCAAAATCCATGAACTATAATTCATGCATTTGTTTTAGAGAAAATATATGACAATTGCGATAGCTCCTATCATACTTATTATAGATCAATTCTAAGAGCACAATGCGAATCTATGGTCGATTATGCGTTTATTATGCTTTTTAAATGAGAAATCCATTTTTTGTAGAAATCGAAAAATCCATGAACTATAATTCATGCATTTTTTTTAGAGCAAATATATGACAATTACGATAGCTCCTATAATACTTATAATAGATCAATTCTAAGAGCACAATGCGAATCTATGGTCGATTCTGCGTTTATTATGCTTTTTAAATGAGAAATCCATTTTTTGTATAAATCGCAAAATCCATGAACTATAATTCATGCATTTTTTTTAGAGAAAAAATATGACAATTACGATAGCTCCTATAATACTTATTATAGATCAATTCTAAGTGCACAATGCGAATCTATGGCCGATTCCTCGTTTATTATGCTTTTTAAATGAGAAATCCATTTTTTGTAGAAATCGCAAAATCCATGAACTATAATTCATGCATTTGTTTTAGAGAAAATATATGACAATTGCGATAGCTCCTATCATACTTATTATAGATCAATTCTAAGAGCACAATGCGAATCTATGGTCGATTATGCGTTTATTATGCTTTTTAAATGAGAAATCCATTTTTTGTAGAAATCGAAAAATCCATGAACTATAATTCATGCATTTTTTTTAGAGCAAATATATGACAATTACGATAGCTCCTATAATACTTATAATAGATCAATTCTAAGAGCACAATGCGAATCTATGGTCGATTCTGCGTTTATTATGCTTTTTAAATGAGAAATCCATTTTTTGTATAAATCGCAAAATCCATGAACTATAATTCATGCATTTTTTTTAGAGAAAATATATGACAATTGCGATAGCTCCTATCATACTTATTATAGATCAATTCTAAGAGCACAATGCGAATCTATGGTCGATTCTGCGTTTATTATGCTTTTTAAATGAGAAATCCATTTTTTGTAGAAATCGAAAAATCCATGAACTATAATTCATGCATTTTTTTTAGAGCAAATATATGACAATTACGATAGCTCCTATAATACTTACAATAGATCAATTCTAAGAGCACAATGCGAATCTATGGTCGATTCTGCGTTATTTAAGCTTTTTAAACGAGAAATCCATTTTTTGTAGAAATCGCAAAATCCATGAACTATAATTCATGCATTTTTTTTAGAGAAAATATATGACAATTGCGATAGCTCCTATAATACTTATTATAGATCAATTCTAAGTGCACAATGCGAATCTATGGTCGATTCTGCGTTATTTAAGCTTTTTAAATGAGAAATCCATTTTTTGTAGAAATCGCAAAATCCATGAACTATAAATCATGCATTTTGTTTAGAGCAAATATATGACAATTGCGATAGCTCGTATAATACTTGTTATAGATCAATTCTAAGAGCACAATGCGAATCTATGGTCGATTCTTCGTTTATTATGTTTTTTAAATGAGAAATCCATTTTTTGTATAAATCGTAAAATCCATGAACTATAATTCATGCATTTTTTTTAGAGAAAATATATGACAATTACGATAGCTCCTATAATACTTATTATAGATCAATTCTAAGTGCACAATGCGAATCTATGGCCGATTCCTCGTTTATTATGCTTTTTAAATGAGAAATCCATTTTTTGTAGAAATCGCAAAATCCATGAACTATAATTCATGCATTTGTTTTAGAGAAAATATATGACAATTGCGATAGCTCCTATCATACTTATTATAGATCAATTCTAAGTGCACAATGCGAATCTATGGTCGATTCTGCGTTATTTAAGCTTTTTAAATGAGAAATCCATTTTTTGTATAAATCGCAAATTCCATGAACTATAATTCATGCATTTTATTTAGAGCAAATATATGACAATTGCAATAGCTCCTATAATACTTATTATAGATCAATTCTAAGTGCACAATGCGAATCTATGGTCGATTCTGCGTTATTTAAGCTTTTTAAACGAGAAATCCATTTTTTGTAGAAATCGCAAAATCCATGAACTATAATTCATGCATTTGTTTTAGAGAAAATATATGACAATTGCGATAGCTCCTATCATACTTATTATAGATCAATTCTAAGAGCACAATGCGAATCTATGGTCGATTCTGCGTTTATTATGCTTTTTAAATGAGAAATCCATTTTTTGTAGAAATCGAAAAATCCATGAACTATAATTCATGCATTTTTTTTAGAGCAAATATATGACAATTACGATAGCTCCTATAATACTTACAATAGATCAATTCTAAGAGCACAATGCGAATCTATGGTCGATTCTGCGTTTATTATGCTTTTTAAATGAGAAATCCATTTTTTGTATAAATCGCAAAATCCATGAACTATAATTCATGCATTTTATTTAGAGAAAATATATGACAATTGCGATAGCTCCTATAATACTTATTATAGATCAATTCTAAGTGCACAATGCGAATCCATGGTCGATTCTGCGTTTATTATGCTTTTTAAATGAGAAATCCATTTTTTGTAGAAATCGCAAAATCCATGAACTATAATTCATGCATTTTATTTAGAGCAAATATATGACAATTGCAATAGCTCCTATCATACTTATTATAGATCAATTCTAAGTGCACAATGCGAATCTATGGTCGATTCTGCGTTTATTATGCTTTTTAAATGAGAAATCCATTTTTTGTAGAAATCGCAAAATCCATGAACTATAATTCATGCATTTTGTTTAGAGCAAATATATGACAATTGCGATAGCTCGTATAATACTTATTATAGATTAATTCTAAGAGCACAATGCGAATCTATGGTGGATTCTGCGTTTATTATGCTTTTTAAACGAGAAATCCATTTTTTGTAGAAATCGCAAAATCCATGAACTATAATTCATGCATTTCTTTTAGAGAAAATATATGACAATTGCGATAGCTCCTATAATACTTATTATAGATCAATTCTAAGTGCACAATGCGAATCTATGGTCGATTCTGCGTTATTTAAGCTTTTTAAACGAGAAATCCATTTTTTGTAGAAATCGCAAAATCCATGAACTATAATTCATGCATTTGTTTTAGAGATAATATATGACAATTACGATAGCTCCTATAATACTTATAATAGATCAATTCTAAGAGCACAATGCGAATCTATGGTCGATTCTGCGTTTATTATGCTTTTTAAATGAGAAATCCATTTTTTGTATAAATCGCAAAATCCATGAACTATAATTCATGCATTTGTTTTAGAGAAAATATATGACAATTGCGATAGCTCCTATCATACTTATTATAGATATATTCTAAGAGCACAATGCGAATCTATGGTCGATTATGCGTTTATTATGCTTTTTAAATGAGAACTCCATTTTTTGTAGAAATCGAAAAATCCATGAACTATAATTCATGCATTTTTTTTAGAGCAAATATATGACAATTACGATAGCTCCTATAATACTTATAATAGATCAATTCTAAGAGCACAATGCGAATCTATGGTCGATTCTGCGTTTATTATGCTTTTTAAATGAGAAATCCATTTTTTGTATAAATCGCAAAATCCATGAACTATAATTCATGCATTTTTTTTAGAGAAAATATATGACAATTGCGATAGCTCCTATCATACTTATTATAGATCAATTCTAAGTGCACAAAGCGTATCCATGGTCGATTCTGCGTTTATTATGCTTTTTAAATGAGAAAGCCATTTTTTGTAGAAATCGCAAAATCCATGAACTATAATTCATGCATTTTATATAGAGCAAATATATGACAATTGCAATAGCTCCTATAATACTTATTATAGATCAATTCTAAGTGCACAATGCGAATCTATGGTTGATTCTGCGTTTATTATGCTTTTTAAATGAGAAATCCATTTTTTGTAGAAATCGCAAAATCTATGAACTATAATTCATGCATTTGTTTTAGAGAAAATATATGACAATTGCGATAGCTCCTATAATACTTATTATAGATCAATTCTAAGAGCAC
Organism: Prosapia bicincta; assembly: GCA_036971475.1. Classification (NCBI taxonomy): domain Eukaryota; kingdom Metazoa; phylum Arthropoda; class Insecta; order Hemiptera; family Cercopidae; genus Prosapia; species Prosapia bicincta. The sequence goes on from JBAIZL010000010.1 coordinate 95,115,608, forward strand.
AATGCGAATCTATGGTCGATTCTGCGTTTATTATGCTTTTTAAATGAGAAATCCATTTTTTGTAGAAATCGAAAAATCCATGAACTATAATTCATGCATTTTTTTTAGAGCAAATATATGACAATGACGATAGCTCCTATAATACCTATTATAGATCAATTCTAAGTGCACAATGCGAATCCATGGTCGATTCTGCGTTTATTATGCTTTTTAAATGAGAAATCCATTTTTTGTAGAAATCGCAAAATCCATGAACTATAATTCATGCATTTTATTTAGAGCAAATATATGACAATTGCAATAGCTCCTATCATACTTATTATAGATCAATTCTAAGTGCACAATGCGAATCTATGGTCGATTCTGCGTTTATTATGCTTTTTAAATGAGAAATCCATTTTTTGTAGAAATCGCAAAATCCATGAACTATAATTCATGCATTTTGTTTAGAGCAAATATATGACAATTGCGATAGCTCGTATAATACTTATTATAGATTAATTCTAAGAGCACAATGCGAATCTATGGTGGATTCTGCGTTTATTATGCTTTTTAAACGAGAAATCCATTTTTTGTAGAAATCGCAAAATCCATGAACTATAATTCATGCATTTGTTTTAGAGAAAATATATGACAATTGCGATAGCTCCTATCATACTTATTATAGATCAATTCTGAGTGCACAATGCGAATCTATGATCGGTTCTGCGTTATTTAAGCTTTTTAAACGAGAAATGCATTTTTTGTAGAAAACGCAAAATCCATGAACTATAATTCATGCATTTGTTTTAGAGAAAATATATGACAATTGCGATAGCTCCTATCATACTTATTATAGATCAATTCTAAGAGCACAATGCGAATCTATGGTCGATTCTGCGTTTATTATGCTTTTTAAATGAGAAATCCATTTTTTGTAGAAATCGCAAAATCCATGAACTATAATTCTTGCATTTTTTTTAGAGAAAAAATATGACAATTGCGATAGCTAATATAATACTTATTATAGATCAATTCTAAGTGCACAATGCGAATCTATGATCGATTCTGCGTTATTTAAGCTTTTTAAACGGGAAATCCATTTTTTGTAGAAATCGCAAAATCCATGAACTATAATTCATGCATTTCTTTTAGAGAAAATATATGACAATTGCGATAGCTCCTATAATACTTATTATAGATCAATTCTAAGTGCATAATGCGAATCTATGGTCGATTCTGCGTTATTTAAGCTTTTTAAATGAGAAATCCATTTTTTGTAGAAATCGCAAAATCCATGAACTTCATGCATTTTTTTTAGAGAAAATATATGACAATTGCGATAGCTCCTATAATACTTATTATAGATCAATTCTGAGTGCACAATGCGAATCTATGATCGATTCTGCGTTATTTAAGCTTTTTAAACGAGAAATCCATTTTTTGTAGAAAACGCAAAATCCATGAACTATAATTCATGCATTTGTTTTAGAGAAAATATATGACAATTGCGATAGCGCCTATCATACTTATTATAGATCAATTCTAAGTGCACAATGCGAATCTATGGTCGATTCTGCGTTATTTAAGCTTTTTAAATGAGAAATCCATTTTTTGTATAAATCGCAAAATCCATGAACTATAATTCATGCATTTTATTTAGAGCAAATATATGACAATTGCAATAGCTCCTATAATACTTATTATAGATCAATTCTAAGTGCACAATGCGAATCTATGGTCCATTCTGCGTTATTTAAGCTTTTTAAACGAGAAATCCATTTTTTGTAGAAATCGCAAAATCCATGAACTATAATTCATGCATTTTTTTTAGAGCAAATATATGACAATTACGATAGCTCCTATAATACTTATAATAGATCAATTCTAAGAGCACAATGCGAATCTATGGTCGATTCTGCGTTTATTATGCTTTTTAAATGAGAAATCCGTTTTTTGTATAAATCGCAAAATCCATGAACTATAATTCATGCATTTTTTTTAGAGAAAATATATGACAATTGCGATAGCTCCTATCATACTTATTATAGATCAATTCTAAGAGCACAATGCGAATCTATGGTCGATTCTGCGTTTATTATGCTTTTTAAATGAGAAATCCATTTTTTGTAGAAATCGAAAAATCCATGAACTATAATTCATGCATTTTTTTAAGAGAAAATATATGACAATTGCGATAGCTCCTATCATACTTATTATAGATCAATTCTAAGAGCACAATGCGAATCTATGGTCGATTCTGCGTTTATTATGCTTTTTAAATGAGAAATCCATTTTTTGTAGAAATCGCAAAATCCATGAACTATAATTCATGCATTTTTTTAGAGCAAATATATGACAATTACGATAGCTCCTATAATACTTATAATAGATCAATTCTAAGAGCACAATGCGAATCTATGGTCGATTCTGCGTTTATTATGCTTTTTAAATGAGAAATCCATTTTTTGTATAAATCTCAAAATCCATGAACTATAATTCATGCATTTTTTTTAGAGAAAATATATGACAATTGCGATAGCTCCTACAATACTTATTATAGATCAATTCTAAGTGCACAATGCGAATCTATGGTCGATTCTGCGTTATTTAAGCTTTTTAAACGAGAAATCCATTTTTTGTAGAAATCGCAAAATCCATGAACTATAATTCATGCATTTTATTTAGAGCAAATATATGACAATTGCAATAGCTCCTATCATACTTATTATAGATCAATTCTAAGTGCACAATGCGAATCTATGGTCGATTCTGCGTTTATTATGCTTTTTAAATGAGAAATCCATTTTTTGTAGAAATCGCAAAATCCATGAACTATAATTCATGCATTTTATTTAGAGCAAATATATGACAATTGCGATAGCTCGTATAATACTTATTATAGATTAATTCTAAGAGCACAATGCGAATCTATGGTGGATTCTGCGTTTATTATGCTTTTTAAACGAGAAATCCATTTTTTGTAGAAATCGCAAAATCCATGAACTATAATTCATGCATTTTTTTTAGAGAAAATATATGACAATTGCGATAGCTCCTATAATACTTATTATAGATCAATTCTGAGTGCACAATGCGAATCTATGATCGGTTCTGCGTTATTTAAGCTTTTTAAACGAGAAATCCATTTTTTGTAGAAAACGCAAAATCCATGAACTATAATTCATGCATTTGTTTTAGAGAAAATATATGACAATTGCGATAGCTCCTATCATACTTATTATAGATCAATTCTAAGAGCACAATGCGAATCTATGGTCGATTCTGCGTTTAATATGCTTTTTAAATGAGAAATCCATTTTTTGTAGAAATCGCAAAACCCATGAACTATAATTCTTGCATTTTTTTTAGAGAAAAAATATGACAATTGCGATAGCTAATATATAATACTTATTATAGATCAATTCTAAGTGCACAATGCGAATCTATGGTCGATTCTGCGTTATTTAAGCTTTTTAAACGAGAAATCCATTTTTTGTAGAAAACGCAAAATCCATGAACTATAATTCATGCATTTTTTTTAGAGAAAATATATGACAATTGCGATAGCTCCTCTAATACTTATTATAGATCTATTCTAAGTGCACAATGCGAATCTATGGTCGATTCTGCGTTATTTAAGCTTTTTAAACGAGAAATCCATTTTTTGTAGAAATCGCAAAATCCATGAACTATAATTCATGCATTTTTTTTAGAGAAAATATATGACAATTGCGATAGCTCCTATAATACTTATTATAGATCAATTCTGAGTGCACAATGCGAATCTATGATCGATTCTGCGTTTATTATGCTTTTTAAATGAGAAATCCATTTTTTGTATAAATCGTAAAATCCATGAACTATAATTCATGCATTTTTTTTAGAGAAAATATATGACAATTACGATAGCTCCTATAATACTTATTATAGATCAATTCTAAGTGCACAATGCGAATCTATGGTCGATTCTGCGTTATTTAAGCTTTTTAAATGAGAAATCCATTTTTTGTAGAAATCGCAAAATCCATGAACTATAATTCATGCATTTTGTTTAGAGCAAATATATGACAATTGCGATAGCTCGTATAATACTTGTTATAGATCAATTCTAAGAGCACAATGCGAATCTATGGTCGATTCTGCGTTTATTATGCTTTTTAAATGAGAAATCCATTTTTTGTGTAAATCGTAAAATCCATGAATTCATGCATTTTTTTTAGAGAAAATATATGACAATTGCAATAGCTCCTATAATACTTATTATAGATCAATTCTAAGTGCACAATGCGAATCTATGGTTCATTCTGCGTTTATTATGCTTTTTAAATGAGAAATCCATTTTTTGTAGAAATCGCAAAATCCATGAACTATAATTCATGCATTTTGTTTAGAGCAAATATATGACAATTGCGATAGCTCGTATAATACTTGTTATAGATCAATTCTAAGAGCACAATGCGAATCTATGGCCGATTCTGCGTTATTTAAGCTTTTTAAATGAGAAATCCATTTTTTGTATAAATCGCAAAATCCATGAACTATAATTCATGCATTTTATTTAGAGCAAATATATGACAATTGCAATAGCTCCTATAATACTTATTATAGATCAATTCTAAGTGCACAATGCGAATCTATGGTCGATTCTGCGTTATGTAAGCTTTTTAAACGAGAAATCCATTTTTTGTAAAATCGCAAAATCCATGAACTATAATTCATGCATTTGTTTTAGAGAAAATATATGACAATTGCGATAGCTCCTATCATACTTATTATAGATCAATTCTAAGAGCACAATGCGAATCTATGGTCGATTATGCGTTTATTATGCTTTTTAAATGAGAAATCCATTTTTTGTAGAAATCGAAAAATCCATGAACTATAATTCATGCATTTTTTTTAGAGCAAATATATGACAATTACGATAGCTCCTATAATACTTATAATAGATCAATTCTAAGAGCACAATGCGAATCTATGGTCGATTCTGCGTTTATTATGCTTTTTAAATGAGAAATCCATTTTTTGTATAAATCGCAAAATTCATGAACTATAATTCATGCATTTTTTTTAGAGAAAATATATGACAATTGCGATAGCTCCTATAATACTTATTATAGATCAATTCTAAGTGCACAATGCGAATCCATGGTCGATTCTGCGTTTATTATGCTTTTTAAATGAGAAATCCATTTTTTGTAGAAATCGCAAAATCCATGAACTATAATTCATGCATTTTATTTAGAGCAAATATATGACAATTGCAATAGCTCCTATCATACTTATTATAGATCAATTCTAAGTGCACAATGCGAATCTATGGTCGATTCTGCGTTTATTATGCTTTTTAAATGAGAAATCCATTTTTTGTAGAGATCGCAAAATCCATGAACTATAATTCATGCATTTTGTTTAGAGCAAATATATGACAATTGCGATAGCTCGTATAATACCTATTATAGATTAATGCTAAGAGCACAATGCGAATCTATGGTGGATTCTGCGTTTATTATGCTTTTTAAACGAGAAATCCATTTTTTGTAGAAATCGCAAAATCCATGAACTATAATTCATGCATTATTTTAGAGAAAATATATGACAATTGCGATAGCTCCTATAATACTTATTATAGATCAATTCTGAGTGCACAATGCGAATCTATGATCGGTTCTGCGTTATTTAAGCTTTTTAAACGAGAAATCCATTTTTTGTAGAAAACGCAAAATCCATGAACTATAATTCATGCATTTGTTTTAGAGAAAATATATGACAATTGCGATAGCTCCTATCATACTTATTATAGATCAATTCTAAGAGCACAATTCGAATCTATGGTCGATTCTGCGTTTATTATGCTTTTTAAATGAGAAATCCATTTTTTGTAGAAATCGCAAAATCCATGAACTATAATTCTTGCATTTTTTTTAGAGAAAAAATATGACAATTGCGATAGCTCCTATAATACTTATTATAGATCAATTCTAAGTGCACAATGCGAATCTATGGTCGATTCTGCGTTATTTAAGCTTTTTAAACGGGAAATCCATTTTTTGTAGAAATCGCAAAATCCATGAACTATAATTCATGCATTTCTTTTAGAGAAAATATATTACAATTGCGATAGCTCCTATAATACTTATTATAGATCAATTCTAAGTGCACAGAGCGAATCTATGGTCGATTCTGCGTTATTTAAGCTTTTTAAACGAGAAATCCATTTTTTGTAGAAATCGCAAAATCCATGAACTATAATTCATGCATTTTTTTTAGAGAAAATATATGACAATTGCGATAGCTCCTATAATACTTATTATAGATCAATTCTAAGTGCACAATGCGAATCTATGGTCGATTCTGCGTTATTTAAGCTTTTTAAACGAGAAATCCATTTTTTGTAGAAATCGCAAAATCCATGAACTATAATTCATGCATTTTTTTAGAGAAAATATATGACAATTGCGATAGCTCCTATAATACTTATTATAGATCAATTCTGAGTGCACAATGCGAATCTATGATCGATTCTGCGTTATTTAAGCTTTTTAAACGAGAAATCCATTTTTTGTAGAAAACGCTAAATCCATGAACTATAATTCATGCATTTGTTTTAGAGAAAATATATGACAATTGCGATAGCTCCTATCATACTTATTATAGATCAATTCTAAGTGCACAATGCGAATCTATGGTCGATTCTGCGTTATTTAAGCTTTTTAAATGAGAAATCCATTTTTTGTAGAAATCGCAAAATCCATGAACTATAATTCATGCATTTGTTTTAGAGAAAATATATGACAATTGCGATAGCTCCTATCATACTTATTATAGATCAATTCTAAGAGCACAATGCGAATCTATGGTCGATTCTGCGTTTATTATGCTTTTTAAATGAGAAATCCATTTTTTGTAGAAATCGAAAAATCCATGAACTATAATTCATGCATTTTTTTTAGAGAAAATATATGACAATTGCGATAGCTCCTATAATACTTATTATAGATCAATTCTGAGTGCAAAATGCGAATCTATGATCGGTTCTGCGTTATTTAAGCTTTTTAAACGAGAAATCCATTTTTTGTAGAAAACGCAAAATCCATGAACTATAATTCATGCATTTGTTTTAGAGAAAATATATGACAATTGCGATAGCTCCTATCATACTTATTATAGATCAATTCTAAGAGCACAATTCGAATCTATGGTCGATTCTGCGTTTATTATGCTTTTTAAATGAGAAATCCATTTTTTGTAGAAATCGCAAAATCCATGAACTATAATTCTTGCATTTTTTTTAGAGAAAAAATATGACAATTGCGATAGCTCCTATAATACTTATTATAGATCAATTCTAAGTGCACAATGCGAATCTATGGTCGATTCTGCGTTATTTAAGCTTTTTAAACGGGAAATCCATTTTTTGTAGAAATCGCAAAATCCATGAACTATAATTCATGCATTTCTTTTAGAGAAAATATATTACAATTGCGATAGCTCCTATAATACTTATTATAGATCAATTCTAAGTGCACAGAGCGAATCTATGGTCGATTCTGCGTTATTTAAGCTTTTTAAACGAGAAATCCATTTTTTGTAGAAATCGCAAAATCCATGAACTATAATTCATGCATTTTTTTTTAGAGAAAATATATGACAATTGCGATAGCTCCTATAATACTTATTATAGATCAATTCTGAGTGCACAATGCGAATCTATGATCGGTTCTGCGTTATTTAAGCTTTTTAAACGAGAAATCCATTTTTTGTAGAAAACGCAAAATCCATGAACTATAATTCATGCATTTGTTTTAGAGAAAATATATGACAATTGCGATAGCTCCTATCATACTTATTATAGATCAATTCTAAGAGCACAATGCGAATCTATGGTCGATTCTGCGTTTAATATGCTTTTTAAATGAGAAATCCATTTTTTGTAGAAATCGCAAAACCCATGAACTATAATTCTTGCATTTTTTTTAGAGCAAATATATGACAATTGCGATAGCTTCTATAATACTTATTATAGATCAATTCTAAGTGCACAATGCGAATCTATGATCGACTCTGCGTTATGTAAGCTTTTTAAACGAGAAATCCATTTTTTGTAGAAATCGCAAAATCCATGAACTATAATTCATGCATTTTTTTTAGAGAAAATATATGACAATTGCGATAGCTCCTCTAATACTTATTATAGATCTATTCTAAGTGCACAATGCGAATCTATGGTCGATTCTGCGTTATTTAAGCTTTTTAAACGAGAAATCCATTTTTTGTAGAAATCGCAAAATCCATGAACTATAATTCATGCATTTTTTTTAGAGCATATATATGACAATTGCGATAGCTCGTATAATACCTATTATAGATTAATGCTAAGAGCACAATGCGAATCTATGGTGGATTCTGCGTTTATTATGCTTTTTAAACGAGAAATCCATTTTTTGTAGAAATCGAAAAATCCATGAACTATAATTCATGCATTTTTTTTAGAGAAAATATATGACAATTGCGATAGCTCCTATAATACTTATTATAGATCAATTCTGAGTGCACAATGCGAATCTATGATCGGTTCTGCGTTATTTAAGCTTTTTAAACGAGAAATCCATTTTTTGTAGAAAACGCAAAATCCATGAACTATAATTCATGCATTTGTTTTAGAGAAAATATATGACAATTGCGATAGCTCCTATCATACTTATTATAGATCAATTCTAAGAGCACAATGCGAATCTATGGTCGATTCTGCGTTTATTATGCTTTTTAAATGAGAAATCCATTTTTTGTAGAAATCGAAAAATCCATGAACTATAATTCTTGCATTTTTTTTAGAGAAAAAATATGACAATTGCGATAGCTCCTATAATACTTATTATAGATCAATTCTAAGTGCACAATGCGAATCTATGGTCGATTCTGCGTTATTTAAGCTTTTTAAACGAGAAATCCATTTTTTGTAGAAATCGCAAAATCCATGAACTATAATTCATGCATTTTTTTAGAGCAAATATATGACAATTACGATAGCTCCTATAATACTTATAATAGATCAATTCTAAGAGCACAATGCGAATCTATGGTCGATTCTGCGTTTATTATGCTTTTTAAACGAGAAATCCATTTTTTGTATAAATCGCAAAATCCATGAACTATAATTCATGCATTTTTTTTAGAGAAAATATATGACAATTGCGATAGCTCCTATAATACTTATTATAGATCAATTCTAAGTGCACAATGCGAATCTATGGTCGATTCTGCGTTATTTAAGCTTTTTAAACGAGAAATCCATTTTTTGTAGAAATCGCAAAATCCATGAACTATAATTCATGCATTTTTTTAGAGAAAATATATGACAATTGCGATAGCTCCTATAATACTTATTATAGATCAATTCTGAGTGCACAATGCGAATCTATGATCGATTCTGCGTTATTTAAGCTTTTTAAACGAGAAATCCATTTTTTGTAGAAAACGCTAAATCCATGAACTATAATTCATGCATTTGTTTTAGAGAAAATATATGACAATTGCGATAGCTCCTATCATACTTATTATAGATCAATTCTAAGTGCACAATGCGAATCTATGGTCGATTCTGCGTTATTTAAGCTTTTTAAATGAGAAATCCATTTTTTGTAGAAATCGCAAAATCCATGAACTATAATTCATGCATTTGTTTTAGAGAAAATATATGACAATTGCGATAGCTCCTATCATACTTATTATAGATCAATTCTAAGAGCACAATGCGAATCTATGGTCGATTCTGCGTTTATTATGCTTTTTAAATGAGAAATCCATTTTTTGTAGAAATCGAAAAATCCATGAACTATAATTCATGCATTTTTTTTAGAGAAAATATATGACAATTGCGATAGCTCCTATAATACTTATTATAGATCAATTCTAAGTGCACAATGCGAATCTATGGCCGATTCCGCGTTTATTATGCTTTTTAAATGAGAAATCCATTTTTTGTAGAAATCGCAAAATCCATGAACTATAATTCATGCATTTTTTTTTAGAGAAAATATATGACAATTGCGATAGCTCCTATCATACTTATTATAGATCAATTCTAAGTGCACAATGCGAATCTATGGTCGATTCTGCGTTATTTAAGCTTTTTAATTGAGAAATCCATTTTTTGTATAAATCGCAAAATCCATGAACTATAATTCATGCATTTTATTTAGAGCAAATATATGACAATTGCAATAGCTCCTATAATACTTATTATAGATCAATTCTAAGTGCACAATGCGAATCTATGGTTAATTCTGCGTTTATTATGCTTTTTAAATGAGAAATCCATTTTTTGTAGAAATCGCAAAATCCATGAACTATAATTCATGCATTTGTTTTAGAGCAAATATATGACAATTGCGATAGCTCCTATAATACTTGGTATATATCAATTCTAAGAGCACAATGCGAATCTATGGTCGATTCTGCGTTTATTATGCTTTTTAAATGAGAAATCCATTTTTTGTATAAATCGCAAAATCCATGAACTATAATTCATGCATTTTTTTTAGAGAAAATATATGACAATTGCGATAGCTCCTATAATACTTATTATAGATCAATTCTGAGTGCACAATGCGAATCTATGATCGATTCTGCGTTATTTAAGCTTTTTAAACGAGAAATCCATTTTTTGTAGAAAACGCTAAATCCATGAACTATAATTCATGCATTTGTTTTAGAGAAAATATATGACAATTGCGATAGCTCCTATCATACTTATTATAGATCAATTCTAAGTGCACAATGCGAATCTATGGTCGATTCTGCGTTATTTAAGCTTTTTAATTGAGAAATCCATTTTTTGTATAAATCGCAAAATCCATGAACTATAATTCATGCATTTTATTTAGAGCAAATATATGACAATTGCAATAGCTCCTATAATACTTATTATAGATCAATTCTAAGTGCACAATGCGAATCTATGGTTAATTCTGCGTTTATTATGCTTTTTAAATGAGAAATCCATTTTTTGTAGAAATCGCAAAATCCATGAACTATAATTCATGCATTTGTTTTAGAGCAAATATATGACAATTGCGATAGCTCCTATAATACTTGGTATATATCAATTCTAAGAGCACAATGCGAATCTATGGTCGATTCTGCGTTTATTATGCTTTTTAAATGAGAAATCCATTTTTTGTAGAAATCGCAAAATCCATGAACTATAATTCATGCATTTTTTTTAGAGAAAATATATGATAATTACGATAGCTCCTATAATAGTTTTTATAGATCAATTCTAAGTGCACAATGCGAATCTATGGTCGATTCCGCGTTTATTATGCTTTTTAAATGAGAAATCCATTTTTTGTAGAAATCGCAAAATCCATGAACTATAATTCATGCATTTTATTTAGAGCAAATGTATGACAATTGCAATAGCTCCTATAATACTTATTATAGATCAATTCTAAGAGCACATTGCGAATCTATGGTTGATTCTGCGTTTATTATGCTTTTTAAATGAGAAATCCATTTTTTGTAGAAATCGCAAAATCCATGAACTATAATTCATGCAGTTTTTTTAGAGCAAATATATGACAATTGCGATAGCTCCTATAATACTTATTATAGATCAATTCTAAGAGCACAATGCAAATCTATGGTCGATTCTGCGTTTATTATGCTTTTTAAATGAGAAATCCATTTTTTGTAGAAATCGCAAAATCCATGAACTATAATTCATGCATTTTTTTTAGAGAAAATATATGACAAATGCGATAGCTCCTATAATACTTATTATAGATCAATTCTGAGTGCACAATGCGAATCTATGATCGATTCTGCGTTATTTAAGCTTTTTAAACGAGAAATCAATTTTTTGTAGAAATCGCAAAATCCATGAACTATGATTCATGCATTTTTTTTAGAGAAAATATATGACAATTGCGATAGCTCCTGTAATACTTATTATAGATCAATTCTAAGTGCACAATGCGAATCTATGGTCGATTCTGCGTTATTTAAGCTTTTTAAACGAGAAATCCATTTTTTGTAAAAATCGCAAAATCCATGAAATATAATTCATGCATTTTTTTTAGAGAAAATATATGACAATTGCGATAGCTCCTATAATACTTATTATAGATCAATTCTAAGTGCACAATGCGAATCTATGGTCGATTCTGCGTTTATTATGCTTTTTAAATGAGAAATCCATTTTTTGTAGAAATCAAAAAATCCATGAACTATAATTCATGCATTTTTTTTAGAGCAAATATATGACAATTACGATAGCTCCTATAATACTTATAATAGATCAATTCTAAGAGCACAATGCGAATCTATGGTCGATTCTGCGTTTATTATGCTTTTTAAATGAGAAATCCATTTTTTGTATAAATCGCAAAATCCATGAACTATAATTCATGCATTTTTTTTAGAGAAAATATATGACAATTGCGATAGCTCCTATAATACTTATTATAGATCAATTCTAAGTGCACAATGCGAATCCATGGTCGATTCTGCGTTTATTATGCTTTTTAAATGAGAAATCCATTTTTTGTAGAAATCGCAAAATCCATGAACTATAATTCATGCATTTTATTTAGAGCAAATATATGACAATTGCAATAGCTCCTATAATACTTATTATAGATCAATTCTAAGTGCACAATGCGAATCTATGGTTGATTCTGCGTTTATTATGCTTTTTAAATGAGAAATCCATTTTTTGTAGAAATCGCAAAATCCATGAACTATAATTCATGCATTTTTTTTAGAGCAAATATATGACAAAAGCGATAGCTCCTATAATACTTATTATAGATCAATTCTAAGAGCACAATGCGAATCTATGGTTGATTCTGCGTTTATTATGCTTTTTAAATGAGAAATCCATTTTTTGTAGAAATCGCAAAATCCATGAACTATAATTCATGCATTTTTTTTAGAGAAAATATATGACAATTGCGATAGCTCCTATAATACTTATTATAGATCTATTCTAAGTGCACAATGCGAATCTATGGTCGATTCTGCGTTATTTAAGCTTTTTAAACGAGAAATCCATTTTTTGTAGAAATCGCAAAATCCATGAACTATAATTCATGCATTTTTTTTAGAGCAAATATATGTTAATTGCGATAGCTCCTATAATACTTATTATAGATCAATTCTAAGAGCACAATGCAGTTCTATGATCGATTCTGCGTTATTTAAGCTTTTTAAACGAGAAATCCATTTTTTGTAGAAAACGCTAAATCCATGAACTATAATTCATGCATTTGTTTTAGAGAAAATATATGACAATTGCGATAGCTCCTATCATACTTATTATAGATCAATTCTAAGTGCACAATGCGAATCTATGGTCGATTCTGCGTTATTTAAGCTTTTTAATTGAGAAATCCATTTTTTGTATAAATCGCAAAATCCATGAACTATAATTCATGCATTTTATTTAGAGCAAATATATGACAATTGCAATAGCTCCTATAATACTTATTATAGATCAATTCTAAGTGCACAATGCGAATCTATGGTTAATTCTGCGTTTATTATGCTTTTTAAATGAGAAATCCATTTTTTGTAGAAATCGCAAAATCCATGAACTATAATTCCTGCATTTGTTTTAGAGCAAATATATGACAATTGCGATAGCTCCTATAATACTTGGTATATATCAATTCTAAGAGCACAATGCGAATCTATGGTCGATTCTGCGTTTATTATGCATTTTAAATGAGAAATCCATTTTTTGTAGAAATCGCAAAATCCATGAACTATAATTCATGCATTTTTTTTAGAGAAAATATATGATAATTACGATAGCTCCTATAATAGTTTTTATAGATCAATTCTAAGTGCACAATGCGAATCTATGGTCGATTCCGCGTTTATTATGCTTTTTAAATGAGAAATCCATTTTTTGTAGAAATCGCAAAATCCATGAACTATAATTCATGCATTTTATTTAGAGCAAATGTATGACAATTGCAATAGCTCCTATAATACTTATTATAGATCAATTCTAAGAGCACAATGCAAATCTATGGTCGATTCTGCGTTTATTATGCTTTTTAAATGAGAAATCCATTTTTTGTAGAAATCGCAAAATCCATGAACTATAATTCATGCATTTTTTTTAGAGAAAATATATGACAAATGCGATAGCTCCTATAATACTTATTATAGATCAATTCTGAGTGCACAATGCGAATCTATGATCGATTCTGCGTTATTTAAGCTTTTTAAACGAGAAATCAATTTTTTGTAGAAATCGCAAAATCCATGAACTATGATTCATGCATTTTTTTTAGAGAAAATATATGACAATTGCGATAACTCCTGTAATACTTATTATAGATCAATTCTAAGTGCACAATGCGAATCTATGGTCGATTCTGCGTTATTTAAGCTTTTTAAACGAGAAATCCTTTTTTTGTAAAAATCGCAAAATCCATGAAATATAATTCATGCATTTTTTTTAGAGAAAATATATGACAATTGCGATAGCTCCTATAATACTTATTATAGATCAATTCTAAGTGCACAATGCGAATCTATGGTCGATTCTGCGTTTATTATGCTTTTTAAATGAGAAATCCATTTTTTGTAGAAATCGAAAAATCCATGAACTATAATTCATGCATTTTTTTTAGAGCAAATATATGACAATTACGATAGCTCCTATAATACTTATAATAGATCAATTCTAAGAGCACAATGCGAATCTATGGTCGATTCTGCGTTTATTATGCTTTTTAAATGAGAAATCCATTTTTTGTATAAATCGCAAAATCCATGAACTATAATTCATGCATTTTTTTAGAGAAAATATATGACAATTGCGATAGCTCCTATAATACTTATTATAGATCAATTCTAAGTGCACAATGCGAATCCATGGTCGATTCTGCGTTTATTATGCTTTTTAAATGAGAAATCCATTTTTTGTAGAAATCGCAAAATCCATGAACTATAATTCATGCATTTTATTTAGAGCAAATATATGACAATTGCAATAGCTCCTATAATACTTATTATAGATCAATTCTAAGTGCACAATGCGAATCTATGGTTGATTCTGCGTTTATTATGCTTTTTAAATGAGAAATCCATTTTTTGTAGAAATCGCAAAATCCATGAACTATAATTCAGGCATTTTTTTTAGAGCAAATATATGACAAAAGCGATAGCTCCTATAATACTTATTATAGATCAATTCTAAGAGCACAATGCGAATCTATGGTCGATTCTGCGAATATTATGCTTTTTAAATGAGAAATCCATTTTTTGTAGAAATCGCAAAATCCATGAACTATAATTCATGCATTTTTTTTAGAGAAAATATATGACAATTGCGATAGCTCCTATAATACTTATTATAGATCTATTCTAAGTGCACAATGCGAATCTATGGTCGATTCTGCGTTATTTAAGCTTTTTAATTGAGAAATCCATTTTTTGTATAAATCGCAAAATCCATGAACTATAATTCATGCATTTTATTTAGAGCAAATATATGACAATTGCAATAGCTCCTATAATACTTATTATAGATCAATTCTAAGTGCACAATGCGAATCTATGGTTAATTCTGCGTTTATTATGCTTTTTAAATGAGAAATCCATTTTTTGTAGAAATCGCAAAATCCATGAACTATAATTCCTGCATTTGTTTTAGAGCAAATATATGACAATTGCGATAGCTCCTATAATACTTGGTATATATCAATTCTAAGAGCACAATGCGAATCTATGGTCGATTCTGCGTTTATTATGCATTTTAAATGAGAAATCCATTTTTTGTAGAAATCGCAAAATCCATGAACTATAATTCATGCATTTTTTTTAGAGAAAATATATGATAATTACGATAGCTCCTATAATAGTTTTTATAGATCAATTCTAAGTGCACAATGCGAATCTATGGTCGATTCCGCGTTTATTATGCTTTTTAAATGAGAAATCCATTTTTTGTAGAAATCGCAAAATCCATGAACTATAATTCATGCATTTTATTTAGAGCAAATGTATGACAATTGCAATAGCTCCTATAATACTTATTATAGATCAATTCTAAGAGCACAATGCAAATCTATGGTCGATTCTGCGTTTATTATGCTTTTTAAATGAGAAATCCATTTTTTGTAGAAATCGCAAAATCCATGAACTATAATTCATGCATTTTTTTTAGAGAAAATATATGACAAATGCGATAGCTCCTATAATACTTATTATAGATCAATTCTGAGTGCACAATGCGAATCTATGATCGATTCTGCGTTATTTAAGCTTTTTAAACGAGAAATCAATTTTTTGTAGAAATCGCAAAATCCATGAACTATGATTCATGCATTTTTTTTAGAGAAAATATATGACAATTGCGATAACTCCTGTAATACTTATTATAGATCAATTCTAAGTGCACAATGCGAATCTATGGTCGATTCTGCGTTATTTAAGCTTTTTAAACGAGAAATCCTTTTTTTGTAAAAATCGCAAAATCCATGAAATATAATTCATGCATTTTTTTTAGAGAAAATATATGACAATTGCGATAGCTCCTATAATACTTATTATAGATCAATTCTAAGTGCACAATGCGAATCTATGGTCGATTCTGCGTTTATTATGCTTTTTAAATGAGAAATCCATTTTTTGTAGAAATCGAAAAATCCATGAACTATAATTCATGCATTTTTTTTAGAGCAAATATATGACAATTACGATAGCTCCTATAATACTTATAATAGATCAATTCTAAGAGCACAATGCGAATCTATGGTCGATTCTGCGTTTATTATGCTTTTTAAATGAGAAATCCATTTTTTGTATAAATCGCAAAATCCATGAACTATAATTCATGCATTTTTTTTAGAGCAAATATATGACAAAAGCGATAGCTCCTATAATACTTATTATAGATCAATTCTAAGAGCACAATGCGAATCTATGGTCGATTCTGCGAATATTATGCTTTTTAAATGAGAAATCCATTTTTTGTAGAAATCGCAAAATCCATGAACTATAATTCATGCATTTTTTTTAGAGAAAATATATGACAATTGCGATAGCTCCTATAATACTTATTATAGATCTATTCTAAGTGCACAATGCGAATCTATGGTCGATTCTGCGTTATTTAAGCTTTTTAAACGAGAAATCCATTTTTTGTAGAAATCGCAAAATCCATGAACTATAATTCATGCATTTTATTTAGAGCAAATATATGACAATTGCAATAGCTCCTATAATACTTATTATAGATCAATTCTAAGTGCACAATGCGAATCTATGGTCGATTCTGCGTTATTTAAGCTTTTTAAACGAGAAATCCATTTTTTGTAGAAATCGCAAAATCCATGAACTATAATTCATGCATTTTTTTTAGAGAAAATATATGACAATTGCGATAGCTCCTATAATACTTATTATAGATCAATTCTAAGTGCACAATGCGAATCTATGGTCGATTCTGCGTTTATTATGCTTTTTAAATGAGAAATCCATTTTTTGTAGAAATCGAAAAATCCATGAACTATAATTCATGCATTTTTTTTAGAGCAAATATATGACAATTACGATAGCTCCTATAATACTTATAATAGATCAATTCTAAGAGCACAATGCGAATCTATGGTCGATTCTGCGTTTATTATGCTTTTTAAATGAGAAATCCATTTTTTGTATAAATCGCAAAATCCATGAACTATAATTCATGCATTTTTTTTAGAGCAAATATATGACAAAAGCGATAGCTCCTATAATACTTATTATAGATCAATTCTAAGAGCACAATGCGAATCTATGGTCGATTCTGCGAATATTATGCTTTTTAAATGAGAAATCCATTTTTTGTAGAAATCGCAAAATCCATGAACTATAATTCATGCATTTTATTTAGAGCAAATATATGACAATTGCAATAGCTCCTATAATACTTATTATAGATCAATTCTAAGAGCACAATGCGAATCTATGGTCGATTCTGCGTTTATTATGCTTTTTAAATGAGAAATCCATTTTTTGTATAAATCGCAAAATCCATGAACTATAATTCATGCATTTTTTTTAGAGCAAATATATGACAAAAGCGATAGCTCCTATAATACTTATTATAGATCAATTCTAAGAGCACAATGCGAATCTATGGTCGATTCTGCGAATATTATGCTTTTTAAATGAGAAATCCATTTTTTGTAGAAATCGCAAAATCCATGAACTATAATTCATGCATTTTTTTTAGAGCAAATATATGACAATTGCGATAGCTCCTATAATACTTATTATAGATCAATTCTAAGAGCACAATGCGAATCCATGGTCGATTCTGCGTTTATTATGCTTTTTAAATGAGAAATCCATTTTTTGTAGAAATCGCAAAATCCATGAACTATAATTCATGCATTTTATTTAGAGCAAATATATGACAATTGCAATAGCTCCTATAATACTTATTATAGATCAATTCTAAGTGCACAATGCGAATCTATGGTTGATTCTGCGTTTATTATGCTTTTTAAATGAGAAATCCATTTTTTGTAGAAATCGCAAAATCCATGAACTAAAATTCATGCATTTTTTTTAGAGCAAATATATGACAAAAGCGATAGCTCCTATAATACTTATTATAGATCAATTCTAAGAGCACAATGCGAATCTATGGTCGATTCTGCGAATATTATGCTTTTTAAATGAGAAATCCATTTTTTGTAGAAATCGCAAAATCCATGAACTATAATTCATGCATTTTTTTTAGAGAAAATATATGACAATTGCGATAGCTCCTATAATACTTATTATAGATCTATTCTAAGTGCACAATGCGAATCTATGGTCGATTCTGCGTTATTTAAGCTTTTTAAACGAGAAATCCATTTTTTGTAGAAATCGCAAAATCCATGAACTATAATTCATGCATTTTTTTTAGAGAAAATATATGACAATTGCGATAGCTCCTATAATACTTATTATAGATCAATTCTGTGTGCACAATGCGAATCTATGATCGGTTCTGCGTTATTTAAGCTTTTTAAACGAGAAATCCATTTTTTGTAGAAATCGCAAAATCCATGAACTATAATTCATGCATTTTATTTAGAGCAAATATATGACAATTGCAATAGCTCCTATAATACTTATTATAGATCAATTCTAAGTGCACAATGCGAATCTATGGTCGATTCTGCGTTATTTAAGCTTTTTAAACGAGAAATCCATTTTTTGTAGAAATCGCAAAATCCATGAACTATAATTCATGCATTTTTTTTAGAGAAAATATATGACAATTGCGATAGCTCCTATAATACTTATTATAGATCAATTCTGAGTGCACAATGCGAATCTATGATCGGTTCTGCGTTATTTAAGCTTTTTAAACGAGAAATCCATTTTTTGTAGAAATCGCAAAACCCATGAACTATAATTCATGCATTTTTTTTAGAGCAAATATATGACAATTGCGATAGCTCCTATAATACTTGTTATAGATCAATTCTAAGAGCACAATGCGAATCTATGGTCGATTCTGCGTTTATTATGCTTTTTAAATGAGAAATCCATTTTTTTGTAGAAATCGCAAAATCCATGAACTATAATTCATGCATTTTTTTTAGAGCAAATATATGACAAAAGCGATAGCTCCTATAATACTTATTATAGATCAATTCTAAGAGCACAATGCAGTTCTATGGTCGATTCTGCGAATATTATGCTTTTTAAATGAGAAATCCATTTTTTGTAGAAATCGCAAAATCCATGAACTATATTTCATGCATTTTTATTAGAGAAAATATATGACAATTGCGATAGCTCCTATAATACCTATTATAGATCAATTCTAAGGGCACAATGCGAATCTATGGTCGATTCTGCGTTATTTAAGCTTTTTAAACGAGAAATCCATTTTTTGTAGAAATCGCAAAATCCATGAACTATAATTCATGCATTTTTTTTAGAGAAAATATATGACAATTGCGATAGCTCCTATAATACTTATTATAGATCAATTCTGAGTGCACAATGCGAATCTATGATCGGTTCTGCGTTATTTAAGCTTTTTAAACGAGAAATCCATTTTTTGTAGAAATCGCAAAATCCATGAACTATAATTCATGCATTTTTTTTAGAGCAAATATATGACAATTGCGATAGCTCCTATAATACTTGTTATAGATCAATTCTAAGAGCACAATGCGAATCTATGGTCGATTCTGCGTTTATTATGCTTTTTAAATGAGAAATCCATTTTTTTGTAAAAATCGAAAAATCCATGTACTATAATTCATGCATTTTTTTTAGAGAAAATATATGACAATTGCGATAGCTCCTATAATACTTATTATAGATCAATTCTAAGTGCACAATGCGAATCCATGGTCGATTCTTCGTTTATTATGCTTTTTAAATGAGAAATGCATTTTTTGTAGAAATCGCAAAATCCATGAACTATAATTCATGCATTTTATTTAGATCAAATATATGACAATTGCAATAGCTCCTATAATACTTATTATAGATCAATTCTAAGTGCACAATGCGAATCTATGGTTGATTCTGCGTTTATTATGCTTTTTAAATGAGAAATCCATTTTTTGTAGAAATCGCAAAATCCATGAACTATAATTCATGCATTTTTTTTAAAGCAAATATATGACAAAAGCGATAGCTCCTATAATACTTATTATAGATCAATTCTAAGAGCACAATGCGAATCTATGGTCGATTCTGCGAATATTATGCTTTTTAAATGAGAAATCCATTTTTTGTAGAAATCGCAAAATCCATGAACTATAATTCATGCATTTTTTTTAGAGAAAATATAGAACAATTGCGATAGCTCCTATAATACTTATTATAGATCAATTCTGAGTGCACAATGCGAATCTATGATCGGTTCTGCGTTATTTAAGCTTTTTAAACGAGAAATCCATTTTTTGTAGAAATCGCAAAATCCATGAACTATAATTCATGCATTTTTTTTAGTGCAAATATATGACAATTGCGATAGCTCCTATAATACTTGTTATAGATCAATTCTAAGAGCACAATGCGAATCTATGGTCGATTCTGCGTTTATTATGCTTTTTAAATGAGAAATCCATTTTTTTGTAGAAATCGCAAAATCCATGAACTATAATTCATGCATTTTTTTTAGAGCAAATATATGACAATTGCGATAGCTCCTATAATACTTATTATAGATCAATTCTAAGAGCACAATGCGAATCTATGGTTGATTCTGCGTTTATTATGCTTGTTAAATGAGAAATCCATTTTTGTAGAAATCGCAAAATCCATGAACTATAATTCATGCAGTTTTTTAGAGCAAATATATGACAATTGCGATAGCTCCTATAATACTTATTATAGATCAATTCTAAGTGCACAGTGCGAATCTATGGTCGATTCTGCGTTATTTAAGCTTTTTAAACGAGAAATCCATTTTTTGTAGAAATCGCAAAATCCATGAACTATAATTCATGCATTTTTTTTAGAGAAAATATATGACAATTGCGATAGCTCCTATAATACTTATTATAGATCAATTCTAAGTGCACAATGCGAATCTATGGTCGATTCTGCGTTATTTAAGCTTTTTAAACGAGAAATCCATTTTTTGTAGAAATCGCAAAATCCATGAACTATAATTCATGCATTTTTTTTTGAGAAAATATATGACAATTGCGATAGCTCCTATCATACTTATTATAGATCAATTCTAAGTGCACAATGCGAATCTATGGTCGATTCTGCGTTATTTAAGCTTTTTAAATGAGAAATCCATTTTTTGTAGAAATCGCAAAATCCATGAACTATAATTCATGCATTTTGTTTGGAGCAAATATATGACAATTGCGATAGCTCGTATAATACTTGTTATAGATCAATTCTAAGAGCACAATGCGAATCTATGGTCGATTCTGCGTTTATTATGCTTTTTAAATGAGAAATCCATTTTTTGTAGAAATCGCAAAATCTATGAACTATAATTCATGCATTTGTTTTAGAGAAAATATATGACAATTGCGATAGCTCCTATCATACTTATTATAGATCAATTCTAAGTGCACAATGCGAATCTATGGTCGATTCTGCGTTATTTAAGCTTTTTAATTGAGAAATCCATTTTTTGTATAAATCGCAAAATCCATGAACTATAATTCATGCATTTTTTTTAGAGAAAATATATGATAATTACGATAGCTCCTATAATAGTTATTATAGATCAATTCTAAGTGCACAATGCGAATCTATAGTCGATTCCGCGTTTATTATGCTTTTTAAATGAGAAATCCATTTTTTGTAGAAATCGCAAAATCCATGAACTATAATTCATGCATTTTATTTAGAGCAAATGTATGACAATTGCAATAGCTCTTATAATACTTATTATAGATCAATTCTAAGAGCACAATGCGAATCTATGGTTGATTCTGCGTTTATTATGCTTTTTAATTGAGAAATCCATTTTTTGTAGAAATCGCAAAATCCATGAACTATTCATGCAGTTTTTTTAGAGCAAATATATGACAATTGCGATAGCTCCTATAATACTTATTATAGATCAATTCTAAGTGCATAATGCGAATCTATGGTCGATTCTGCGTTATTTAAGCTTTTTAAATGAGAAATCCATTTTTTGTAGAAATCGCAAAATCCATGAACTTCATGCATTTTTTTTAGAGAAAATATATGACAATTGCGATAGCTCCTATAATACTTATTATAGATCAATTCTGAGTGCACAATGCGAATCTATGATCGATTCTGCGTTATTTAAGCTTTTTAAACGAGAAATCCATTTTTTGTAGAAAACGCAAAATCCATGAACTATAATTCATGCATTTGTTTTAGAGAAAATATATGACAATTGCGATAGCGCCTATCATACTTATTATAGATCAATTCTAAGTGCACAATGCGAATCTATGGTCGATTCTGCGTTATTTAAGCTTTTTAAATGAGAAATCCATTTTTTGTATAAATCGCAAAATCCATGAACTATAATTCATGCATTTTATTTAGAGCAAATATATGACAATTGCAATAGCTCCTATAATACTTATTATAGATCAATTCTAAGTGCACAATGCGAATCTATGGTCGATTCTGCGTTATTTAAGCTTTTTAAATGAGAAAACCATTTTTTGTAGAAATCGCAAAATCCATGAACTCTAATTCATGCATTTTTTTTAGAGCAAATATATGACAAAAGCGATAGCTCCTATAATACTTATTATAGATCAATTCTAAGAGCACAATGCGAATCTATGGTCGATTCTGCGAATATTATGCTTTTTAAATGAGAAATCCATTTTTTGTAGAAATCGCAAAATCCATGAACTATAATTCATGCATTTTTTTTAGAGAAAATATATGACAATTGCGATAGCTCCTATAATACTTATTATAGATCAATTCTGAGTGCACAATGCGAATCTATGATCGGTTCTGCGTTATTTAAGCTTTTTGAACGAGAAATCCATTTTTTGTAGAAATCGCAAAATCCATGAACTATAATTCATGCATTTTTTTTAGAGCAAATATATGACAATTGCGATAGCTCCTATAATACTTGTTATAGATCAATTCTAAGAGCACAATGCGAATATATGGTCAATTCTGCGTTTATTATGCTTTTTAAATGAGAAATCCATTTTTTGTAGAAATCGCAAAATCCATGAACTATAATTCATGCATTTTTTTTAGAGCAAATATATGACAATTGCGATAGCTCCTATAATACTTATTATAGATCAATTCTAAGTGCACAATGCGAATCCATGGTCGATTCTGCGTTTATTATGCTTTTTAAATGAGAAATCCATTTTTTGTAGAAATCGCAAAATCCATGTACTATAATTCATGCATTTTATTTAGAGCAAATATATGACAATTGCAATAGCTCCTATAATACTAATTATAGATCAATTCTAAGTGCACAATGCGAATCTATGGTTGATTCTGCGTTTATTATGCTTTTTAAATGAGAAATCCATTTTTTGTAGAAATCGCAAAATCCATGAACTATAATTCATGCATTTTTTTTAGAGCAAATATATGACAATTGCGATAGCTCCTATAATACTTATTATAGATCAATTCTAAGTGCACAATGCGAATCCATGGTCGATTCTGCGTTTATTATGCTTTTTAAATGAGAAATCCATTTTTTGTATAAATCGCAAAATCCATGAACTATAATTCATGCATTTTATTTAGAGCAAATATATGACAATTGCAATAGCTCCTATAATACTTATTATAGATCAATTCTAAGTGCACAATGCGAATCTATGGTCGATTCTGCGTTATTTAAGCTTTTTAAACGAGAAATCCATTTTTTGTAGAAATCGCAAAATCCATGAACTATCATTCATGCATTTTTTTTAGAGAAAATATATGACAATTGCGATAGCTCCTATAATACTTATAATAGATCAATTCTAAGAGCACAATGCGAATCTATGGTCGATTCTGCGTTATTTAAGCTTTTTAAACGAGTAATCCATTTTTTGTAGAAATCGCAAAATCCATGAACTATAATTCATGCATTTGTTTTAGAGAAAATATATGACAATTGCGATAGCGCCTATCATACTTATTATAGATCAATTCTAAGTGCACAATGCGAATCTATGGTCGATTCTGCGTTATTTAAGCTTTTTAAATGAGAAATCCATTTTTTGTATAAATCGCAAAATCCATGAACTATAATTCATGCATTTTATTTAGAGCAAATATATGACAATTGCAATAGCTCCTATAATACTTATTATAGATCAATTCTAAGTGCACAATGCGAATCTATGGTCGATTCTGCGTTATTTAAGCTTTTTAAATGAGAAATCCATTTTTTGTAGAAATCGCAAAATCCATGAACTATAATTCATGCATTTTTTTTAGAGCAAATATATGACAAAAGCGATAGCTCCTATAATACTTATTATAGATCAATTCTAAGAGCACAATGCGAATCTATGGTCGATTCTGCGAATATTATGCTTTTTAAATGAGAAATCCATTTTTTGTAGAAATCGCAAAATCCATGAACTATAATTCATGCATTTTTTTTAGAGAAAATATATGACAATTGCGATAGCTCCTATAATACTTATTATAGATCAATTCTGAGTGCACAATGCGAATCTATGATCGGTTCTGCGTTATTTAAGCTTTTTGAACGAGAAATCCATTTTTTGTAGAAATCGCAAAATCCATGAACTATAATTCATGCATTTTTTTTAGAGCAAATATATGACAATTGCGATAGCTCCTATAATACTTGTTATAGATCAATTCTAAGAGCACAATGCGAATATATGGTCAATTCTGCGTTTATTATGCTTTTTAAATGAGAAATCCATTTTTTGTAGAAATCGCAAAATCCATGAACTATAATTCATGCATTTTTTTTAGAGCAAATATATGACAATTGCGATAGCTCCTATAATACTTATTATAGATCAATTCTAAGTGCACAATGCGAATCCATGGTCGATTCTGCGTTTATTATGCTTTTTAAATGAGAAATCCATTTTTTGTAGAAATCGCAAAATCCATGTACTATAATTCATGCATTTTATTTAGAGCAAATATATGACAATTGCAATAGCTCCTATAATACTAATTATAGATCAATTCTAAGTGCACAATGCGAATCTATGGTTGATTCTGCGTTTATTATGCTTTTTAAATGAGAAATCCATTTTTTGTAGAAATCGCAAAATCCATGAACTATAATTCATGCATTTTTTTTAGAGCAAATATATGACAATTGCGATAGCTCCTATAATACTTATTATAGATCAATTCTAAGTGCACAATGCGAATCCATGGTCGATTCTGCGTTTATTATGCTTTTTAAATGAGAAATCCATTTTTTGTATAAATCGCAAAATCCATGAACTATAATTCATGCATTTTATTTAGAGCAAATATATGACAATTGCAATAGCTCCTATAATACTTATTATAGATCAATTCTAAGTGCACAATGCGAATCTATGGTCGATTCTGCGTTATTTAAGCTTTTTAAACGAGAAATCCATTTTTTGTAGAAATCGCAAAATCCATGAACTATCATTCATGCATTTTTTTTAGAGAAAATATATGACAATTGCGATAGCTCCTATAATACTTATAATAGATCAATTCTAAGAGCACAATGCGAATCTATGGTCGATTCTGCGTTATTTAAGCTTTTTAAACGAGTAATCCATTTTTTGTAGAAATCGCAAAATCCATGAACTATAATTCATGCATTTTTTTTAGAGCAAATATATGACAATTGCGATAGCTCCTATAATACTTATTATAGATCAATTCTAAGTGCACAATGCGAATCCATGGTCGATTCTGCGTTTATTATGCTTTTTAAATGAGAAATCCATTTTTTGTAGAAATCGCAAAATCCATGAACTATAATTCATGCATTTTATTTAGAGCAAATATATGACAATTGCAATAGCTGCTATAATACTTATTATAGATCAATTCTAAGTGCACAATGCGAATCTATGGTCGATTCTGCGTTATTTAAGCTTTTTAAACGAGAAATCCATTTTTTGTAGAAATCGCAAAATCCATGAACTATAATTCATGCATTTTTTTTAGAGAAAATATATGACAATTGCGATAGCTCCTATAATACTTGTTATAGATCAATTCTAAGAGCACAATGCGAATCTATGGTCGATTCTGCGTTTATTATGCTTTTTAAATGAGAAATCCATTTTTTTGTAGAAATCGCAAAATCCATGAACTATAATTCATGCATTTTTTTTAGAGAAAATATATGACAATTACGATTGCTCCTATAATACTTATAATAGATCAATTCTAAGAGCACAATGCGAATCTATGGTCGATTCTGCGTTTATTATGTTTTTTAAATGAGAAATCCATTTTTTGTAGAAATCGCAAAATCCATGAACTATAATTCATACATTTTTTTTAGAGAAAATATATGACAATTGCGATAGCTCCTATAATACTTATTATAGATCAATTCTAAGTGCACAATGCGATCCATGGTCGATTCTGCGTTTATTATGCTTTTTAAATGAGAAATCCATTTTTTGTAGAAATCGCAAAATCCATGAACTATAATTCATGCATTTTATTTAGAGCAAATATATGACAATTGCAATAGCTAATTTAATACTTATTATAGATCAATTCTAAGTGCACAATGCGAATCTATGGTTGATTCTGCGTTTATTATGCTTTTTAAATGAGAAATCCATTTTTTGTAGAAATCGCAAAATCCATGAACTATAATTCATGCATTTTTTTTAGAGAAAATATATGACAATTACGATTGCTCCTATAATACTTATAATAGATCAATTCTAAGAGCACAATGCGAATCTATGGTCGATTCTGCGTTTATTATGCTTTTTAAATGAGAAATCCATTTTTTGTATAAATCGCAAAATCCATGAACTATAATTCATGCATTTTTTTTAGAGAAAATATATGACAATTGCGATAGCTCCTATAATACTTATTATAGATCAATTCTGAGTGCACAATGCGAATCTATGATCGGTTCTGCGTTATTTAAGCTTTTTAAACGAGAAATCCATTTTTTGTAGAAATCGCAAAATCCATGAACTATAATTCATGCATTTTTTTTAGAGCAAATATATGACAATTGCGATAGCTCCTATAATACTTATTATAGATCAATTCTAAGTGCACAATGCGAATCCATGGTCGATTCTGCGTTTATTATGCTTTTTAAATGAGAAATCCATTTTTTGTAGAAATCGCAAAATCCATGAACTATAATTCATGCATTTTTTTTAGACAAAATATATGACAAAAGCGATAGCTCCTATAATACTTATTATAGATCAATTCTAAGAGCACAATGCGAATCTATGGTCGATTCTGCGAATATTATGCTTTTTAAATGAGAAATCCATTTTTTGTAGAAATCGCAAAATCCATGAACTATAATTCATGCATTTTTTTTAGAGAAAATATATGACAATTACGATAGCTCCTATAATACTTATAATAGATCAATTCTAAGAGCACAATGCGAATCTATGGTCGATTCTGCGTTTATTATGCTTTTTAAATGAGAAATCCATTTTTTGTATAAATCGCAAAATCCATGAACTATAATTCATGCATTTTTTTTAGAGAAAATATATGACAATTGCGATAGCTCCTATAATACTTATTATAGATCAATTCTAAGTGCACAATGCGATCCATGGTCGATTCTGCGTTTATTATGCTTTTTAAATGAGAAATCCATTTTTTGTAGAAATCGCAAAATCCATGAACTATAATTCATGCATTTTATTTAGAGCAAATATATGACAATTGCAATAGCTAATATAATACTTATTATAGATCAATTCTAAGTGCACAATGCGAATCTATGGTTGATTCTGCGTTTATTATGCTTTTAAAATGAGAAATCCATTTTTTGTAGAAATCGCAAAATCCATGAACTATAATTCATGCATTTTTTTTTAGAGAAAATATATGACAATTGCGATAGCTCCTATCATACTTATTATAGATCAATTCTAAGTGCACAATGCGAATCTATGGTCGATTCTGCGTTATTTAAGCTTTTTAAACGAGAAATCCATTTTTTGTAGAAATCGCAAAATCCATGAACTATAATTCATGCATTTTTTTTAGAGAAAATATATGACAATTGCGATAGCTCCTATAATACTTATTATAGATCAATTCTGAGTGCACAATGCGAATCTATGATCGGTTCTGCGTTATTTAAGCTTTTTAAACGAGAAATCCATTTTTTGTAGAAATCGCAAAATCCATGAACTATAATTCATGCATTTTTTTTAGAGCAAATATATGACAATTGCGATAGCTCCTATAATACTTATTATAGATCAATTCTAAGTGCACAATGCGAATCCATGGTCGATTCTGCGTTTATTATGCTTTTTAAATGAGAAATCCATTTTTTGTAGAAATCGCAAAATCCATGAACTATAATTCTTGCATTTTTTTTAGAGAAAAAATATGACAATTGCGATAGCTCCTATAATACTTATTATAGATCAATTCTAAGTGCACAATGCGAATCTATGATCGATTCTGCGTTATTTAAGCTTTTTAAACGGGAAATCCATTTTTTGTAGAAATCGCAAAATCCATGAACTATAATTCATGCATTTCTTTTAGAGAAAATATATGACAATTGCGATAGCTCCTATAATACATATTATAGATCAATTCTAAGTGCACAATGCGAATCTATGGTCGATTCTGCGTTATTTAAGCTTTTTAAACCAGAAATCTATTTTTTGTAGAAATCGCAAAATCCATGAACTATAATTCATGCATTTTTTTTAGAGAAAATATATGACAATTGCGATAGCTCCTATAATACTAATTATAGATCAATTCTAAGTGCACAATGCGAATCTATGATCGATTCTGCGTTATGTAAGCTTTTTAAACGAGAAATCCATTTTTTGTAGAAATCGCAAAATCCATGAACTATAATTCATGCATTTTTTTAGAGCAAACATATGACAATTGCGATAGCTCCTATAATACTTATTATAGATCAATTCTAAGTGCACAATGCGAATCTATGGTCGATTCTGCGTTTATTATGCTTTTTAAATGAGAAATCCATTTTTTGTAGAAATCGGAAAACCCATGAACTATAATTCATGCATTTTTTTAGAGCAAATATATGACAAAAGCGATAGCTCCTATAATACTTATTATAGATCAATTCTAAGAGCACAATGCGAATCTATGCTCGATTCTGCGTTTATTATGCTTTTTAAATCAGAAATCCATTTTTTGTAGAAATCGCAAAATCCATGAACTATTATTCATGCATTTTTTTTAGAGAAAATATATGACAATTGCGATAGCTCCTATAATACTTATTATAGTTCAATTCTAAGTGCACAATGCGAATCTATGGTCGATTCTGCGTTATTTAGGCTTTTTAAACGAGAAATCCATTTTTTGTAGAAATCGCAAAATCCATGAACTATAATTCATGCATTTTTTTTAGAGAAAATATATGACAATTGCGATAGCTCCTATAATACATATTATAGATCAATTCTGAGTGCACAATGCGAATCTATGATCGATTCTGCGTTATTTAGGCTTTTTAAACGAGAAATCCATTTTTTGGAGAAATCGCAAAATCCATGAACTATAATTCATGCATTTTTTTTAGAGAAAATATATGACAATTGCGATAGCTCCTAGAATAGCACAATGCGAATCTATGGTCGATTCTGCGTTTATTATGCTTTTTAAATGAGAAATAAATTTTTTGTATAAATCGCAAAATCCATGAACTATAATCTATGGTCGATTCTGCGTTTATTATGCTTTTTAAATGAGAAATCCATTTTTTGTAGAAATCGCAAAATCCATGAACTATAATTCATGCATTTTGTTTAGAGCCAATATATATGACAAATGCGATAGCTCGTATAATACTTATTATAGATCAATTCTAAGAGCACAATGCGAATCTATGGTCGATTCTGCGTTTATTATGCTTTTTAAACGAGAAATCCATTTTTTGTAGAAATCGCAAAATCCATGAACTATAATTCTTGCATTTTTTTTAGAGAAAAAATATGACAATTGCGATAGCTCCTAGATTAGCACAATGCGAATCTATGGTCGATTCTGCGTTATTTAAGCTTTTTAAAAGAGAAATCCATTTTTTGTAAAAATCGCAAAATCCATGAACTATAATTCATGCATTTTTTTTAGAGCAAATATATGACAAAAGCGATAGCTCCTATAATACTTATTATAGATCAATTCTAAGTGCACAATGCGAATCTATGGTCGATTCTGCGTTTATTATGCTTTTTAAATGAGAAATCCATTTTTTGTAGAAATCGGAAAACCCATGAACTATAATTCATGCATTTTTTTAGAGCAAATATATGACAAAAGCGATAGCTCCTATAATACTTAATATAGATCAATTCTAAGAGCACAATGCGAATCTATGCTCGATTCTGCGTTTATTATGCTTTTTAAATCAGAAATCCATTTTTTGTAGAAATCGCAAAATCCATGAACTATTATTCATGCATTTTTTTTAGAGAAAATATATGACAATTGCGATAGCTCCTATAATACTTATTATAGTTCAATTCTAAGTGCACAATGCGAATCTATGGTCGATTCTGCGTTATTTAGGCTTTTTAAACGAGAAATCCATTTTTTGTAGAAATCGCAAAATCCATGAACTATAATTCATGCATTTTTTTTAGAGCAAATATATGACAATTGCGATAGCTCCTATAATACTTATTATAGATCAATTCTAAGTGCACAATGCGAATCCATGGTCGATTCTGCGTTTATTATGCTTTTTAAATGAGAAATCCATTTTTTGTAGAAATCGCAAAATCCATGAACTATAATTCTTGCATTTTTTTTAGAGAAAAAATATGACAATTGCGATAGCTCCTATAATACTTATTATAGATCAATTCTAAGTGCACAATGCGAATCTATGATCGATTCTGCGTTATTTAAGCTTTTTAAACGGGAAATCCATTTTTTGTAGAAATCGCAAAATCCATGAACTATAATTCATGCATTTCTTTTAGAGAAAATATATGACAATTGCGATAGCTCCTATAATACATATTATAGATCAATTCTAAGTGCACAATGCGAATCTATGGTCGATTCTGCGTTATTTAAGCTTTTTAAACCAGAAATCTATTTTTTGTAGAAATCGCAAAATCCATGAACTATAATTCATGCATTTTTTTTAGAGAAAATATATGACAATTGCGATAGCTCCTATAATACTAATTATAGATCAATTCTAAGTGCACAATGCGAATCTATGATCGATTCTGCGTTATGTAAGCTTTTTAAACGAGAAATCCATTTTTTGTAGAAATCGCAAAATCCATGAACTATAATTCATGCATTTTTTTAGAGCAAACATATGACAATTGCGATAGCTCCTATATTACTTATTATAGATCAATTCTAAGTGCACAATGCGAATCTATGGTCGATTCTGCGTTTATTATGCTTTTTAAATGAGAAATCCATTTTTTGTAGAAATCGGAAAACCCATGAACTATAATTCATGCATTTTTTTAGAGCAAATATATGACAAAAGCGATAGCTCCTATAATACTTATTATAGATCAATTCTAAGAGCACAATGCGAATCTATGCTCGATTCTGCGTTTATTATGCTTTTTAAATCAGAAATCCATTTTTTGTAGAAATCGCAAAATCCATGAACTATTATTCATGCATTTTTTTTAGAGAAAATATATGACAATTGCGATAGCTCCTATAATACTTATTATAGTTCAATTCTAAGTGCACAATGCGAATCTATGGTCGATTCTGCGTTATTTAGGCTTTTTAAACGAGAAATCCATTTTTTGTAGAAATCGCAAAATCCATGAACTATAATTCATGCATTTTTTTTAGAGAAAATATATGACAATTGCGATAGCTCCTATAATACTTATTATAGATCAATTCTGAGTGCACAATGCGAATCTATGATCGATTCTGCGTTATTTAGGCTTTTTAAACGAGAAATCCATTTTTTGGAGAAATCGCAAAATCCATGAACTATAATTCATGCATTTTTTTTAGAGAAAATATATGACAATTGCGATAGCTCCTAGAATAGCACAATGCGAATCTATGGTCGATTCTGCGTTTATTATGCTTTTTAAATGAGAAATAAATTTTTTGTATAAATCGCAAAATCCATGAACTATAATCTATGGTCGATTCTGCGTTTATTATGCTTTTTAAATGAGAAATCCATTTTTTGTAGAAATCGCAAAATCCATGAACTATAATTCATGCATTTTGTTTAGAGCCAATATATATGACAAATGCGATAGCTCGTATAATACTTATTATAGATCAATTCTAAGAGCACAATGCGAATCTATGGTCGATTCTGCGTTTATTATGCTTTTTAAACGAGAAATCCATTTTTTGTAGAAATCGCAAAATCCATGAACTATAATTCTTGCATTTTTTTTAGAGAAAAAATATGACAATTGCGATAGCTCCTAGATTAGCACAATGCGAATCTATGGTCGATTCTGCGTTATTTAAGCTTTTTAAAAGAGAAATCCATTTTTTGTAAAAATCGCAAAATCCATGAACTATAATTCATGCATTTTTTTTAGAGAAAATATATGACAATTGCGATAGCTCCTATAATACTTATTATAGATCAATTCTAAGTGCACAATGCGATCCATGGTCGATTCTGCGTTTATTATGCTTTTTAAACGAGAAATCCATTTTTTGTAGAAATCGCAAAATCCATGAACTATAATTCTTGCATTTTTTTTAGAGAAAATATATGACAATTGCGATAGCTCCTATCATACTTATTATAGATCAATTCTAAGTGCACAATGCGAATCTATGATCGATTCTGCGTTATTTAAGCTTTTTAAACGGGAAATCCATTTTTTGTAGAAATCGCAAAGTCCATGAACTATAATTCATGCATTTCTTTTAGAGAAAATATATGACAATTGCGATAGCTCCTATAATACATATTATAGATCAATTCTAAGTGCACAATGCGAATCTATGGTCGATTCTGCGTTATTTAAGCTTTTTAAACCAGAAATCCATTTTTTGTAGAAATCGCAAAATCCATGAACTATAATTCATGCATTTTTTTTAGAGAAAATATATGACAATTGCGATAGCTCCTATAATACTAATTATAGATCAATTCTAAGTGCACAATGCGAATCTATGATCGATTCTGCGTTATGTAAGCTTTTTAAACGAGAAATCCATTTTTTGTAGAAATCGCAAAATCCATGAACTATAATTCATGCATTTTTTTAGAGCAAACATATGACAATTGCGATAGCTCCTATAATACTTATTATAGATCAATTCTAAGTGCACAATGCGAATCTATGGTCGATTCTGCGTTTATTATGCTTTTTAAATGAGAAATCCATTTTTTGTAGAAATCGGAAAACCCATGAACTATAATTCATGCATTTTTTTAGAGCAAATATATGACAAAACCGATAGCTCCTATAATACTTATTATAGATCAATTCTAAGAGCACAATGCGAATCTATGCTCGATTCTGCGTTTATTATGCTTTTTAAATCAGAAATCCATTTTTTGTAGAAATCGCAAAATCCATGAACTATAATTCATGCATTTTTTTTAGAGAAAATATATGACAATTGCGATAGCTCCTATAATACTTATTATAGTTCAATTCTAAGTGCACAATGCGAATCTATGGTCGATTCTGCGTTATTTAGGCTTTTTAAACGAGAAATCCATTTTTTGTAGAAATCGCAAAATCCATGAACTATAATTCATGCATTTTTTTTAGAGAAAATATATGACAATTGCGATAGCTCCTATAATACTTATTATAGATCAATTCTGAGTGCACAATGCGAATCTATGATCGATTCTGCGTTATTTAGGCTTTTTAAACGAGAAATCCATTTTTTGGAGAAATCGCAAAATCCATGAACTATAATTCATGCATTTTTTTTAGAGAAAATATATGACAATTGCGATAGCTCCTAGAATAGCACAATGCGAATCTATGGTCGATTCTGCGTTATTTAAGCTTTTTAAAAGAGAAATCCATTTTTTGTAAAAATCGCAAAATCCATGAACTATAATTCATGCATTTTTTTTAGAGAAAATATATGACAATTGCGATAGCTCCTATAATACTTATTATAGATCAATTCTAAGTGCACAATGCGATCCATGGTCGATTCTGCGTTTATTATGCTTTTTAAATGAGAAATCCATTTTTTGTAGAAATCGCAAAATCCATGAACTATAATTCATGCATTTTATTTAGAGCAAATATATGACAATTGCAATAGCTAATATAATACTTATTATAGATCAATTCTAAGTGCACAATGCGAATCTATGGTTGATTCTGCGTTTATTATGCTTTTTAAATGAGAAATCCATTTTTTGTAGAAATCGCAAAATCCATGAACTATAATTCATGCATTTTTTTTTAGAGAAAATATATGACAATTGCGATAGCTCCTATCATACTTATTATAGATCAATTCTAAGTGCACAATGCGAATCTATGGTCGATTCTGCGTTATTTAAGCTTTTTAAACGAGAAATCCATTTTTTGTAGAAATCGCAAAATCCATGAACTATAATTCATGCATTTTTTTTAGAGAAAATATATGACAATTGCGATAGCTCCTATAATACTTATTATAGATCAATTCTGAGTGCACAATGCGAATCTATGATCGGTTCTGCGTTATTTAAGCTTCTTAAACGAGAAATCCATTTTTTGTAGAAATCGCAAAATCCATGAACTATAATTCATGCATTTTTTTTAGAGCAAATATATGACAATTGCGATAGCTCCTATAATACTTATTATAGATCAATTCTAAGTGCACAATGCGAATCCATGGTCGATTCTGCGTTTATTATGCTTTTTAAATGAGAAATCCCTTTTTTGTAGAAATCGCAAAATCCATGAACTATAATTCATGCATTTTTTTTAGAGCAAATATATGACAATTGCGATAGCTCCTATAATACTTATTATAGATCAATTCTAAGTGCACAATGCGAATCCATGGTCGATTCTGCGTTTATTATGCTTTTTAAATGAGAAATCCATTTTTTTGTAGAAATCGCAAAATCCATGAACTATAATTCATGCATTTTTTTTAGAGAAAATATATGACAATTACGATTGCTCCTATAATACTTATAATAGATCAATTCTAAGAGCACAATGCGAATCTATGGTCGATTCTGCGTTTATTATGTTTTTTAAATGAGAAATCCATTTTTTGTAGAAATCGCAAAATCCATGAACTATAATTCATACATTTTTTTTAGAGAAAATATATGACAATTGCGATAGCTCCTATAATACTTATTATAGATCAATTCTAAGTGCACAATGCGATCCATGGTCGATTCTGCGTTTATTATGCTTTTTAAATGAGAAATCCATTTTTTGTAGAAATCGCAAAATCCATGAACTATAATTCATGCATTTTATTTAGAGCAAATATATGACAATTGCAATAGCTAATTTAATACTTATTATAGATCAATTCTAAGTGCACAATGCGAATCTATGGTTGATTCTGCGTTTATTATGCTTTTTAAATGAGAAATCCATTTTTTGTAGAAATCGCAAAATCCATGAACTATAATTCATGCATTTTTTTTAGAGAAAATATATGACAATTACGATTGCTCCTATAATACTTATAATAGATCAATTCTAAGAGCACAATGCGAATCTATGGTCGATTCTGCGTTTATTATGCTTTTTAAATGAGAAATCCATTTTTTGTATAAATCGCAAAATCCATGAACTATAATTCATGCATTTTTTTTAGAGAAAATATATGACAATTGCGATAGCTCCTATAATACTTATTATAGATCAATTCTGAGTGCACAATGCGAATCTATGATCGGTTCTGCGTTATTTAAGCTTTTTAAACGAGAAATCCATTTTTTGTAGAAATCGCAAAATCCATGAACTATAATTCATGCATTTTTTTTAGAGCAAATATATGACAATTGCGATAGCTCCTATAATACTTATTATAGATCAATTCTAAGTGCACAATGCGAATCCATGGTCGATTCTGCGTTTATTATGCTTTTTAAATGAGAAATCCATTTTTTGTAGAAATCGCAAAATCCATGAACTATAATTCATGCATTTTTTTTAGACAA
The DNA here is from genome assembly GCA_036971475.1 of Prosapia bicincta. Classification (NCBI taxonomy): domain Eukaryota; kingdom Metazoa; phylum Arthropoda; class Insecta; order Hemiptera; family Cercopidae; genus Prosapia; species Prosapia bicincta. The sequence continues at coordinate 95,152,338 of JBAIZL010000010.1, forward strand.
AATATATGACAAAAGCGATAGCTCCTATAATACTTATTATAGATCAATTCTAAGAGCACAATGCGAATCTATGGTCGATTCTGCGAATATTATGCTTTTTAAATGAGAAATCCATTTTTTGTAGAAATCGCAAAATCCATGAACTATAATTCATGCATTTTTTTTAGAGAAAATATATGACAATTACGATAGCTCCTATAATACTTATAATAGATCAATTCTAAGAGCACAATGCGAATCTATGGTCGATTCTGCGTTTATTATGCTTTTTAAATGAGAAATCCATTTTTTGTATAAATCGCAAAATCCATGAACTATAATTCATGCATTTTTTTTAGAGAAAATATATGACAATTGCGATAGCTCCTATAATACTTATTATAGATCAATTCTAAGTGCACAATGCGATCCATGGTCGATTCTGCGTTTATTATGCTTTTTAAATGAGAAATCCATTTTTTGTAGAAATCGCAAAATCCATGAACTATAATTCATGCATTTTATTTAGAGCAAATATATGACAATTGCAATAGCTAATATAATACTTATTATAGATCAATTCTAAGTGCACAATGCGAATCTATGGTTGATTCTGCGTTTATTATGCTTTTTAAATGAGAAATCCATTTTTTGTAGAAATCGCAAAATCCATGAACTATAATTCATGCATTTTTTTTTAGAGAAAATATATGACAATTGCGATAGCTCCTATCATACTTATTATAGATCAATTCTAAGTGCACAATGCGAATCTATGGTCGATTCTGCGTTATTTAAGCTTTTTAAACGAGAAATCCATTTTTTGTAGAAATCGCAAAATCCATGAACTATAATTCATGCATTTTTTTTAGAGAAAATATATGACAATTGCGATAGCTCCTATAATACTTATTATAGATCAATTCTGAGTGCACAATGCGAATCTATGATCGGTTCTGCGTTATTTAAGCTTTTTAAACGAGAAATCCATTTTTTGTAGAAATCGCAAAATCCATGAACTATAATTCATGCATTTTTTTTAGAGCAAATATATGACAATTGCGATAGCTCCTATAATACTTATTATAGATCAATTCTAAGTGCACAATGCGAATCCATGGTCGATTCTGCGTTTATTATGCTTTTTAAATGAGAAATCCATTTTTTGTAGAAATCGCAAAATCCATGAACTATAATTCTTGCATTTTTTTTAGAGAAAAAATATGACAATTGCGATAGCTCCTATAATACTTATTATAGATCAATTCTAAGTGCACAATGCGAATCTATGATCGATTCTGCGTTATTTAAGCTTTTTAAACGGGAAATCCATTTTTTGTAGAAATCGCAAAATCCATGAACTATAATTCATGCATTTCTTTTAGAGAAAATATATGACAATTGCGATAGCTCCTATAATACATATTATAGATCAATTCTAAGTGCACAATGCGAATCTATGGTCGATTCTGCGTTATTTAAGCTTTTTAAACCAGAAATCTATTTTTTGTAGAAATCGCAAAATCCATGAACTATAATTCATGCATTTTTTTTAGAGAAAATATATGACAATTGCGATAGCTCCTATAATACTAATTATAGATCAATTCTAAGTGCACAATGCGAATCTATGATCGATTCTGCGTTATGTAAGCTTTTTAAACGAGAAATCCATTTTTTGTAGAAATCGGAAAACCCATGAACTATAATTCATGCATTTTTTTAGAGCAAATATATGACAAAAGCGATAGCTCCTATAATACTTATTATAGATCAATTCTAAGAGCACAATGCGAATCTATGCTCGATTCTGCGTTTATTATGCTTTTTAAATCAGAAATCCATTTTTTGTAGAAATCGCAAAATCCATGAACTATTATTCATGCATTTTTTTTAGAGAAAATATATGACAATTGCGATAGCTCCTATAATACTTATTATAGTTCAATTCTAAGTGCACAATGCGAATCTATGGTCGATTCTGCGTTATTTAGGCTTTTTAAACGAGAAATCCATTTTTTGTAGAAATCGCAAAATCCATGAACTATAATTCATGCATTTTTTTTAGAGAAAATATATGACAATTGCGATAGCTCCTATAATACATATTATAGATCAATTCTGAGTGCACAATGCGAATCTATGATCGATTCTGCGTTATTTAGGCTTTTTAAACGAGAAATCCATTTTTTGGAGAAATCGCAAAATCCATGAACTATAATTCATGCATTTTTTTTAGAGAAAATATATGACAATTGCGATAGCTCCTAGAATAGCACAATGCGAATCTATGGTCGATTCTGCGTTTATTATGCTTTTTAAATGAGAAATAAATTTTTTGTATAAATCGCAAAATCCATGAACTATAATCTATGGTCGATTCTGCGTTTATTATGCTTTTTAAATGAGAAATCCATTTTTTGTAGAAATCGCAAAATCCATGAACTATAATTCATGCATTTTGTTTAGAGCCAATATATATGACAAATGCGATAGCTCGTATAATACTTATTATAGATCAATTCTAAGAGCACAATGCGAATCTATGGTCGATTCTGCGTTTATTATGCTTTTTAAACGAGAAATCCATTTTTTGTAGAAATCGCAAAATCCATGAACTATAATTCTTGCATTTTTTTTAGAGAAAAAATATGACAATTGCGATAGCTCCTAGATTAGCACAATGCGAATCTATGGTCGATTCTGCGTTATTTAAGCTTTTTAAAAGAGAAATCCATTTTTTGTAAAAATCGCAAAATCCATGAACTATAATTCATGCATTTTTTTTAGAGAAAATATATGACAATTGCGATAGCTCCTATAATACTTATTATAGATCAATTCTAAGTGCACAATGCGATCCATGGTCGATTCTGCGTTTATTATGCTTTTTAAACGAGAAATCCATTTTTTGTAGAAATCGCAAAATCCATGAACTATTATTCTTGCATTTTTTTTAGAGCAAATATATGACAAAAGCGATAGCTCCTATAATACTTATTATAGATCAATTCTAAGTGCACAATGCGAATCTATGGTCGATTCTGCGTTTATTATGCTTTTTAAATGAGAAATCCATTTTTTGTAGAAATCGGAAAACCCATGAACTATAATTCATGCATTTTTTTAGAGCAAATATATGACAAAAGCGATAGCTCCTATAATACTTATTATAGATCAATTCTAAGAGCACAATGCGAATCTATGCTCGATTCTGCGTTTATTATGCTTTTTAAATCAGAAATCCATTTTTTGTAGAAATCGCAAAATCCATGAACTATTATTCATGCATTTTTTTTAGAGAAAATATATGACAATTGCGATAGCTCCTATAATACTTATTATAGTTCAATTCTAAGTGCACAATGCGAATCTATGGTCGATTCTGCGTTATTTAGGCTTTTTAAACGAGAAATCCATTTTTTGTAGAAATCGCAAAATCCATGAACTATAATTCATGCATTTTTTTTAGAGCAAATATATGACAATTGCGATAGCTCCTATAATACTTATTATAGATCAATTCTAAGTGCACAATGCGAATCCATGGTCGATTCTGCGTTTATTATGCTTTTTAAATGAGAAATCCATTTTTTGTAGAAATCGCAAAATCCATGAACTATAATTCTTGCATTTTTTTTAGAGAAAAAATATGACAATTGCGATAGCTCCTATAATACTTATTATAGATCAATTCTAAGTGCACAATGCGAATCTATGATCGATTCTGCGTTATTTAAGCTTTTTAAACGGGAAATCCATTTTTTGTAGAAATCGCAAAATCCATGAACTATAATTCATGCATTTCTTTTAGAGAAAATATATGACAATTGCGATAGCTCCTATAATACATATTATAGATCAATTCTAAGTGCACAATGCGAATCTATGGTCGATTCTGCGTTATTTAAGCTTTTTAAACCAGAAATCTATTTTTTGTAGAAATCGCAAAATCCATGAACTATAATTCATGCATTTTTTTTAGAGAAAATATATGACAATTGCGATAGCTCCTATAATACTAATTATAGATCAATTCTAAGTGCACAATGCGAATCTATGATCGATTCTGCGTTATGTAAGCTTTTTAAACGAGAAATCCATTTTTTGTAGAAATCGCAAAATCCATGAACTATAATTCATGCATTTTTTTAGAGCAAACATATGACAATTGCGATAGCTCCTATATTACTTATTATAGATCAATTCTAAGTGCACAATGCGAATCTATGGTCGATTCTGCGTTTATTATGCTTTTTAAATGAGAAATCCATTTTTTGTAGAAATCGGAAAACCCATGAACTATAATTCATGCATTTTTTTAGAGCAAATATATGACAAAAGCGATAGCTCCTATAATACTTATTATAGATCAATTCTAAGAGCACAATGCGAATCTATGCTCGATTCTGCGTTTATTATGCTTTTTAAATCAGAAATCCATTTTTTGTAGAAATCGCAAAATCCATGAACTATTATTCATGCATTTTTTTTAGAGAAAATATATGACAATTGCGATAGCTCCTATAATACTTATTATAGTTCAATTCTAAGTGCACAATGCGAATCTATGGTCGATTCTGCGTTATTTAGGCTTTTTAAACGAGAAATCCATTTTTTGTAGAAATCGCAAAATCCATGAACTATAATTCATGCATTTTTTTTAGAGAAAATATATGACAATTGCGATAGCTCCTATAATACTTATTATAGATCAATTCTGAGTGCACAATGCGAATCTATGATCGATTCTGCGTTATTTAGGCTTTTTAAACGAGAAATCCATTTTTTGGAGAAATCGCAAAATCCATGAACTATAATTCATGCATTTTTTTTAGAGAAAATATATGACAATTGCGATAGCTCCTAGAATAGCACAATGCGAATCTATGGTCGATTCTGCGTTTATTATGCTTTTTAAATGAGAAATAAATTTTTTGTATAAATCGCAAAATCCATGAACTATAATCTATGGTCGATTCTGCGTTTATTATGCTTTTTAAATGAGAAATCCATTTTTTGTAGAAATCGCAAAATCCATGAACTATAATTCATGCATTTTGTTTAGAGCCAATATATATGACAAATGCGATAGCTCGTATAATACTTATTATAGATCAATTCTAAGAGCACAATGCGAATCTATGGTCGATTCTGCGTTTATTATGCTTTTTAAACGAGAAATCCATTTTTTGTAGAAATCGCAAAATCCATGAACTATAATTCTTGCATTTTTTTTAGAGAAAAAATATGACAATTGCGATAGCTCCTAGATTAGCACAATGCGAATCTATGGTCGATTCTGCGTTATTTAAGCTTTTTAAAAGAGAAATCCATTTTTTGTAAAAATCGCAAAATCCATGAACTATAATTCATGCATTTTTTTTAGAGAAAATATATGACAATTGCGATAGCTCCTATAATACTTATTATAGATCAATTCTAAGTGCACAATGCGATCCATGGTCGATTCTGCGTTTATTATGCTTTTTAAACGAGAAATCCATTTTTTGTAGAAATCGCAAAATCCATGAACTATAATTCTTGCATTTTTTTTAGAGAAAATATATGACAATTGCGATAGCTCCTATCATACTTATTATAGATCAATTCTAAGTGCACAATGCGAATCTATGATCGATTCTGCGTTATTTAAGCTTTTTAAACGGGAAATCCATTTTTTGTAGAAATCGCAAAGTCCATGAACTATAATTCATGCATTTCTTTTAGAGAAAATATATGACAATTGCGATAGCTCCTATAATACATATTATAGATCAATTCTAAGTGCACAATGCGAATCTATGGTCGATTCTGCGTTATTTAAGCTTTTTAAACCAGAAATCCATTTTTTGTAGAAATCGCAAAATCCATGAACTATAATTCATGCATTTTTTTTAGAGAAAATATATGACAATTGCGATAGCTCCTAGAATAGCACAATGCGAATCTATGGTCGATTCTGCGTTTATTATGCTTTTTAAATGAGAAATAAATTTTTTGTATAAATCGCAAAATCCATGAACTATAATCTATGGTCGATTCTGCGTTTATTATGCTTTTTAAATGAGAAATCCATTTTTTGTAGAAATCGCAAAATCCATGAACTATAATTCATGCATTTTGTTTAGAGCCAATATATATGACAAATGCGATAGCTCGTATAATACTTATTATAGATCAATTCTAAGAGCACAATGCGAATCTATGGTCGATTCTGCGTTTATTATGCTTTTTAAACGAGAAATCCATTTTTTGTAGAAATCGCAAAATCCATGAACTATAATTCTTGCATTTTTTTTAGAGAAAAAATATGACAATTGCGATAGCTCCTAGATTAGCACAATGCGAATCTATGGTCGATTCTGCGTTATTTAAGCTTTTTAAAAGAGAAATCCATTTTTTGTAAAAATCGCAAAATCCATGAACTATAATTCATGCATTTTTTTTAGAGAAAATATATGACAATTGCGATAGCTCCTATAATACTTATTATAGATCAATTCTAAGTGCACAATGCGATCCATGGTCGATTCTGCGTTTATTATGCTTTTTAAACGAGAAATCCATTTTTTGTAGAAATCGCAAAATCCATGAACTATTATTCTTGCATTTTTTTTAGAGCAAATATATGACAAAAGCGATAGCTCCTATAATACTTATTATAGATCAATTCTAAGTGCACAATGCGAATCTATGGTCGATTCTGCGTTTATTATGCTTTTTAAATGAGAAATCCATTTTTTGTAGAAATCGGAAAACCCATGAACTATAATTCATGCATTTTTTTAGAGCAAATATATGACAAAAGCGATAGCTCCTATAATACTTATTATAGATCAATTCTAAGAGCACAATGCGAATCTATGCTCGATTCTGCGTTTATTATGCTTTTTAAATCAGAAATCCATTTTTTGTAGAAATCGCAAAATCCATGAACTATTATTCATGCATTTTTTTTAGAGAAAATATATGACAATTGCGATAGCTCCTATAATACTTATTATAGTTCAATTCTAAGTGCACAATGCGAATCTATGGTCGATTCTGCGTTATTTAGGCTTTTTAAACGAGAAATCCATTTTTTGTAGAAATCGCAAAATCCATGAACTATAATTCATGCATTTTTTTTAGAGCAAATATATGACAATTGCGATAGCTCCTATAATACTTATTATAGATCAATTCTAAGTGCACAATGCGAATCCATGGTCGATTCTGCGTTTATTATGCTTTTTAAATGAGAAATCCATTTTTTGTAGAAATCGCAAAATCCATGAACTATAATTCTTGCATTTTTTTTAGAGAAAAAATATGACAATTGCGATAGCTCCTATAATACTTATTATAGATCAATTCTAAGTGCACAATGCGAATCTATGATCGATTCTGCGTTATTTAAGCTTTTTAAACGGGAAATCCATTTTTTGTAGAAATCGCAAAATCCATGAACTATAATTCATGCATTTCTTTTAGAGAAAATATATGACAATTGCGATAGCTCCTATAATACATATTATAGATCAATTCTAAGTGCACAATGCGAATCTATGGTCGATTCTGCGTTATTTAAGCTTTTTAAACCAGAAATCTATTTTTTGTAGAAATCGCAAAATCCATGAACTATAATTCATGCATTTTTTTTAGAGAAAATATATGACAATTGCGATAGCTCCTATAATACTAATTATAGATCAATTCTAAGTGCACAATGCGAATCTATGATCGATTCTGCGTTATGTAAGCTTTTTAAACGAGAAATCCATTTTTTGTAGAAATCGCAAAATCCATGAACTATAATTCATGCATTTTTTTAGAGCAAACATATGACAATTGCGATAGCTCCTATATTACTTATTATAGATCAATTCTAAGTGCACAATGCGAATCTATGGTCGATTCTGCGTTTATTATGCTTTTTAAATGAGAAATCCATTTTTTGTAGAAATCGGAAAACCCATGAACTATAATTCATGCATTTTTTTAGAGCAAATATATGACAAAAGCGATAGCTCCTATAATACTTATTATAGATCAATTCTAAGAGCACAATGCGAATCTATGCTCGATTCTGCGTTTATTATGCTTTTTAAATCAGAAATCCATTTTTTGTAGAAATCGCAAAATCCATGAACTATTATTCATGCATTTTTTTTAGAGAAAATATATGACAATTGCGATAGCTCCTATAATACTTATTATAGTTCAATTCTAAGTGCACAATGCGAATCTATGGTCGATTCTGCGTTATTTAGGCTTTTTAAACGAGAAATCCATTTTTTGTAGAAATCGCAAAATCCATGAACTATAATTCATGCATTTTTTTTAGAGAAAATATATGACAATTGCGATAGCTCCTATAATACTTATTATAGATCAATTCTGAGTGCACAATGCGAATCTATGATCGATTCTGCGTTATTTAGGCTTTTTAAACGAGAAATCCATTTTTTGGAGAAATCGCAAAATCCATGAACTATAATTCATGCATTTTTTTTAGAGAAAATATATGACAATTGCGATAGCTCCTAGAATAGCACAATGCGAATCTATGGTCGATTCTGCGTTTATTATGCTTTTTAAATGAGAAATAAATTTTTTGTATAAATCGCAAAATCCATGAACTATAATCTATGGTCGATTCTGCGTTTATTATGCTTTTTAAATGAGAAATCCATTTTTTGTAGAAATCGCAAAATCCATGAACTATAATTCATGCATTTTGTTTAGAGCCAATATATATGACAAATGCGATAGCTCGTATAATACTTATTATAGATCAATTCTAAGAGCACAATGCGAATCTATGGTCGATTCTGCGTTTATTATGCTTTTTAAACGAGAAATCCATTTTTTGTAGAAATCGCAAAATCCATGAACTATAATTCTTGCATTTTTTTTAGAGAAAAAATATGACAATTGCGATAGCTCCTAGATTAGCACAATGCGAATCTATGGTCGATTCTGCGTTATTTAAGCTTTTTAAAAGAGAAATCCATTTTTTGTAAAAATCGCAAAATCCATGAACTATAATTCATGCATTTTTTTTAGAGAAAATATATGACAATTGCGATAGCTCCTATAATACTTATTATAGATCAATTCTAAGTGCACAATGCGATCCATGGTCGATTCTGCGTTTATTATGCTTTTTAAACGAGAAATCCATTTTTTGTAGAAATCGCAAAATCCATGAACTATAATTCTTGCATTTTTTTTAGAGAAAATATATGACAATTGCGATAGCTCCTATCATACTTATTATAGATCAATTCTAAGTGCACAATGCGAATCTATGATCGATTCTGCGTTATTTAAGCTTTTTAAACGGGAAATCCATTTTTTGTAGAAATCGCAAAGTCCATGAACTATAATTCATGCATTTCTTTTAGAGAAAATATATGACAATTGCGATAGCTCCTATAATACATATTATAGATCAATTCTAAGTGCACAATGCGAATCTATGGTCGATTCTGCGTTATTTAAGCTTTTTAAACCAGAAATCCATTTTTTGTAGAAATCGCAAAATCCATGAACTATAATTCATGCATTTTTTTTAGAGAAAATATATGACAATTGCGATAGCTCCTATAATACTAATTATAGATCAATTCTAAGTGCACAATGCGAATCTATGATCGATTCTGCGTTATGTAAGCTTTTTAAACGAGAAATCCATTTTTTGTAGAAATCGCAAAATCCATGAACTATAATTCATGCATTTTTTTAGAGCAAACATATGACAATTGCGATAGCTCCTATAATACTTATTATAGATCAATTCTAAGTGCACAATGCGAATCTATGGTCGATTCTGCGTTTATTATGCTTTTTAAATGAGAAATCCATTTTTTGTAGAAATCGGAAAACCCATGAACTATAATTCATGCATTTTTTTAGAGCAAATATATGACAAAAGCGATAGCTCCTATAATACTTATTATAGATCAATTCTAAGAGCACAATGCGAATCTATGCTCGATTCTGCGTTTATTATGCTTTTTAAATCAGAAATCCATTTTTTGTAGAAATCGCAAAATCCATGAACTATAATTCATGCATTTTTTTTAGAGAAAATATATGACAATTGCGATAGCTCCTATAATACTTATTATAGTTCAATTCTAAGTGCACAATGCGAATCTATGGTCGATTCTGCGTTATTTAGGCTTTTTAAACGAGAAATCCATTTTTTGTAGAAATCGCAAAATCCATGAACTATAATTCATGCATTTTTTTTAGAGAAAATATATGACAATTGCGATAGCTCCTATAATACTTATTATAGATCAATTCTGAGTGCACAATGCGAATCTATGATCGATTCTGCGTTATTTAGGCTTTTTAAACGAGAAATCCATTTTTTGGAGAAATCGCAAAATCCATGAACTATAATTCATGCATTTTTTTTAGAGAAAATATATGACAATTGCGATAGCTCCTAGAATAGCACAATGCGAATCTATGGTCGATTCTGCGTTATTTAAGCTTTTTAAAAGAGAAATCCATTTTTTGTAAAAATCGCAAAATCCATGAACTATAATTCATGCATTTTTTTTAGAGAAAATATATGACAATTGCGATAGCTCCTATAATACTTATTATAGATCAATTCTAAGTGCACAATGCGATCCATGGTCGATTCTGCGTTTATTATGCTTTTTAAATGAGAAATCCATTTTTTGTAGAAATCGCAAAATCCATGAACTATAATTCATGCATTTTATTTAGAGCAAATATATGACAATTGCAATAGCTAATATAATACTTATTATAGATCAATTCTAAGTGCACAATGCGAATCTATGGTTGATTCTGCGTTTATTATGCTTTTTAAATGAGAAATCCATTTTTTGTAGAAATCGCAAAATCCATGAACTATAATTCATGCATTTTTTTTTAGAGAAAATATATGACAATTGCGATAGCTCCTATCATACTTATTATAGATCAATTCTAAGTGCACAATGCGAATCTATGGTCGATTCTGCGTTATTTAAGCTTTTTAAACGAGAAATCCATTTTTTGTAGAAATCGCAAAATCCATGAACTATAATTCATGCATTTTTTTTAGAGAAAATATATGACAATTGCGATAGCTCCTATAATACTTATTATAGATCAATTCTGAGTGCACAATGCGAATCTATGATCGGTTCTGCGTTATTTAAGCTTCTTAAACGAGAAATCCATTTTTTGTAGAAATCGCAAAATCCATGAACTATAATTCATGCATTTTTTTTAGAGCAAATATATGACAATTGCGATAGCTCCTATAATACTTATTATAGATCAATTCTAAGTGCACAATGCGAATCCATGGTCGATTCTGCGTTTATTATGCTTTTTAAATGAGAAATCCCTTTTTTGTAGAAATCGCAAAATCCATGAACTATAATTCATGCATTTTTTTTAGAGCAAATATATGACAATTGCGATAGCTCCTATAATACTTATTATAGATCAATTCTAAGTGCACAATGCGAATCCATGGTCGATTCTGCGTTTATTATGCTTTTTAAATGAGAAATCCATTTTTTGTAGAAATCGCAAAATCCATGAACTATAATTCATGCATTTTATTTAGAGCAAATATATGACAATTGCAATAGCTCCTATAATACTTATTATAGATCAATTCTAAGTGCACAATGCGAATCTATGGTTGATTCTGCGTTTATTATGCTTTTTAAATGAGAAATCCTTTTTTTGTAGAAATCGCAAAATCCATGAACTATAATTCTTGCATTTTTTTTAGAGAAAAAATATGACAATTGCGATAGCTCCTATAATACTTATTATAGATCAATTCTAAGTGCACAATGCGAATCTATGGTCGATTCTGCGTTATTTAAGCTTTTTAAACGGGAAATCCATTTTTTGTAGAAATCGCAAAATCCATGACCTATAATTCATGCATTTCTTTTAGAGAAAATATATGACAATTGCGATAGCTCCTATAATACATATTATAGATCAATTCTAAGTGCACAATGCGAATCTATGGTCGATTCTGCGTTATTTAAGCTTTTTAAACCAGAAATCCATTTTTTGTAGAAATCGCAAAATCCATGAACTATAATTCATGCATTTTTTTTAGAGAAAATATATGACAATTGCGATAGCTCCTATAATACTAATTATAGATCAATTCTAAGTGCACAATGCGAATCTATGATCGATTCTGCGTTATGTAAGCTTTTTAAACGAGAAATCCATTTTTTGTAGAAATCGCAAAATCCATGAACTATAATTCATGCATTTTTTTAGAGCAAACATATGACAATTGCGATAGCTCCTATAATACTTATTATAGATCAATTCTAAGTGCACAATGCGAATCTATGGTCGATTCTGCGTTTATTATGCTTTTTAAATGAGAAATCCATTTTTTGTAGAAATCGGAAACCCATGAACTATAATTCATGTATTTTTTTAGAGCAAATATATGACAAAAGCGATAGCTCCTATAATACTTATTATAGATCAATTCTAAGAGCACAATGCGAATCTATGCTCGATTCTGCTTTTATTATGCTTTTTAAATCAGAAATCCATTTTTTGTAGAAATCGCAAAATCCATGAACTATAATTCATGCATTTTTTTTAGAGAAAATATATGACAATTGCGATAGCTCCTATAATACTTATTATTGTTCAATTCTAAGTGCACAATGCGAATCTATGGTCGATTCTGCGTTATTTAGGCTTTTTAAACGAGAAATCCATTTTTTGTAGAAATCGCAAAATCCATGAACTATAATTCATGCATTTTTTTTTAGAGAAAATATATGACAATTGCGATAGCTCCTATAATACTTATTATAGATCAATTCTGAGTGCACAATGCGAATCTATGATCGATTCTGCGTTATTTAGGCTTTTTAAACGAGAAATCCATTTTTTGGAGAAATCGCAAAATCCATGAACTATAATTCATGCATTTTTTTTAGAGAAAATATATGACAATTGCGATAGCTCCTAGAATAGCACAATGCGAATCTATGGTCGATTCTGCGTTTATTATGCTTTTTAAATGAGAAATAAATTTTTTGTATAAATCGCAAAATCCATGAACTATAATCTATGGTCGATTCTGCGTTTATTATGCTTTTTAAATGAGAAATCCATTTTTTGTAGAAATCGCAAAATCCATGAACTATAATTCATGCATTTTTTTTAGAGAAAAAATATGACAATTGCGATAGCTCCTAGATTGGCACAATGTGAATCTATGGTCGATTCTGCGTTATTTAAGCTTTTTAAACGAGAAATCCATTTTTTGTAAAAATCGCAAAATCCATGAACTATAATTCATGCATTTTTTTTAGAGAAAATATATGACAATTGCGATAGCTCCTATAATACTTATTATAGATCAATTCTAAGTGCACAATGCGATCCATGGTCGATTCTGCGTTTATTATGCTTTTTAAACGAGAAATCCATTTTTTGTAGAAATCGCAAAATCCATGAACTATAATTCTTGCATTTTTTTTAGAGAAAAAATATGACAATTGCGATAGCTCCTAGATTAGCACAATGCGAATCTATGGTCGATTCTGCGTTTATTATGCTTTTTAAATGAGAAATCCATTTTTTGTATAAATCGCAAAATCCATGAACTATAATTCATGCATTTTTTTTAGAGAAAATATATGACAATTGCGATAGCTCCTATAATACTTATTATAGATCAATTCTAAGTGCACAATGCGATCCATGGTCGATTCTGCGTTTATTATGCTTTTTAAATGAGAAATCCATTTTTTGTAGAAATCGCAAAATCCATGAACTATAATTCATGCATTTTATTTAGAGCAAATATATGACAATTGCAATAGCTAATATAATACTTATTATAGATCAATTCTAAGTGCACAATGCGAATCTATGGTTGATTCTGCGTTTATTATGCTTTTTAAATGAGAAATCCATTTTTTGTAGAAATCGCAAAATCCATGAACTATAATTCATGCATTTTTTTTTAGAGAAAATATATGACAATTGCGATAGCTCCTATAATACTTATTATAGATCAATTCTGAGTGCACAATGCGAATCTATGATCGGTTCTGCGTTATTTAAGCTTTTTAAACGAGAAATCCATTTTTTGTAGAAATCGCAAAATCCATGAACTATAATTCATGCATTTTTTTTAGAGCAAATATATGACAATTGCGATAGCTCCTATAATACTTATTATAGATCAATTCTGAGTGCACAATGCGAATCTATGATCGATTCTGCGTTATTTAGGCTTTTTAAACGAGAAATCCATTTTTTGGAGAAATCGCAAAATCCATGAACTATAATTCATGCATTTTTTTTAGAGAAAATATATGACAATTGCGATAGCTCCTAGAATAGCACAATGCGAATCTATGGTCGATTCTGCGTTATTTAAGCTTTTTAAAAGAGAAATCCATTTTTTGTAAAAATCGCAAAATCCATGAACTATAATTCATGCATTTTTTTTAGAGAAAATATATGACAATTGCGATAGCTCCTATAATACTTATTATAGATCAATTCTAAGTGCACAATGCGATCCATGGTCGATTCTGCGTTTATTATGCTTTTTAAATGAGAAATCCATTTTTTGTAGAAATCGCAAAATCCATGAACTATAATTCATGCATTTTATTTAGAGCAAATATATGACAATTGCAATAGCTAATATAATACTTATTATAGATCAATTCTAAGTGCACAATGCGAATCTATGGTTGATTCTGCGTTTATTATGCTTTTTAAATGAGAAATCCATTTTTTGTAGAAATCGCAAAATCCATGAACTATAATTCATGCATTTTTTTTTAGAGAAAATATATGACAATTGCGATAGCTCCTATCATACTTATTATAGATCAATTCTAAGTGCACAATGCGAATCTATGGTCGATTCTGCGTTATTTAAGCTTTTTAAACGAGAAATCCATTTTTTGTAGAAATCGCAAAATCCATGAACTATAATTCATGCATTTTTTTTAGAGAAAATATATGACAATTGCGATAGCTCCTATAATACTTATTATAGATCAATTCTGAGTGCACAATGCGAATCTATGATCGGTTCTGCGTTATTTAAGCTTCTTAAACGAGAAATCCATTTTTTGTAGAAATCGCAAAATCCATGAACTATAATTCATGCATTTTTTTTAGAGCAAATATATGACAATTGCGATAGCTCCTATAATACTTATTATAGATCAATTCTAAGTGCACAATGCGAATCCATGGTCGATTCTGCGTTTATTATGCTTTTTAAATGAGAAATCCCTTTTTTGTAGAAATCGCAAAATCCATGAACTATAATTCATGCATTTTTTTTAGAGCAAATATATGACAATTGCGATAGCTCCTATAATACTTATTATAGATCAATTCTAAGTGCACAATGCGAATCCATGGTCGATTCTGCGTTTATTATGCTTTTTAAATGAGAAATCCATTTTTTGTAGAAATCGCAAAATCCATGAACTATAATTCATGCATTTTATTTAGAGCAAATATATGACAATTGCAATAGCTCCTATAATACTTATTATAGATCAATTCTAAGTGCACAATGCGAATCTATGGTTGATTCTGCGTTTATTATGCTTTTTAAATGAGAAATCCTTTTTTTGTAGAAATCGCAAAATCCATGAACTATAATTCTTGCATTTTTTTTAGAGAAAAAATATGACAATTGCGATAGCTCCTATAATACTTATTATAGATCAATTCTAAGTGCACAATGCGAATCTATGGTCGATTCTGCGTTATTTAAGCTTTTTAAACGGGAAATCCATTTTTTGTAGAAATCGCAAAATCCATGACCTATAATTCATGCATTTCTTTTAGAGAAAATATATGACAATTGCGATAGCTCCTATTATACTTATTATAGATCAATTCTGAGTGCACAATGCGAATCTATGATCGATTCTGCGTTATTTAGGCTTTTTAAACCAGAAATCCATTTTTTGTAGAAATCGCAAAATCCATGAACTATAATTCATGCATTTTTTTTAGAGAAAATATATGACAATTGCGATAGCTCCTAGAATAGCACAATGCGAATCTATGGTCGATTCTGCGTTTATTATGCTTTTTAAATGAGAAATAAATTTTTTGTATAAATCGCAAAATCCATGAACTATAATCTATGGTCGATTCTGCGTTTATTATGCTTTTTAAATGAGAAATCCATTTTTTGTAGAAATCGCAAAATCCATGAACTATAATTCATGCATTTTGTTTAGAGCCAATATATATGACAAATGCGATAGCTCGTATAATACTTATTATAGATCAATTCTAAGAGCACAATGCGAATCTATGGTCGATTCTGCGTTTATTATGCTTTTTAAACGAGAAATCCATTTTTTGTAGAAATCGCAAAATCCATGAACTATAATTCTTGCATTTTTTTTAGAGAAAAAATATGACAATTGCGATAGCTCCTAGATTAGCACAATGTGAATCTATGGTCGATTCTGCGTTATTTAAGCTTTTTAAACGAGAAATCCATTTTTTGTAAAAATCGCAAAATCCATGAACTATAATTCATGCATTTTTTTTAGAGAAAATATATGACAATTGCGATAGCTCCTATAATACTTATTATAGATCAATTCTAAGTGCACAATGCGATCCATGGTCGATTCTGCGTTTATTATGCTTTTTAAACGAGAAATCCATTTTTTGTAGAAATCGCAAAATCCATGAACTATAATTCTTGCATTTTTTTTAGAGAAAAAATATGACAATTGCGATAGCTCCTAGATTAGCACAATGCGAATCTATGGTCGATTCTGCGTTTATTATGCTTTTTAAATGAGAAATCCATTTTTTGTATAAATCGCAAAATCCATGAACTATAATTCATGCATTTTTTTTAGAGAAAATATATGACAATTGCGATAGCTCCTATAATACTTATTATAGATCAATTCTAAGTGCACAATGCGATCCATGGTCGATTCTGCGTTTATTATGCTTTTTAAATGAGAAATCCATTTTTTGTAGAAATCGCAAAATCCATGAACTATAATTCATGCATTTTATTTAGAGCAAATATATGACAATTGCAATAGCTAATATAATACTTATTATAGATCAATTCTAAGTGCACAATGCGAATCTATGGTTGATTCTGCGTTTATTATGCTTTTTAAATGAGAAATCCATTTTTTGTAGAAATCGCAAAATCCATGAACTATAATTCATGCATTTTTTTTTAGAGAAAATATATGACAATTGCGATAGCTCCTATAATACTTATTATAGATCAATTCTGAGTGCACAATGCGAATCTATGATCGGTTCTGCGTTATTTAAGCTTTTTAAACGAGAAATCCATTTTTTGTAGAAATCGCAAAATCCATGAACTATAATTCATGCATTTTTTTTAGAGCAAATATATGACAATTGCGATAGCTCCTATAATACTTATTATAGATCAATTCTAAGTGCACAATGCGAATCCATGGTCGATTCTGCGTTTATTATGCTTTTTAAATGAGAAATCCATTTTTTGTAGAAATCGCAAAATCCATGAACTATAATTCATGCATTTTTTTTAGAGCAAATATATGACAATTGCGATAGCTCCTATAATACTTATTATAGATCAATTCTAAGTGCACAATGCGAATCCATGGTCGATTCTGCGTTTGTTATGCTTTTTAAATGAGAAATCCATTTTTTGTAGAAATCGCAAAATCCATGAACTATAATTCATGCATTTATTTTAGAGAAAATATATGACAATTGCGATAGCTCCTATAATACTTATTATAGATCAATTCTAAGTGCACAATGCGATCCATGGTCGATTCTGCGTTTATTATGCTTTTTAAATGAGAAATCCATTTTTTGTAGAAATCGCAAAATCCATGAACTATAATTCATGCATTTTATTTAGAGCAAATATATGACAATTGCAATAGCTAATATAATACTTATTATAGTACAATTCTAAGTGCACAATGCGAATCTATGGTTGATTCTGCGTTTATTATGCTTTTTAAATGAGAAATCCATTTTTTGTAGAAATCGCAAAATCCATGAACTATAATTCATGCATTTTTTTTTAGAGAAAATATATGACAATTGCGATAGCTCCTATCATACTTATTATAGATCAATTCTAAGTGCACAATGCGAATCTATGGTCGATTCTGCGTTATTTAAGCTTTTTAAACGAGAAATCCATTTTTTGTAGAAATCGCAAAATCCATGAACTATAATTCATGCATTTTTTTTAGAGAAAATATATGACAATTGCGATAGCTCCTATAATACTTATTATAGATCAATTCTGAGTGCACAATGCGAATCTATGATCGGTTCTGCGTTATTTAAGCTTTTTAAACGAGAAATCCATTTTTTGTAGAAATCGCAAAATCCATGAACTATAATTCATGCATTTTTTTTAGAGCAAATATATGACAATTGCGATAGCTCCTATAATACTTATTATAGATCAATTCTAAGTGCACAATGCGAATCCATGGCCGATTCTGCGTTTATTATGCTTTTTAAATGAGAAATCCATTTTTTGTAGAAATCGCAAAATCCATGAACTATAATTCATGCATTTTATTTAGAGCAAATATATGACAATTGCAATAGCTAATATAATACTTATTATAGATCAATTCTAAGTGCACAATGCGAATCTATGGTTGATTCTGCGTTTATTATGCTTTTTAAATGAGAAATCCATTTTTTGTAGAAATCGCAAAATCCATGAACTATAATTCATGCATTTTTTTTTAGAGAAAATATATGACAATTGCGATAGCTCCTATAATACTTATTATAGATCAATTCTGAGTGCACAATGCGAATCTATGATCGGTTCTGCGTTATTTAAGCTTTTTAAACGAGAAATCCATTTTTTGTAGAAATCGCAAAATCCATGAACTATAATTCATGCATTTTTTTTAGAGCAAATATATGACAATTGCGATAGCTCCTATAATACTTATTATAGATCAATTCTAAGTGCACAATGCGAATCCATGGTCGATTCTGCGTTTATTATGCTTTTTAAATGAGAAATCCATTTTTTGTAGAAATCGCAAAATCCATGAACTATAATTCATGCATTTTTTTTAGAGCAAATATATGACAATTGCGATAGCTCCTATAATACTTATTATAGATCAATTCTAAGTGCACAATGCGAATCCATGGTCGATTCTGCGTTTGTTATGCTTTTTAAATGAGAAATCCATTTTTTGTAGAAATCGCAAAATCCATGAACTATAATTCATGCATTTATTTTAGAGAAAATATATGACAATTGCGATAGCTCCTATAATACTTATTATAGATCAATTCTAAGTGCACAATGCGATCCATGGTCGATTCTGCGTTTATTATGCTTTTTAAATGAGAAATCCATTTTTTGTAGAAATCGCAAAATCCATGAACTATAATTCATGCATTTTATTTAGAGCAAATATATGACAATTGCAATAGCTAATATAATACTTATTATAGTACAATTCTAAGTGCACAATGCGAATCTATGGTTGATTCTGCGTTTATTATGCTTTTTAAATGAGAAATCCATTTTTTGTAGAAATCGCAAAATCCATGAACTATAATTCATGCATTTTTTTTTAGAGAAAATATATGACAATTGCGATAGCTCCTATCATACTTATTATAGATCAATTCTAAGTGCACAATGCGAATCTATGGTCGATTCTGCGTTATTTAAGCTTTTTAAACGAGAAATCCATTTTTTGTAGAAATCGCAAAATCCATGAACTATAATTCATGCATTTTTTTTAGAGAAAATATATGACAATTGCGATAGCTCCTATAATACTTATTATAGATCAATTCTGAGTGCACAATGCGAATCTATGATCGGTTCTGCGTTATTTAAGCTTTTTAAACGAGAAATCCATTTTTTGTAGAAATCGCAAAATCCATGAACTATAATTCATGCATTTTTTTTAGAGCAAATATATGACAATTGCGATAGCTCCTATAATACTTATTATAGATCAATTCTAAGTGCACAATGCGAATCCATGGCCGATTCTGCGTTTATTATGCTTTTTAAATGAGAAATCCATTTTTTGTAGAAATCGCAAAATCCATGAACTATAATTCATGCATTTTTTTTAGAGCAAATATATGACAATTGCGATAGCTCCTATAATACTTATTATAGATCAATTCTAAGTGCACAATGCGAATCCATGGTCGATTCTGCGTTTATTATGCTTTTTAAATGAGAAATCCATTTTTTGTAGAAATCGCAAAATCCATGAACTATAATTCATGCATTTTATTTAGAGCAAATATATGACAATTGCAATAGCTCCTATAATACTTATTATAGATCAATTCTAAGTGCACAATGCGAATCTATGGTTGATTCTGCGTTTATTATGCTTCTTAAATGAGAAATCCTTTTTTTGTAGAAATCGCAAAATCCATGAACTATAATTCTTGCATTTTTTTTAGAGAAAAAATATGACAATTGCGATAGCTCCTATAATACTTATTATAGATCAATTCTAAGTGCACAATGCGAATCTATGATCGATTCTGCGTTATTTAAGCTTTTTAAACGGGAAATCCATTTTTTGTAGAAATCGCAAAATCCATGACCTATAATTCATGCATTTCTTTTAGAGAAAATATATGACAATTGCGATAGCTCCTATAATACATATTATAGATCAATTCTAAGTGCACAATGCGAATCTATGGTCGATTCTGCGTTATTTAAGCTTTTTAAACCAGAAATCCATTTTTTGTAGAAATCGCAAAATCCATGAACTATAATTCATGCATTTTTTTTAGAGAAAATATATGACAATTGCGATAGCTCCTATAATACTAATTATAGATCAATTCTAAGTGCACAATGCGAATCTATGATCGATTCTGCGTTATGTAAGCTTTTTAAACGAGAAATCCATTTTTTGTAGAAATCGCAAAATCCATGAACTATAATTCATGCATTTTTTTAGAGCAAATATATGACAAAAGCGATAGCTCCTATAATACTTATTATAGATCAATTCTAAGAGCACAATGCGAATCTATGCTCGATTCTGCGTTTATTATGCTTTTTAAATCAGAAATCCATTTTTTGTAGAAATCGCAAAATCCATGAACTATAATTCATGCATTTTTTTTAGAGAAAATATATGACAATTGCGATAGCTCCTATAATACTTATTATAGTTCAATTCTAAGTGCACAATGCGAATCTATGGTCGATTCTGCGTTATTTAGGCTTTTTAAACGAGAAATCCATTTTTTGTAGAAATCGCAAAATCCATGAACTATAATTCATGCATTTTTTTTAGAGAAAATATATGACAATTGCGATAGCTCCTATAATACTTATTATAGATCAATTCTGAGTGCACAATGCGAATCTATGATCGATTCTGCGTTATTTAGGCTTTTTAAACGAGAAATCCATTTTTTGGAGAAATCGCAAAATCCATGAACTATAATTCATGCATTTTTTTTAGAGAAAATATATGACAATTGCGATAGCTCCTAGAATAGCACAATGCGAATCTATGGTCGATTCTGCGTTTATTATGCTTTTTAAATGAGAAATAAATTTTTTGTATAAATCGCAAAATCCATGAACTATAATCTATGGTCGATTCTGCGTTTATTATGCTTTTTAAATGAGAAATCCATTTTTTGTAGAAATCGCAAAATCCATGAACTATAATTCATGCATTTTGTTTAGAGCCAATATATATGACAAATGCGATAGCTCGTATAATACTTATTATAGATCAATTCTAAGAGCACAATGCGAATCTATGGTCGATTCTGCGTTTATTATGCTTTTTAAACGAGAAATCCATTTTTTGTAGAAATCGCAAAATCCATGAACTATAATTCTTGCATTTTTTTTAGAGAAAAAATATGACAATTGCGATAGCTCCTAGATTAGCACAATGCGAATCTATGGTCGATTCTGCGTTATTTAAGCTTTTTAAACGAGAAATCCATTTTTTGTAAAAATCGCAAAATCCATGAACTATAATTCATGCATTTTTTTTAGAGAAAATATATGACAATTGCGATAGCTCCAATAATACTTATTATAGATCAATTCTAAGTGCACAATGGGAATCTATGGTCGATTCTGCGTTATTTAAGCTTTTTAAACGAGAAATCCATTGTTTGTAGAAATCGCAAAATCCATGAACTATAATTCATGCATTTTTTTTAGAGAAAATATATGACATTTGCGATAGCTCCTATAATACTTATTATAGATCAATTCTAAGTGCACAATGCGAATCTATGGTCGATTCACGTTATTTAAGCTTTTTAAACGAGAAATCCAATTTTTGTAGAAATCGCAAAATCCATGAACTATAATTCATGCATTTTTTTCAGAGCAAATATATGACAATTGCGATAGCTCCTATCATACTTATTATAGATCAATTCTAAGTGCACAATGCGAATCTATGGTCGATTCTGCGTTTATTATGCTTTTTAAATGAGAAATCCATTTTTTGTAGAAATCGCAAAATCCATGAACTATAATTCATGCATTTTGTTTAGAGCAAATATATGACAAATGCGATAGCTCGTATAATACTTATTATAGATCAATTCTAAGAGCACAATGCGAATCTATGGTCGATTCTGCGTTTATTATGCTTTTTAAACGAGAAATCCATTTTTTGTAGAAATCGCAAAATCCATGAACTATAATTCTTGCATTTTTTTTAGAGAAAAAATATGACAATTGCGATAGCTGCTATAATACTTATTATATAATACTTATTATAGATCAATTCTAAGTGCACAATGCGAATCTATGATCGATTCTGCGTTATTTAAGCTTTTTAAACGGGAAATCCATTTTTTGTAGAAATCGCAAAATCCATGAACTATAATTCATGCATTTCTTTTAGATAAAATATATGACAATTGCGATAGCTCCTGTAATACTTATTATAGATCAATTCTAAGTGCACAATGCGAATCTATGATCGATTCTGCTTTATGTAAGCTTTTTAAACGAGAAATCCATTTTTTGTAGAAATCGCAAAATCCATGAACTATAATTCATGCATTTCTTTTAGAGAAAATATATGACAATTGCGATAGCTCCTATAATACTTATTATAGATCAATTCTAAGTGCACAATGCGAATCTATGGTCGATTCTGCGTTATTTAAGCTTTTTAAACGAGAAATCCATTTTTTGTAGAAATCGCAAAATCCATGAACTATAATTAATGCATTTTTTTTAGTGCAAATATATGACAATTGCGATAGCTCCTATAATACTTATTATAGATCAATTCTAAGAGCACAATGCGAATCTATGGTCGATTCTGCGTTTATTATGCTTTTTAAATAAGAAATCCATTTTTTGTAGAAATCGCAAAATCCATGAACTATAATACATGCATTTTTTTAGAGCAAATATATGACAATTGCGATAGCTCCTATAATACTTATTATAGATCAATTCTAAGTGCACAATGCGAATCTATTGTCGATTCTGCGTTATTTAAGCTTTTTAAACGAGAAATCCATTTTTTGTAGAAATCGCAAAATCCATGAACTATAATTCTTGCATTTTTTTTAGAGAAAATATATGACAATTGCGATAGCTCCTATAATACTTATTATAGATCAATTCTGAGTGCACAATGCGAATCTATGATTGATTCTGCGTTATTTAAGCTTTTTAAACGAGAAATCCATTATTTGTGGAAAACGCAAAATCCATGAACTATAATTCATGCATTTGTTTTAGAGAAAATATATGATAATTGCGATAGCTCCTATCATACTTATTATAGATCAGTTCTAAGTGCACAATGCGAATCTATGGTCGATTCTGCGTTATTTTAGCTTTTTAAATGAGAAATCCATTTTTTGTAGAAATCGCAAAATCCATGAACTATAATTCATGCATTTGTTTTAGAGAAAATATATGACAATTGCGATAGCTCCTATAATACTTATTATAGATCAATTCTAAGAGCACAATGCGAATCTATGGTCGATTCTGCGTTTATTATGCTTTTTAAATGAGAAATCCATTTTTTGTAGAAATCGCAAAATCCATGAACTATAATTCATGCATTTTTTTTAGCGAAAATATATGACAATTGCGATAGCTCCTATAATACTTATTATAGATCAATTCTAAGTGCACAATGCGAATCTATGGTCGATTCTGCGTTATTTAAGCTTTTTAAACGAGAAATCCATTTTTTGTAGAAATCGCAAAATCCATGAACTATAATTCATGCATTTTTTTTAGGGAAAATATATGACAATTGCGATAGCTCCTATAATACTTATTATAGATCAATTCTGTGTTCACAATGCGAATCTATGATCGATTCTGCGTTATTTAAGCTTTTTAAACGAGAAATCGATTTTTTGTAGAAATCGCAAAATCCATGAACTATAATTCATGCATTTTTTTTAGAGAAAATATATGACAATTGCGATAGCTCCTATAATACTTATTATAGATCAATTCTAAGAGCTCAATGCGAATCTATGGTCGATTCTGCGTTATTTAAGCTTTTTAAACGAGAAATCAATTTTTTGTAGAAATCGCAAAATCCATGAACTATAATTTATGCATTTTTTTCAGAGCAAATATATGACAATTGCGATAGCTCCTATCATACTTATTATAGATCAATTCTAAGTGCACAATGCGAATCTATGGTCGATTCTGCGTTATTTAAGCTTTTTAAATGAGAAATCCATTTTTTGTAGAAATCGCAAAATCCATGAACTATAATTCATTCATTTTTTTAAGAGCAAATATATGTCAATTGCGATAGCTCCTATAATACTTATTATAGATCAATTCTAAGAGCACAATGCGAATCTATGGTAGATTCTGCGTTTATTATGCTTTTTAAATGAGAAATCCATTTTTTGTAGAAATCGAAAAATCCATGAACTATAATTCATGCATTTTTTTTAGAGCAAATATATGACAATTACGATAGCTCCTATAATACTTATAATAGATCAATTCTAAGAGCACAATGCGAATCTATGGTCGACTCTGCGTTTATTATGCTTTTTAAATGAGAAATAAATTTTTTGTATAAATCGCAAAATCCATGAACTATAATTCATGCATTTTTTTTAGAGAAAATATATGACAATTGCGATAGCTCCTATAATACTTATTATAGATCAATTCTCAGTGCACAATGCGAATCTATGGTCGATTCTGCGTTTATTATGCTTTTTCAATGAGAAATCCATTTTTTGTAGAAATCGCAAAATCCATAAACTATAATTCATGCATTTTTTTTAGAGGAAATATATGACAATTGCGATAGCTCCTACAATACTTATTACAGATCAATTCTAAGAGCACAATGCGAATCTATGGTCGATTCTGCGTTTATTATGCTTTTTAAATGAGAAATCCATTTTTTGTAGAAATCGCAAAATCCATGAACTATAATTCATGCATTTTTCTTAGAGCAAATATATGACAATTGCGATAGCTCCTATAATACTTATTATAGATCAATTCTAAGAGCACAATGCGAATCTATGGTCGATTCTGCGTTATTTAACTTTTTAAATGAGAAATCCATTTTTTGTAGAAATCGCAAAATCCATGAACTATAATTCATGCATTTTTTTTAGAGCAAATATATTACAATTGCGATAGCTTCTATAATACTTATTATAGATCAATTCTAAGTGCACAATGCGAATCTATGATCGATTCTGCGTTATTTAAGCTTTTTAAACGAAAAATCCATTTTTTGAAGAAATCGCAAAATCCATGAACTATAATTCATGCATTTTTTTTAGAGCAAATATATGACAATTGCGATAGCTCCTATAATACTTATTATAGATCAATTCTAAGAGCACAATGCGAATCTATTTTCGATTCTGCGTTTATTATGCTTTTTAAATGAGAAATCCATTTTTTGTAGAAATCGCAAAATCCATGAACTATAATTCATGCATTTCTTTTCGAGCAAATATATGACAATTGCGATAGCTCCTATAATACTTATTATAGATCAATTCTAAGTGCACAATGCGAATCTATGGTCGATTCTGCGTTATTTAAGCTTTTTAAACGGGAAATCCATTTTTTGTAGAAATCGCAAAATCCATGAACTATAATTCATGCATTTTTTTTAGAGCAAATATATGACAATTACGATAGCTTCTATAATACTTATTATAGATCAATTCTAAGTGCACAATGCGAATCTATGATCGATTCTGCGTTATTTAAGCTTTTTAAACGAGAAATCCATTTTTTGAAGAAATCGCAAAATCCATGAACTATAATTCATGCATTTTTTTTAGAGCAAATATATGACAATTGCGATAGCTCCTATAATACTTATTATAGATCAATTCTAAGAGCACAATGCGAATCTATGGTCGATTCTGCGTTATTTAACCTTTTTAAAAGAGAAATCCATTTTTTGTAGAAATCGCAAAATCCATGAACTATAATTCATGCATTTTTTTTAGAGCAAATATACGACAATTGCGATAGCTCCTATAATACTTGTTATAGATCAATTCTGAGTGCACAATGCGAATCTATGGTCGATTCTGCGTTATTTAAGCTTTTTAAATGAGAAATCCATTTTTTGTAGAAATCGCAAAATCCATGAACTATAATTCATGCATTTTTTTTAGAGGAAATATATGACAATTGCGATAGCTCCTACAATACTTATTACAGATCAATTCTAAGAGCACAATGCGAATCTTTGGTCGATTCTGCGTTTATTATGCTTTTTAAATGAGAAATCCATTTTTTGTATAAATCGCAAAATCCATGAACTATAATTCATGCATTTTTTTTAGAGAAAATATATGACAATTGCGATAGCTCCTATAATACTTATTATAGATCAATTCTCAGTGCACAATGCGAATCTATGGTCGATTCTGCGTTTATTATGCTTTTTCAATGAGAAATCCATTTTTTGTAGAAATCGCAAAATCCATAAACTATAATTCATGCATTTTTTTTAGAGGAAATATATGACAATTGCGATAGCTCCTACAATACTTATTACAGATCAATTCTAAGAGCACAATGCGAATCTTTGGTCGATTCTGCGTTTATTATGCTTTTTAAATGAGAAATTCATTTTTTGTAGAAATCGCAAAATCCATGAACTATAATTCATGCATTTTTCTTAGAGCAAATATATGACAATTGCGATAGCTCCTATAATACTTATTATAGATCAATTCTAAGAGCACAATGCGAATCTATGGTCGATTCTGCGTTATTTAACTTTTTAAATGAGAAATCCATTTTTTGTAGAAATCGCAAAATCCATGAACTATAATTCATGCATTCTTTTTAGAGCAAATATATGACAATTGCGATAGCTTCTATAATACTTATTATAGATCAATTCTAAGTGCACAATGCGAATCTATGATCGATTCTGCGTTATTTAAGCTTTTTAAACGAGAAATCCATTTTTTGAAGAAATCGCAAAATCCATGAACTAATTCATGCATTTTTTTTAGAGCAAATATATGACAATTGCGATAGCTCCTATAATACTTATTATAGATCAATTCTAAGAGCACAATGCGAATCTATTTTCGATTCTGCGTTTATTATGCTTTTTAAATGAGAAATCCATTTTTTGTAGAAATCGCAAAATCCATGAACTATATATAATTCATGCATTTCTTTTCGAGCAAATATATGACAATTGCGATAGCTCCTATAATACTTATTATAGATCAATTCTAAGTGCACAATGCGAATCTATGGTCGATTCTGCGTTATTTAAGCTTTTTAAACGAGAAATCCATTTTTTGTAGAAATCGCAAAATCCATGAACTATAATTCATGCATTTTTTTTAGAGCAAATATATGACAATTACGATAGCTTCTATAATACTTATTATAGATCAATTCTAAGTGCACAATGCGAATCTATGATCGATTCTGCGTTATTTAAGCTTTTTAAACGAGAAATCCATTTTTTGAAGAAATCGCAAAATCCATGAACTAATTCATGCATTTTTTTTAGAGCAAATATATGACAATTGCGATAGCTCCTATAATACTTATTATAGATCAATTCTAAGAGCACAATGCGAATCTATGGTCGATTCTGCGTTATTTAACCTTTTTAAATGAGAAATCCATTTTTTGTAGAAATCGCAAAATCCATGAACTATAATTCATGCATTTTTTTTAGAGCAAATATATGACAATTGCGATAGCTCCTATAATACTTGTTATAGATTAATTCTGAGTGCACAATGCGAATCTATGGTCGATTCTGCGTTATTTAAGCTTTTTAAATGAGAAATCCATTTTTTGTAGAAATCGCAAAATCCATGAACTATAATTCATGCATTTTTTTTAGAGCAAATATATGACAATTGCGATAGCTCCTATAATACTTATTATAGATCAATTCTAAGAGCACAATGCGAATCTATGGTCGATTCTGCGTTTATTATGCTTTTTAAATGAGAAATCCATTTTTTGTAGAAATCGAAAAATCCATGAACTATAATTCATGCATTTTTTTTAGAGCAAATATATGACAATTACGATAGCTTCTATAATACTTATTATAGATCAATTCTAAGTGCACAATGCGAATCTATGATCGATTCTGCGTTATTTAAGCTTTTTAAACGAGAAATCCATTTTTTGAAGAAATCGCAAAATCCATGAACTATAATTCATGCATTTTTTTTAGAGCAAATATATGACAAATGCGATAGCTCCTATAATACTTATTATAGATCAATTCTAAGAGCACAATGCGAATCTATTTTCGATTCTGCGTTTATTATGCTTTTTAAATGAGAAATCCATTTTTTGTAGAAATCGCAAAATCCATGAACTATAATTCATGCATTTCTTTTCGAGCAAATATATGACAATTGCGATAGCTCCTATAATACTTATTATAGATCAATTCTAAGTGCACAATGCGAATCTATGGTCGATTCTGCGTTATTTAAGCTTTTTAAATGAGAAATCCATTTTTTGTAGAAATCGCAAAAAATATGAACTATAATTCATGCATTTTTTTTAGAGCAAATATATGACAATTGCGATAGCTCTTATAATACTTATTATAGATCAAATCTAAGAGCACAATGCGAATCTATGGTCGATTCTGCGTTTATTATGCTTTTTAAATGAGAAATCCATTTTTTGTAGAAATCGAAAATCCATGAACTATATATAATTCATGCATTTTTTTTAGAGCAAATATATGACAATTGCGATAGCTCCTATAATACTTATTATAGATCAATTCTAAGAGCACAATGCGAATCTATGGTCGATTCTGCGTTATTTCACCTTTTTAAATGAGAAATCCATTTTTTGTAGAAATCGCAAAATCCATGAACTATAATTCATGCATTTTTTTTAGAGCAAATATATGACAATTGCGATAGCTCCTATAATACTTGTTATAGATCAATTCTGAGTGCACAATGCGAATCTATGGTCGATTCTGCGTTATTTAAGCTTTTTAAATGAGAAATCCATTTTTTGTAGAAATCGCAAAATCCATGAACTATAATTCATGCATTTTTTTTAGAGAAAATATATGACAATTGCGATAGCTCCTATCATACTTATTATAGATCAATTCTAAGTGCACAATGCGAATCTATGGTCGATTCTGCGTTATTTAAGCTTTTTAAACGAGAAATCCATTTTTTGTAGAAATCGCAAAATCCATGAACTATAATTCATGCATTTTTTTTAGAGCAAATATATGACAATTGCGATAGCTCCTACAATACTTATTACAGATCAATTCTAAGAGCACAATGCGAATCTATGGTCGATTCTGCGTTTATTATGCTTTTTAAATGAGAAATCCATTTTTTGTAGAAATCGCAAAATCCATGAACTATAATTCATGCATTTTTCTTAGAGCAAATATATGACAATTGCGATAGCTCCTATAATACTTATTATAGATCAATTCTAAGTGCACAATGCGAATCTATGGTCGATTCTGCGTTATTTAAGCTTTTTAAACGAGAAATCCATTTTTTGTAGAAATCGCAAAATCCATGAACTATAATTCATGCATTTTTTTTAGAGCAAATATATGACAATTGCGATAGCTCCTACAATACTTATTACAGATCAATTCTAAGAGCACAATGCGAATCTATGGTCGATTCTGCGTTTATTATGCTTTTTAAATGAGAAATCCATTTTTTGTAGAAATCGCAAAATCCATGAACTATAATTCATGCATTTTTCTTAGAGCAAATATATGACAATTGCGATAGCTCCTATAATACTTATTATAGATCAATTCTAAGAGCACAATGCGAATCTATGGTCGATTCTGCGTTATTTAAGCTTTTTAAACGAGAAATCAATTTTTTGTAGAAATCGCAAAAT
This sequence comes from Prosapia bicincta, assembly GCA_036971475.1. NCBI lineage: Eukaryota > Metazoa > Arthropoda > Insecta > Hemiptera > Cercopidae > Prosapia > Prosapia bicincta. The sequence continues at coordinate 95,182,738 of JBAIZL010000010.1, forward strand.
CCATGAACTATAATTCATGCATTTTTTTCAGAGCAAATATATGACAATTGCGATAGCTCCTATCATACTTATTATAGATCAATTCTAAGTGCACAATGCGAATCTATGGTCGATTCTGCGTTATTTAAGCTTTTTAATGAGAAATCCATTTTTTGTAGAAATCGCAAAATCCATGAACTATAATTCATGCATTTTTTTAAGAGCAAATATATGACAATTGCGATAGCTCCTATAATACTTATTATAGATCAATTCTAAGAGCACAATGCGAATCTATGGTCGATTCTGCGTTTATTATGCTTTTTAAATGAGAAATCCATTTTTTGTATAAATCGCAAAATCCATGAACTATATTTCATGCATTTTTTTTAGAGCAAATATATGACAATTGCGATAGCTCCTATAATACTTATTATAGATCAATTCTAAGAGCACAATGCGAATCTATGGTCGATTCTGCGTTTATTATGCTTTTTAAATGAGAAATCCATTTTTTGTAGAAATCGCAAAATCAATGAACTATAATTCATGCATTTTTCTTAGAGCAAATATATGACAATTGCGATAGCTCCTATAATACTTATTATAGATCAATTCTAAGAGCACAATGCGAATCTATGGTCGATTCTGCGTTATTTAACTTTTTAAATGGGAAATCCGTTTTTTGTAGAAATCGCAAAATCCATGAACTATAATTCATGCATTTTTTTTAGAGAAAATATATGACAATTGCGATAGCTCCTATAATACTTATTATAGATCAATTCTGAGTGCACAATGTGAATCTATGATCGATTCTGCGTTATTTAAGCTTTTTAAACGAGAAATCCATTTTTTGTAGAAATCGCAAAATCCATGAACTATAATTCATGCATTTTTTTTAGAGCAAATATATGACAATTGCGATAGCTCCTATAATACTTATTATAGATCAATTCTAAGAGCACAATGCGAATCTATGGTCGATTCTGCGTTATTTAACCTTTTTAAATGAGAAATCCATTTTTTGTAGAAATCGCAAAATCCATGAACTATAATTCATGCATTTTTTTTAGAGAAAATATATGACAATTGCGATAGCTCCTATAATACTTATTATAGATCAATTCTAAGAGCACAATCCGAATCTATGATCGATTCTGCGTTATTTAAGCTTTTTAAACGAGAAATCGATTTTTTGTAGAAATCGCAAAATCCATGAACTATAATTCATGCATTTTTTTTAGAGAAAATATAAGACAATTGCGATAGCTCCTATAATACTTATTATAGATCAATTCTAAGAGCACAATGCGAATCAATGGTCGATTCTGCGTTATTTAAGCTTTTTAAACGAGAAATCAATTTTTTGTAGAAATCGCAAAATCCATGAACTCTAATTCATGCATTTTTTTCAGAGAAAATATATGACAATTGCGATAGCTCCTATCATACTTATTATAGATCAATTCTAAGTGCACAATGCGAATCTATGGTCGATTCTGCGTTATTTAAGCTTTTTAAATGAGAAATCCATTTTTTGTAGAAATCGCAAAATCCATGAACTATAATTCATGCATTTTTTTAAGAGCAAATATATGACAATTGCGATAGCTCCTATAATACTTATTATAGATCAATTCTAAGAGCACAATGCGAATCTATGGTCGATTCTGCGTTTATTATGCTTTTTAAATGAGAAATAAATTTTTTGTATAAATCGCAAAATCCATGAACTATATTTCATGCATTTTTTTTAGAGAAAATATATGACAATTGCGATAGCTCCTATAATACTTATTATAGATCAATTCTCAGTGCACAATGCGAATCTATGGTCGATTCTGCGTTTATTATGCTTTTTAAATGAGAAATCCATTTTTTGTAGAAATCGCAAAATCCATGAACTATAATTCATGCATTTTTCTTAGAGCAAATAGATGACAATTGCGATAGCTCCTATAATACTTATTATAGATCAATTCTAAGAGCACAATGCGAATCTATGGTCGATTCTGCGTTATTTAACTTTTTAAATGGGAAATCCATTTTTTGTAGAAATCGCAAAATCCATGAACTATAATTCATGCATTTTTTTTAGAGCAAATATATGACAATTGCGATAGCTTCTATAATACTTATTATAGATCAGTTCTAAGTGCACAATGCGAATCTATGATCGATTCTGCGTTATTTAAGCTTTTTAAACTTGAAATCCATTTTTTGTAGAAATCGCAAAATCCATGAACTATAATTCATGCATTTTTTTTAGAGCAAATATATGACAATTGCGATAGCTCCTATAATACTTATTATAGATCAATTCTAAGAGCACAATGCGAATCTATGGTCGATTCTGCGTTATTTAACCTTTTTAAATGAGAAATCCATTTTTTGTAGAAATCGCAAAATCCATGAACTATAATTCATGCATTTTTTTTAGAGAAAATATATGACAATTGCGATAGCTCCTATAATACTTATTATAGATCAATTCTAAGAGCACAATGCGAATCTATGATCGATTCTGCGTTATTTAAGCTTTTTAAACGAGAAATCGATTTTTTGTAGAAATCGCAAAATCCATGAACTATAATTCATGCATTTTTTTTAGAGAAAATATAAGACAATTGCGATAGCTCCTATAATACTTATTATAGATCAATTCTAAGAGCACAATGCGAATCTATGGTCGATTCTGCGTTATTTAAGCTTTTTAAACGAGAAATCAATTTTTTGTAGAAATCGCAAAATCCATGAACTATAATTCATGCATTTTTTTCAGAGAAAATATATGACAATTGCGATAGCTCCTATCATACTTATTATAGATCAATTCTAAGTGCACAATGCGAATCTATGGTCGATTCTGCGTTATTTAAGCTTTTTAAATGAGAAATCCATTTTTTGTAGAACTCGCAAAATCCATGAACTATAATTCATGCATTTTTTTAAGAGCAAATATATGACAATTGCGATAGCTCCTATAATACTTATTATAGATCAATTCTAAGTGCACAATGCGAATCTATGGTCGATTCTGCGTTATTTAAGCTTTTTAAACGAGAAATCCATTTTTTGTAGAAATCGCAAAATCCATGAACTATAATTCATGCATTTTTTTTAGAGCAAATATATGACAATTGCGATAGCTCCTATAATACTTATTATAGATCAATTCTGAGTGCACAATGCGAATCTATGATCGATTCTGCGTTATTTAAGCTTTTTAAACGAGAAATCAATTTTTTGTAGAAATCGCAAAATCCATGAACTATAATTCATGCATTTTTTTCAGAGAAAATATATGACAATTGCGATAGCTCCTATCATACTTATTATAGATCAATTCTAAGTGCACAATGCGAATCTATGGTCGATTCTGCGTTATTTAAGCTTTTTAAATGAGAAATCCATTTTTTGTAGAAATCGCAAAATCCATGAACTATAATTCATGCATTTTTTTAAGAGCAAATATATGACAATTGCGATAGCTCCTATAATACTTATTATAGATCAATTCTAAGAGCACAATGCGAATCTATGGTCGATTCTGCGTTTATTATGCTTTTTAAATGAGAAATCCATTTTTTGTAGAAATCGAAAAATCCATGAACTATAATTCATGCATTTTTTTTAGAGCAAATATATGACAATTACGATAGCTCCTATAATACTTATAATAGATCAATTCTAAGAGCACAATGCGAATCTATGGTCGATTCTGCGTTTATTATGCTTTTTAAATGAGAAATAAATTTTTTGTATAAATCGCAAAATCCATGAACTATATTTCATGCATTTTTTTTAGAGAAAATATATGACAATTGCGATAGCTCCTATAATACTTATTATAGATCAATTCTCAGTGCACAATGCGAATCTATGGTCGATTCTGCGTTTATTATGCTTTTTAAATGAGAAATCCATTTTTTGTAGAAATCGCAAAATCCATGAACTATAATTCATGCATTTTTCTTAGAGCAAATAGATGACAATTGCGATAGCTCCTATAATACTTATTATAGATCAATTCTAAGAGCACAATGCGAATCTATGGTCGATTCTGCGTTATTTAACTTTTTAAATGGGAAATCCATTTTTTGTAGAAATCGCAAAATCCATGAACTATAATTCATGCATTTTTTTTAGAGCAAATATATGACAATTGCGATAGCTTCTATAATACTTATTATAGATCAGTTCTAAGTGCACAATGCGAATCTATGATCGATTCTGCGTTATTTAAGCTTTTTAAACTTGAAATCCATTTTTTGTAGAAATCGCAAAATCCATGAACTATAATTCATGCATTTTTTTTAGAGCAAATATATGACAATTGCGATAGCTCCTATAATACTTATTATAGATCAATTCTAAGAGCACAATGCGAATCTATGGTCGATTCTGCGTTATTTAACCTTTTTAAATGAGAAATCCATTTTTTGTAGAAATCGCAAAATCCATGAACTATAATTCATGCATTTTTTTTAGAGAAAATATATGACAATTGCGATAGCTCCTATAATACTTATTATAGATCAATTCTAAGAGCACAATGCGAATCTATGATCGATTCTGCGTTATTTAAGCTTTTTAAACGAGAAATCGATTTTTTGTAGAAATCGCAAAATCCATGAACTATAATTCATGCATTTTTTTTAGAGAAAATATAAGACAATTGCGATAGCTCCTATAATACTTATTATAGATCAATTCTAAGAGCACAATGCGAATCTATGGTCGATTCTGCGTTATTTAAGCTTTTTAAACGAGAAATCAATTTTTTGTAGAAATCGCAAAATCCATGAACTATAATTCATGCATTTTTTTCAGAGAAAATATATGACAATTGCGATAGCTCCTATCATACTTATTATAGATCAATTCTAAGTGCACAATGCGAATCTATGGTCGATTCTGCGTTATTTAAGCTTTTTAAATGAGAAATCCATTTTTTGTAGAACTCGCAAAATCCATGAACTATAATTCATGCATTTTTTTAAGAGCAAATATATGACAATTGCGATAGCTCCTATAATACTTATTATAGATCAATTCTAAGTGCACAATGCGAATCTATGGTCGATTCTGCGTTATTTAAGCTTTTTAAACGAGAAATCCATTTTTTGTAGAAATCGCAAAATCCATGAACTATAATTCATGCATTTTTTTTAGAGCAAATATATGACAATTGCGATAGCTCCTATAATACTTATTATAGATCAATTCTGAGTGCACAATGCGAATCTATGATCGATTCTGCGTTATTTAAGCTTTTTAAACGAGAAATCAATTTTTTGTAGAAATCGCAAAATCCATGAACTATAATTCATGCATTTTTTTTAGAGCAAATATATGACAATTACGATAGCTCCTATCATACTTATTATAGATCAATTCTAAGTGCACAATGCGAATCTATGGTCGATTCTGCGTTACTTAAGCTTTTTAAAGGAGAAATCCATTTTTTGTAGAAATCGCAAAATCCATGAACTATAATTCATGCATTTTTTTAAGAGCAAATATATGACAATTGCGATAGCTCCTATAATACTTATTATAGATCAATTCTAAGAGCACAATGCGAATCTATGGTCGATTCTGCGTTTATTATGCTTTTTAAATGAGAAATCCATTTTTTGTAGAAATCGCAAAATCAATGAACTATAATTCATGCATTTTTCTTAGAGCAAATATATGACAATTGCGATAGCTCCTATAATACTTATTATAGATCAATTCTAAGAGCACAATGCGAATCTATGGTCGATTCTGCGTTATTTAAGCTTTTTAAACGAGAAATCAATTTTTTGTAGAAATCGCAAAATCCATGAACTATAATTCATGCATTTTTTTCAGAGCAAATATATGACAATTGCGATAGCTCCTATCATACTTATTATAGATCAATTCTAAGTGCACAATGCGAATCTATGGTCGATTCTGCGTTATTTAAGCTTTTTAATGAGAAATCCATTTTTTGTAGAAATCGCAAAATCCATGAACTATAATTCATGCATTTTTTTAAGAGCAAATATATGACAATTGCGATAGCTCCTATAATACTTATTATAGATCAATTCTAAGAGCACAATGCGAATCTATGGTCGATTCTGCGTTTATTATGCTTTTTAAATGAGAAATCCATTTTTTGTATAAATCGCAAAATCCATGAACTATATTTCATGCATTTTTTTTAGAGCAAATATATGACAATTGCGATAGCTCCTATAATACTTATTATAGATCAATTCTAAGAGCACAATGCGAATCTATGGTCGATTCTGCGTTTATTATGCTTTTTAAATGAGAAATCCATTTTTTGTAGAAATCGCAAAATCCATGAACTATAATTCATGCATTTTTCTTAGAGCAAATATATGACAATTGCGATAGCTCCTATAATACTTATTATAGATCAATTCTAAGAGCACAATGCGAATCTATGGTCGATTCTGCGTTATTTAACTTTTTAAATGGGAAATCCGTTTTTTGTAGAAATCGCAAAATCCATGAACTATAATTCATGCATTTTTTTTAGAGAAAATATATGACAATTGCGATAGCTCCTATAATACTTATTATAGATCAATTCTGAGTGCACAATGTGAATCTATGATCGATTCTGCGTTATTTAAGCTTTTTAAATGAGAAATCCATTTTTTGTATAAATCGCAAAATCCATGAACTATATTTCATGCATTTTTTTTAGAGCAAATATATGACAATTGCGATAGCTCCTATAATACTTATTATAGATCAATTCTAAGAGCACAATGCGAATCTATGGTCGATTCTGCGTTTATTATGCTTTTTAAATGAGAAATCCATTTTTTGTAGAAATCGCAAAATCAATGAACTATAATTCATGCATTTTTCTTAGAGCAAATATATGACAATTGCGATAGCTCCTATAATACTTATTATAGATCAATTCTAAGAGCACAATGCGAATCTATGGTCGATTCTGCGTTATTTAACTTTTTAAATGGGAAATCCGTTTTTTGTAGAAATCGCAAAATCCATGAACTATAATTCATGCATTTTTTTTAGAGAAAATATATGACAATTGCGATAGCTCCTATAATACTTACTATAGATCAATTCTGAGTGCACAATGTGAATCTATGATCGATTCTGCGTTATTTAAGCTTTTTAAACGAGAAATCCATTTTTTGTAGAAATCGCAAAATCCATGAACTATAATTCATGCATTTTTTTTAGAGCAAATATATGACAATTGCGATAGCTCCTATAATACCTATTATAGATCAATTCTAAGAGCACAATGCGAATCTATGGTCGATTCTGCGTTATTTAACCTTTTTAAATGAGAAATCCATTTTTTGTAGAAATCGCAAAATCCATGAACTATAATTCATGCATTTTTTTTAGAGAAAATATATGACAATTGCGATAGCTCCTATCATACTTATTATAGATCAATTCTAAGTGCACAATGCGAATCTATGGTCGATTCTGCGTTATTTAAGCTTTTTAAATGAGAAATCCATTTTTTGTAGAAATCGCAAAATCCATGAACTATAATTCATGCATTTTTTTAAGAGCAAATATATGACAATTGCGATAGCTCCTATAATACTTATTATAGATCAATTCTAAGAGCACAATGCGAATCTATGGTCGATTCTGCGTTTATTATGCTTTTTAAATGAGAAATCCATTTTTTGTAGAAATCGAAAAATCCATGAACTATAATTCATGCATTTTTTTTAGAGCAAATATATGACAATTACGATAGCTCCTATAATACTTATAATAGATCAATTCTAAGAGCACAATGCGAATCTATGGTCGATTCTGCGTTTATTATGCTTTTTAAATGAGAAATAAATTTTTTGTATAAATCGCAAAATCCATGAACTATATTTCATGCATTTTTTTCAGAGAAAATATATGACAATTGCGATAGCTCCTATAATACTTATTATAGATCAATTCTCAGTGCACAATGCGAATCTATGGTCGATTCTGCGTTTATTATGCTTTTTAAATGAGAAATCCATTTTTTGTAGAAATCGCAAAATCCATGAACTATAATTCATGCATTTTTCTTAGAGCAAATAGATGACAATTGCGATAGCTCCTATAATACTTATTATAGATCAATTCTAAGAGCACAATGCGAATCTATGGTCGATTCTGCGTTTATTATGCTTTTTAAATGAGAAATCCATTTTTTGTAGAAATCGCAAAATCCATGAACTATGAACTGAATTATAATTCATGCATTTTTTTTAGAGAAAATATATGACAATTGCGATAGCTCCTATAATACTTATTATAGATCAATTCTAAGAGCACAATGCGAATCTATGATCGATTCTGCGTTATTTAAGCTTTTTAAACGAGAAATCGATTTTTTGTAGAAATCACAAAATCCATGAACTATAATTCATGCATTTTTTTTAGAGAAAATATAAGACAATTGCGATAGCTCCTATAATACTTATTATAGATCAATTCTAAGAGCACAATGCGAATCTATGGTCGATTCTGCGTTATTTAAGCTTTTTAAACGAGAAATCAATTTTTTGTAGAAATCGCAAAATCCATGAACTATAATTCATGCATTTTTTCAGAGAAAATATATGACAATTGCGATAGCTCCTATCATACTTATTATAGATCAATTCTAAGTGCACAATGCGAATCTATGGTCGATTCTGCGTTATTTAAGCTTTTTAAATGAGAAATCCATTTTTTGTAGAACTCGCAAAATCCATGAACTATAATTCATGCATTTTTTTAAGAGCAAATATATGACAATTGCGATAGCTCCTATAATACTTATTATAGATCAATTCTAAGTGCACAATGCGAATCTATGGTCGATTCTGCGTTATTTAAGCTTTTTAAACGAGAAATCCATTTTTTGTAGAAATCGCAAAATCCATGAACTATAATTCATGCATTTTTTTTAGAGCAAATATATGACAATTGCGATAGCTCCTATAATACTTATTATAGATCAATTCTGAGTGCACAATGCGAATCTATGATCGATTCTGGGTTATTTAAGCTTTTTAAACGAGAAATCGATTTTTTGTAGAAATCGCAAAATCCATGAACTATAATTCATGCATTTTTTTTAGAGAAAATATAAGACAATTGCGATAGCTCCTATAATACTTATTATAGATCAATTCTAAGAGCACAATGCGAATCTATGGTCGATTCTGCGTTATTTAAGCTTTTTAAACGAGAAATCAATTTTTTGTAGAAATCGCAAAATCCATGAACTATAATTCATGCATTTTTTTCAGAGCAAATATATGACAATTGCGATAGCTCCTATCATACTTATTATAGATCAATTCTAAGTGCACAATGCGAATCTATGGTCGATTCTGCGTTATTTAAGCTTTTTAAATGAGAAATCCCTTTTTTGTAGAAATCGCAAAATCCATGAACTATAATTCGTGCATTTTTTTAAGAGCAAATATATGACAACTGCGATAGCTCCTATAATACTTATTATAGATCAATTCTAAGAGCACAATGCGAATCTATGGTCGATTCTGCGTTTATTATGCTTTTTAAATGAGAAATCCATTTTTTGTAGAAATCGAAAAATCCATGAACTATAATTCATGCATTTTTTTTAGAGCAAATATATGACAATTACGATAGCTCCTATAATACTTATAATAGATCAATTCTAAGAGCACAATGCGAATCTATGGTCGATTCTGCGTTTATTATGCTTTTTAAATGAGAAATAAATTTTTTGTATAAATCGCAAAATCCATGAACTATATTTCATGCATTTTTTTTAGAGCAAATATATGACAATTGCGATAGCTCCTATAATACTTATTATAGATCAATTCTAAGAGCACAATGCGAATCTATGGTCGATTCTGCGTTTATTATGCTTTTTAAATGAGAAATCCATTTTTTGTAGAAATCGCAAAATCCATGAACTATAATTCATGCATTTTTCTTAGAGCAAATATATGACAATTGCGATAGCTCCTATAATACTTATTATAGATCAATTCTAAGAGCACAATGCGAATCTATGGTCGATTCTGCGTTACTTAACTTTTTAAATGGGAAATCCGTTTTTTGTAGAAATCGCAAAATCCATGAACTATAATTCATGCATTTTTTTTAGAGAAAATATATGACAATTGCGATAGCTCCTATAATACTTATTATAGATCAATTCTGAGTGCACAATGTGAATCTATGATCGATTCTGCGTTATTTAAGCTTTTTAAACGAGAAATCCATTTTTTGTAGAAATCGCAAAATCCATGAACTATAATTCATGCATTTTTTTTAGAGCAAATATATGACAATTGCGATAGCTCCTATAATACTTATTATAGATCAATTCTAAGAGCACAATGCGAATCTATGGTCGATTCTGCGTTATTTAACCTTTTTAAATGAGAAATCCATTTTTTGTAGAAATCGCAAAATCCATGAACTATAATTCATGCATTTTTTTTAGAGAAAATATATGACAATTGCGATAGCTCCTATAATACTTATTATAGATCAATTCTAAGAGCACAATGCGAATCTATGATCGATTCTGCGTTATTTAAGCTTTTTAAACGAGAAATCGATTTTTTGTAGAAATCGCAAAATCCATGAAATATAATTCATGCATTTTTTTTTAGAGAAAATATAAGACAATTGCGATAGCTCCTATAATACTTATTATAGATCAATTCTAAGAGCACAATGCGAATCTATGGTCGATTCTGCGTTATTTAAGCTTTTTAAACGAGAAATCAATTTTTTGTAGAAATCGCAAAATCCATGAACTATAATTCATGCATTTTTTTCAGAGAAAATATATGACAATTGCGATAGCTCCTATCATACTTATTATAGATCAATTCTAAGTGCACAATGCGAATCTATGGTCGATTCTGCGTTATTTAAGCTTTTTAAATGAGAAATCCATTTTTTGTAGAAATCGCAAAATCCATGAACTATAATTCATGCATTTTTTTAACAGCAAATATATGACAATTGCGATAGCTCCTATAATACTTATTATAGATCAATTCTAAGAGCACAATGCGAATCTATGGTCGATTCTGCGTTTATTATGCTTTTTAAATGAGAAATCCATTTTTTGTAGAAATCGAAAAATCCATGAACTATAATTCATGCATTTTTTTTAGAGCAAATATATGACAATTACGATAGCTCCTATAATACTTATAATAGATCAATTCTAAGAGCACAATGCGAATCTATGGTCGATTCTGCGTTTATTATGCTTTTTAAATGAGAAATAAATTTTTTGTATAAATCGCAAAATCCATGAACTATATTTCATGCATTTTTTTTAGAGAAAATATATGACAATTGCGATAGCTCCTATAATACTTATTATAGATCAATTCTCAGTGCACAATGCGAATCTATGGTCGATTCTGCGTTTATTATGCTTTTTAAATGAGAAATCCATTTTTTGTAGAAATCGCAAAATCCATGAACTATAATTCATGCATTTTTCTTAGAGCAAATAGATGACAATTGCGATAGCTCTTATAATACTTATTATAGATCAATTCTAAGAGCACAATGCGAATCTATGGTCGATTCTGCGTTATTTAACTTTTTAAATGGGAAATCCATTTTTTGTAGGAATCGCAAAATCCATGAACTATAATTCATGCATTTTTTTTAGAGCAAATATATGACAATTGCGATAGCTTCTATAATACTTATTATAGATCAATTCTAAGTGCACAATGCGAATCTATGATCGATTCTGCGTTATTTAAGCTTTTTAAACGAGAAATCCATTTTTTGAAGAAATCGCAAAATCCATGAACTATAATTCATGCATTTTTTTTAGAGCAAATATATGACAATTGCGATAGCTCCTATAATACTTATTATAGATCAATTCTAAGTGCACAATGCGAACCTATGGTCGATTCTGCGTTATTTAAGCTTTTTAAATGAGAAATCCATTTTTTGTAGAAATCGCAAAAAATATGAACTATAATTCATGCATTTTTTTAGAGCAAATATATGACAATTGCGATAGCTCCTATAATACTTATTATAGATCAAATCTAAGAGCACAATGCGAATCTATGGTCGATTCTGCGTTTATTATGCTTTTTAAATGAGAAATCCATTTTTTGTAGAAATCGAAAAATCCATGAACTATAATTCATGCATTTTTTTTAGAGCAAATATATGACAATTGCGATAGCTTCTATAATACTTATTATAGATCAATTCTAAGTGCACAATGCGAATCTATGATCGATTCTGCGTTATTTAAGCTTTTTAAACGAGAAATCCATTTTTTGAAGAAATCGCAAAATCCATGAACTATAATTCATGCATTTTTTTTAGAGCAAATATATGACAATTGCGATAGCTCCTATAATACTTATTATAGATCAATTCTAAGTGCACAATGCGAACCTATGGTCGATTCTGCGTTATTTAAGCTTTTTAAATGAGAAATCCATTTTTTGTAGAAATCGCAAAAAATATGAACTATAATTCATGCATTTTTTTAGAGCAAATATATGACAATTGCGATAGCTCCTATAATACTTATTATAGATCAAATCTAAGAGCACAAAGCGAATCTATGGTCGATTCTGCGTTTATTATGCTTTTTAAATGAGAAATCCATTTTTTGTAGAAATCGAAAAATCCATGAACTATAATTCATGCATTTTTTTTAGAGCAAATATATGACAATTGCGATAGCTCCTATAATACTTATTATAGATCAATTCTAAGAGCACAATGCGAATCTATGGTCGATTCTGCGTTATTTAACCTTTTTAAATGAGAAATCCATTTTTTGTAGAAATCGCAAAATCCATGAACTATAATTCATGCATTTTTTTTAGAGCAAATATATGACAATTGCGATAGCTCCTTTAATACTTGTTATAGATCAATTCTAAGTGCACAATGCGAATCTATGGTCGATTCTGCGTTATTTAAGCTTTTTAAATGAGAAATCCATTTTTTGTATAAATTGCAAAATCCATGAACTTTAATTCATGCATTTTTTTTAGAGCAAATATATGACAATTGCGATAGCTCCTATAATACTTATTATAGAATAATTCTAAGAGCACAATGCGAATCTATGGACGATTCTGCGTTTATTATGCTTTTTAAATGAGAAATCCATTTTTTGTAGAAATCGCAAAATCCATGAACTATAATTCATGCATTTTTTTCAGAGCAAATATATGACAATTGCGATAGCTCCTATAATACTTATTATAGATCAATTCTAAGTGCACAATTCGTATCTATGGTCGATTCTGCGTTATTTAAGCTTTTTAAACGAGAAATCCATTTTTTGTAGAAATCGCAAAATCCATGAACTATAATTCATGCATTTTTTCCCGAGCAAATATATGACAATTGCGATAGCTCCTATCATACTTATTATAGATCAATTCTAAGTGCACAATGCGAATCTATGGTCGATTCTGCGTTTATTATGCTTTTTAAATGAGAAATCCATTTTTTGTAGAAATCGCAAAATCCATGAACTATAATTCATGCATTTTTTTTAGAGAAAATATATGACAATTGCGATAGCTCCTATAATACTTATTATAGATCAATTCTAAGAGCACAATGCGAATCTATGGTCGATTCTGCGTTTATTATGCTTTTTAAATGAGAAATCCATTTTTTGTAGAAATCGCAAAATCCATGAACTATAATTCATGCATTTTTTTTAGAGAAAATATATGACAATTGCGATAGCTCCTATAATACTTATTATAGATCAATTCTGACTGCACAATGTGAATCTATGATCGATTCTGCGTTATTTAAGCTTTTTAAACGAGAAATCCATTTTTTGTAGAAATCGCAAAATCCATGAACTATAATTCATGCATTTTTTTTAGAGCAAATATATGACAATTGCGATAGCTCCTATAATACTTATTATAGATCAATTCTAAGAGCACAATGCGAATCTATGGTCGATTCTGCGTTATTTAACCTTTTTAAATGAGAAATCCATTTTTTGTAGAAATCGCAAAATCCATGAACTATAATTCATGCATTTTTTTTAGAGCAAATATATGACAATTGCGATAGCTTCTATAATACTTATTATAGATCAATTCTAAGTGCACAATGCGAATCTATGATCGATTCTGCGTTATTTAAGCTTTTTAAACGAGAAATTCATTTTTTGAAGAAATCGCAAAATCCATGAACTATAATTCATGCATTTTTTTTAGAGCAAATATATGACAATTGCAATAGCTCCTATAATACTTATTATAGATCAATTCTAAGAGCACAATGCGAATCTATGGTCGATTCTGCGTTTATTATGCTTTTGAAATGAGAAATCCATTTTTTGTAGAAATCGCAAATTCCATGAACTATAATTCATGCATTTTTTTTAGAGCAAATATATGACAATTGCGATAGCTCCTATAATACTTATTATACATCAATTCTAAGAGCACAATGCGAATCAATGGTCGATTCTGCGTTATTTAACCTTTTTAAATGAGAAATCCATTTTTTGTAGAAATCGCAAAATCCATGAACTATAATTCATGCATTTTTTTTAGAGCAAATATATGACAATTGCGATAGCTTCTATAATACGTATTATAGATCAATTCTAAGTGCACAATGCGAATCTATGATCGATTCTGCGTTATTTAAGCTTTCTAAACGAGAAATTCATTTTTTGAAGAAATCGCAAAATCCATGAACTATAATTCATGCATTTTTTTTAGAGCAAATATATGACAATTGCGATAGCTCCTATAATACTTATTATAGATCAATTCTAAGAGCACAATGCGAATCTATGATCGATTCTGCGTTTATTATGCTTTTTAAATGAGAAATCCATTTTTGTAGAAATCGCAAAATCCATGAACTATAATTCATGCATTTTTTTTAGAGAAAATATATGACAATTGCGATAGCTCGTATAATATTTATTATAGATCAATTCTAAGTGCACAATGCGAATCTATGGTCGATTCTGCGTTATTTAAGCTTTTTAAACGAGAAATCCATTTTTTGTAGAAATCGCAAAATCCATGAACTATAATTCATGCATTTTTTTTAGAGAAAATATATGACAATTGCGATAGCTCCTATAATACTTATTATAGATCAATTCTAAGTGCACAATGTGAATCTATGATCGATTCTGCGTTATTTAAGCTTTTTAAACGAGAATACCATTTTTTGTAGAAATCGCAAAATCCATGAACTATAATTCATGCATTTTTTTTAGAGAAAATATATGACAATTGCGATAGCTCCTATAATACTTATTATAGATCAATTCTAAGAGCACAATGTGAATCTATGGTCGATTCTGCGTTATTTAAGCTTTTTAAACGAGAAATCAATTTTTTGTAGAAATCGCAAAATCCATGAACTATAATTCATGCATTTTTTTCAGAGCAAATATATGACAATTGCGATAGCTCCTATCATACTTATTATAGATCAATTCTAAGTGCACAATGCGAATCTATGGTCGATTCTGCGTTATTTAAGCTTTGAGAAATCCGTTTTTTGTAGAAATCGCAAAATCCATGAACTATAATTCATGCATTTTTTTTAGAGCAAATATATGACAATTGCGATAGCTCCTATAATACTTATTATAGATCAATTCTAAGAGCACAATGCGAATCTATGGTCGATTCTGCGTTATTTAACCTTTTTAAATGAGAAATCCATTTTTTTTAGAAATCGCAAAATCCATGAACTATAATTCATGCATTTTTTTTAGAGCAAATATAAGACAATTGCGATAGCTCCTATAATACTTATTATAGATGAATTCTAAGAGCACAATGCGAATCTATGGTCGATTCTGCGTTTATTATGCTTTTTAAATGAGAAATCCATTTTTTGTAGAAATCGCAAAATCCATGAACTATAATTCATGCATTTTTTTTAGAGCAAATATATGACAATTGCAATAGCTCCTATAATACTTATTATAGATCAATTCTAAGAGCACAATGCGAATCTATGGTCGATTCTGCGTTTATTATGCTTTTGAAATGAGAAATCCATTTTTGTAGAATTCGCAAAATCCATGAACTATAATTCATGCATTTTATTTAGAGAAAATATATGACAATTGCGATAGCTCCTATAATACTTATTATAGATCAATTCTAAGTGCACAATGCGAATCTATGGTCGATTTTGCGTTATTTAAGCTTTGAGAAATCCATTTTTTGTAGAAATCGCAAAATCCATGAACTATAATTCATGCATTTTTTTTAGAGCAAATATATGACAATTGCGATAGCTTCTATAATACTTATTATAGATCAATTCTAAGTGCACAATGCGAATCTATGATCGATTCTGCGTTATTTAAGCTTTTTACACGAGAAATTCATTTTTTGAAGAAATCGCAAAATCCATGAACTATAATTCATGCATTTTTTTTAGAGCAAATATATGACAATTGCGATAGCTCCTATAATACTTATTATAGATCAATTCTAAGAGCACAATGCGAATCTATGGTCGATTCTGCGTTTATTATGCTTTTGAAATGAGAAATCCATTTTTTGTAGAAATCGCAAAATCCATGAACTATAATTCATGCATTTTTTTTAGAGCAAATATATGACAATTGCGATAGCTCCTATAATACTTATTATAGATCAATTCTAAGAGCACAATGCGAATCTATGGTCGATTCTGCGTTTATTATGCTTTTTAAATGAGAAATCCATTTTTTGTAGAAATCGCAAAATCCATGAACTATAATTCATGCATTTTTTTTAGAGAAAATATATGACAATTGCGATAGCTCCTATAATACTTATTATAGATCAATTCTGAGTGCACAATGTGAATCTATGATCGATTCTGCGTTATTTAAGCTTTTTAAACGAGAATACCATTTTTTGTAGAAATCGCAAAATCCATGAACTATAATTCATGCATTTTTTTTAGAGAAAATATATGACAATTGCGATAGCTCCTATAATACTTATTATAGATCAATTCTAAGAGCACAATGTGAATCTATGGTCGATTCTGCGTTATTTAAGCTTTTTAAACGAGAAATCAATTTTTTGTAGAAATCGCAAAATCCATGAACTATAATTCATGCATTTTTTTCAGAGCAAATATATGACAATTGCGATAGCTCCTATCATACTTATTATAGATCAATTCTAAGTGCACAATGCGAATCTATGGTCGATTCTGCGTTATTTAAGCTTTGAGAAATCCATTTTTTGTAGAAATCGCAAAATCCATGAACTATAATTCATGCATTTTTTTTAGAGCAAATATATGACAATTGCGATAGCTCCTATAATACTTATTATAGATCAATTCTAAGAGCACAATGCGAATCTATGGTCGATTCTGCGTTATTTAACTTTTTTAAATGAGAAATCCATTTTTTTTAGAAATCGCAAAATCCATGAACTATAATTCATGCATTTTTTTTAGAGCAAATATATGACAATTGCGATAGCTCCTATAATACTTATTATAGATCAATTCTAAGAACACAATGCGAATCTATGGTCGATTCTGCGTTTATTATGCTTTTTAAATGAGAAATCCATTTTTTGTAGAAATCGCAAAATCCATGAACTATAATTCATGCATTTTTTTTAGAGCAAATATATGACAATTGCAATAGCTCCTATAATACTTATTATAGATCAATTCTAAGAGCACAATGCGAATCTATGGTCGATTCTGCGTTTATTATGCTTTTGAAATGAGAAATCCATTTTTTGTAGAAATCGCAAAATCCATGAACTATAATTCATGCATTTTTTTTAGAGCAAATATTTGACAATTGCGATAGCTCCTATAATACTTATTATAGATCAATTCTAAGTGCACAATGTGAATCTATGATCTATTCTGCGTTATTTAAGCTTTTTAAACGAGAATACCATTTTTTGTAGAAATCGCAAAATCCATGAACTATAATTCATGCATTTTTTTTAGAGAAAATATATGACAATTGCGATAGCTCCTATAATACTTATTATAGATCAATTCTAAGAGCACAATGTGAATCTATGGTCGATTCTGCGTTATTTAAGCTTTTTAAACGAGAAATCAATTTTTTGTAGAAATCGCAAAATCCATGAACTATAATTCATGCATTTTTTTCAGAGCAAATATATGACAATTGCGATAGCTCCTATCATACTTATTATAGATCAATTCTAAGTGCACAATGCGAATCTATGGTCGATTCTGCGTTATTTAAGCTTTGAGAAATCCGTTTTTTGTAGAAATCGCAAAATCCATGAACTATAATTCATGCATTTTTTTTAGAGCAAATATATGACAATTGCGATAGCTCCTATAATACTTATTATAGATCAATTCTAAGAGCACAATGCGAATCTATGGTCGATTCTGCGTTATTTAACCTTTTTAAATGAGAAATCCATTTTTTTTAGAAATCGCAAAATCCATGAACTATAATTCATGCATTTTTTTTAGAGCAAATATATGACAATTGCGATAGCTCCTATAATACTTATTATAGATCAATTCTAAGAGCACAATGCGAATCTATGGTCGATTCTGCGTTTATTATGCTTTTTAAATGAGAAATCCATTTTTTGTAGAAATCGCAAAATCCATGAACTATAATTCATGCATTTTTTTTAGAGCAAATATATGACAATTGCAATAGCTCCTATAATACTTATTATAGATCAATTCTAAGAGCACAATGCGAATCTATGGTCGATTCTGCGTTTATTATGCTTTTGAAATGAGAAATCCATTTTTGTAGAATTCGCAAAATCCATGAACTATAATTCATGCATTTTTTTTAGAGAAAATATATGACAATTGCGATAGCTCCTATAATACTTATTATAGATCAATTCTAAGTGCACAATGCGAATCTATGGTCGATTTTGCGTTATTTAAGCTTTGAGAAATCCATTTTTTGTAGAAATCGCAAAATCCATGAACTATAATTCATGCATTTTTTTTAGAGCAAATATATGACAATTGCGATAGCTTCTATAATACTTATTATAGATCAATTCTAAGTGCACAATGCGAATCTATGATCGATTCTGCGTTATTTAAGCTTTTTACATGAGAAATTCATTTTTTGAAGAAATCGCAAAATCCATGAACTATAATTCATGCATTTTTTTTAGAGCAAATATATGACAATTGCGATAGCTCCTATAATACTTATTATAGATCAATTCTAAGAGCACAATGCGAATCTATGGTCGATTCTGCGTTTATTATGCTTTTGAAATGAGAAATCCATTTTTTGTAGAAATCGCAAAATCCATGAACTATAATTCATGCATTTTTTTTAGAGCAAATATATGACAATTGCGATAGCTCCTATAATACTAATTATAGATCAATTCTAAGAGCACAATGCGAATCTATGGTCGATTCTGCGTTTATTATGCTTTTTAAATGAGAAATCCATTTTTTGTAGAAATCGCAAAATCCATGAACTATAATTCATGCATTTTTTTTAGAGAAAATATATGACAATTGCGATAGCTCCTATAATACTTATTATAGATCAATTCTGAGTGCACAATGTGAATCTATGATCGATTCTGCGTTATTTAAGCTTTTTAAACGAGAATACCATTTTTTGTAGAAATCTCAAAATCCATGAACTATAATTCATGCATTTTTTTTAGAGAAAATATATGACAATTGCGATAGCTCCTATAATACTTATTATAGATCAATTCTAAGAGCACAATGTGAATCTATGGTCGATTCTGCGTTATTTAAGCTTTTTAAACGAGAAATCAATTTTTTGTAGAAATCGCAAAATCCATTAACTATAATTCATGCATTTTTTTTAGAGAAAATATATGACAATTGCGATAGCTCCTATAATACTTATTATAGATCAATTCTAAGTGCACAATGCGAATCTATGGTCGATTTTGCGGTTTTTAAGCTTTGAGAAATCCATTTTTTGTAGAAATCGCAAAATCCATGAACTATAATTCATGCATTTTTTTTAGAGCAAATATATGCCAATTGCGATAGCTTCTATAATACTTATTATAGATCAATTCTAAGTGCACAATGCGAATCTATGATCGATTCTGCGTTATTTAAGTTTTTACACGAGAAATTCATTTTTTGAAGAAATCGCAAAATCCATGAACTATAATTCATGCATTTTTTTTAGAGCAAATATATGACAATTGCGATAGCTCCTATAATACTTATTATACATCAATTCTAAGAGCACAATGCGAATCAATGGTCGATTCTGCGTTATTTAAACTTTTTAAATGAGAAATCCATTTTTTGTAGAAATCGCAAAATCCATGAACTATAATTCATGCATTTTTTTAGAGAAAATATATGACAATTGCGATAGCTCCTATAATACTTATTATAGATCAATTCTAAGAGCACAATGCGAATCTATGGTCGATTCTGCGTTTATTATGCTTTTTCAATGAGAAATCCATTTTTTGTAGAAATCGCAAAATCCATAAACTATAATTCAAGCATTTTTTTTAGAGAAAATATATGACAATTGCGATAGCTCCTATAATACTTATTATAGATCAATTCTAAGTGCACAATGCGAATCTATGGTCGATTCTGCGTTATTTAAGCTTTTTAAACGAGAAATCCATTTTTTGTAGAAATCGCAAAATCCATGAACTATAATTCATGCATTTTTTTTAGAGAAAATATATGACAATTGCGATAGCTCCTATAATACTTATTATAGATCAATTCTAAGTGCACAATGCGAATCTATGGTCGATTTTGCGGTTTTTAAGCTTTGAGAAATCCGTTTTTTGTAGAAATCGCAAAATCCATGAACTATAATTCATGCATTTTTTTTAGAGCAAATATATGACAATTGCGATAGCTTCTATAATACTTATTATAGATCAATTCTAAGTGCACAATGCGAATCTATGATCGATTCTGCGTTATTTAAGCTTTTTACACGAGAAATTCATTTTTTGAAGAAATCGCAAAATCCATGAACTATAATTCATGCATTTTTTTTAGAGAAAATATATGACAATTGCGATAGCTCCTATAATACTTATTATAGATCAATTCTCAGTGCACAATGCGAATCTATGGTCGATTCTGCGTTTATTATGCTTTTTCAATGAGAAATCCATTTTTTGTAGAAATCGCAAAATCCATAAACTATAATTCAAGCATTTTTTTTAGAGAAAATATATGACAATTGCGATAGCTCCTATAATACTTATTATAGATCAATTCTAAGTGCACAATGCGAATCTATGGTCGATTCTGCGTTATTTAAGCTTTTTAAACGAGAAATCCATTTTTTGTAGAAATCGCAAAATCCATGAACTATAATTCATGCATTTTTTTTAGAGAAAATATATGACAATTGCGATAGCTCCTATAATACTTATTATAGATCAATTCTAAGTGCACAATGCGAATCTATGGTCGATTTTGCGTTATTTAAGCTTTGAGAAATCCATTTTTTGTAGAAATCGCAAAATCCATAAACTATAATTCAAGCATTTTTTTTAGAGAAAATATATGACAATTGCGATAGCTCCTATAATACTTATTATAGATCAATTCTAAGTGCACAATGCGAATCTATGGTCGATTCTGCGTTATTTAAGCTTTTTAAACGAGAAATCCATTTTTTGTAGAAATCGCAAAATCCATGAACTATAATTCATGCATTTTTTTTAGAGAAAATATATGACAATTGCGATAGCTCCTATAATACTTATTATAGATCAATTCTAAGTGCACAATGCGAATCTATGATCGATTCTGCGTTATTTAAGCTTTTTACACGAGAAATTCATTTTTTGAAGAAATCGCAAAATCCATGAACTTATAATTCATGCATTTTTTTTAGAGCAAATATATGACAATTGCGATAGCTCCTATAATACTTATTATAGACCAATTCTAAGAGCACAATGCGAATCTATGGTCGATTCTGCGTTTATTATGCTTTTTAAATGAGAAATCCATTTTTTGTAGAAATCGCAAAATCCATGAACTATAATTCATGCATTTTTTTTAGAGCAAATATATGACAATTGCAATAGCTCCTATAATACTTATTATAGATCAATTCTAAGAGCACAATGCGAATCTATGGTCGATTCTGCGTTTATTATGCTTTTGAAATGAGAAATCCATTTTTTGTAGAAATCGCAAAATCCATGAACTATAATTCATGCATTTTTTTTAGAGCAAATATATGACAATTGCGATAGCTCCTATAATACTTATTATAGATCAATTCTAAGAGCACAATGCGAATCTATGGTCGATTCTGCGTTTATTATGCTTTTTAAATGAGAAATCCATTTTTTGTAGAAATCGCAAAATCCATGAACTATAATTCATGCATTTTTTTTAGAGAAAATATATGACAATTGCGATAGCTCCTATAATACTTATTATAGATCAATTCTGAGTGCACAATGTGAATCTATGATCGATTCTGCGTTATTTAAGCTTTTTACACGAGAAATTCATTTTTTGAAGAAATCGCAAAATCCATGAACTATAATTCATGCATTTTTTTTAGAGCAAATATATGACAATTGCGATAGCTCCTATAATACTTATTATACATCAATTCTAAGAGCACAATGCGAATCAATGGTCGATTCTGCGTTATTTAAACTTTTTAAATGAGAAATCCATTTTTTGTGGAAATTGCAAAATCCATGAACTATAATTCATGCATTTTTTTTAGAGAAAATATATGACAATTGCGATAGCTCCTATAATACTTATTATAGATCAATTCTAAGAGCACAATGCGAATCTATGGTCGATTCTGCGTTTATTATGCTTTTTCAATGAGAAATCCATTTTTTGTAGAAATCGCAAAATAAATAAACTATAATTCAAGCATTTTTTTTAGAGAAAATATATGACAATTGCGATAGCTCCTATAATACTTATTATAGATCAATTCTAAGTGCACAATGCGAATCTATGGTCGATTCTGCGTTATTTAAGCTTTTTAAACGAGAAATCCATTTTTTGTAGAAATCGCAAAATCCATGAACTATAATTCATGCATTTTTTTTAGAGAAAATATATGACAATTGCGATAGCTCCTATAATACTTATTATAGATCAATTCTAAGTGCACAATGCGAATCTATGGTCGATTTTGCGGTTTTTAAGCTTTGAGAAATCCGTTTTTTGTAGAAATCGCAAAATCCATGAACTATAATTCATGCATTTTTTTTAGAGAAAATATATGACAATTGCGATAGCTCCTATAATACTTATTATAGATCAATTCTCAGTGCACAATGCGAATCTATGGTCGATTCTGCGTTTATTATGCTTTTTCAATGAGAAATCCATTTTTTGTAGAAATCGCAAAATCCATAAACTATAATTCAAGCATTTTTTTTAGAGAAAATATATGACAATTGCGATAGCTCCTATAATACTTATTATAGATCAATTCTAAGTGCACAATGCGAATCTATGGTCGATTCTGCGTTATTTAAGCTTTTTAAACGAGAAATCCATTTTTTGTAGAAATCGCAAAATCCATGAACTATAATTCATGCATTTTTTTTAGAGAAAATATATGACAATTGCGATAGCTCCTATAATACTTATTATAGATCAATTCTAAGTGCACAATGCGAATCTATGGTCGATTTTGCGTTATTTAAGCTTTGAGAAATCCATTTTTTGTAGAAATCGCAAAATCCATGAACTATAATTCATGCATTTTTTTTAGAGAAAATATATGACAATTGCGATAGCTCCTATAATACTTATTATAGATCAATTCTAAGTGCACAATGCGAATCTATGGTCGATTTTGCGGTTTTTAAGCTTTGAGAAATCCATTTTTTGTAGAAATCGCAAAATCCATGAACTATAATTCATGCATTTTTTTTAGAGCAAATATATGACAATTGCGATAGCTTCTATAATACTTATTATAGATCAATTCTAAGTGCACAATGCGAATCTATGATCGATTCTGCGTTATTTAAGCTTTTTACACGAGAAATTCATTTTTTGAAGAAATCGCAAAATCCATGAACTATAATTCATGCATTTTTTTTAGAGCAAATATATGACAATTGCGATAGCTCCTATAATACTTATTATACATCAATTCTAAGAGCACAATGCGAATCAATGGTCGATTCTGCGTTATTTAAACTTTTTAAATGAGAAATCCATTTTTTGTAGAAATCGCAAAATCCATGAACTATAATTCATGCATTTTTTTTAGAGAAAATATATGACAATTGCGATAGCTCCTATAATACTTATTATAGATCAATTCTAAGAGCACAATGCGAATCTATTGTCGATTCTGCGTTTATTATGCTTTTTCAATGAGAAATCCATTTTTTGTGGAAATCGCAAAATCCATAAACTATAATTCAAGCATTTTTTTTAGAGAAAATATATGACAATTGCGATAGCTCCTATAATACTTATTATAGATCAATTCTAAGTGCACAATGCGAATCTATGGTCGATTCTGCGTTATTTAAGCTTTTTAAACGAGAAATCCATTTTTTGTAGAAATCGCAAAATCCATGAACTATAATTCATGCATTTTTTTTAGAGAAAATATATGACAATTGCGATAGCTCCTATAATACTTATTATAGATCAATTCTAAGTGCACAATGCGAATCTATGGTCGATTTTGCGGTTTTTAAGCTTTGAGAAATCCGTTTTTTGTAGAAATCGCAAAATCCATGAACTATAATTCATGCATTTTTTTTAGAGAAAATATATGACAATTGCGATAGCTCCTATAATACTTATTATAGATCAATTCTCAGTGCACAATGCGAATCTATGGTCGATTCTGTGTTTATTATGCTTTTTCAATGAGAAATCCATTTTTTGTAGAAATCGCAAAATCCATAAACTATAATTCAAGCATTTTTTTTAGAGAAAATATATGACAATTGCGATAGCTCCTATAATACTTATTATAGATCAATTCTAAGTGCACAATGCGAATCTATGGTCGATTCTGCGTTATTTAAGCTTTTTACACGAGAAATTCATTTTTTGAAGAAATCGCAAAATCCATGAACTTATAATTCATGCATTTTTTTTAGAGCAAATATATGACAATTGCGATAGCTCCTATAATACTTATTATAGACCAATTCTAAGAGCACAATGCGAATCTATGGTCGATTCTGCGTTTATTATGCTTTTTAAATGAGAAATCCATTTTTTGTAGAAATCGCAAAATCCATGAACTATAATTCATGCATTTTTTTTAGAGCAAATATATGACAATTGCAATAGCTCCTATAATACTTATTATAGATCAATTCTAAGAGCACAATGCGAATCTATGGTCGATTCTGCGTTTATTATGCTTTTGAAATGAGAAATCCATTTTTTGTAGAAATCGCAAAATCCATGAACTATAATTCATGCATTTTTTTTAGAGCAAATATATGACAATTGCGATAGCTCCTATAATACTTATTATAGATCAATTCTAAGAGCACAATGCGAATCTATGGTCGATTCTGCGTTTATTATGCTTTTTAAATGAGAAATCCATTTTTTGTAGAAATCGCAAAATCCATGAACTATAATTCATGCATTTTTTTTAGAGAAAATATATGACAATTGCGATAGCTCCTATAATACTTATTATAGATCAATTCTGAGTGCACAATGTGAATCTATGATCGATTCTGCGTTATTTAAGCTTTTTACACGAGAAATTCATTTTTTGAAGAAATCGCAAAATCCATGAACTATAATTCATGCATTTTTTTTAGAGCAAATATATGACAATTGCGATAGCTCCTATAATACTTATTATACATCAATTCTAAGAGCACAATGCGAATCAATGGTCGATTCTGCGTTATTTAAACTTTTTAAATGAGAAATCCATTTTTTGTGGAAATCGCAAAATCCATGAACTATAATTCATGCATTTTTTTTAGAGAAAATATATGACAATTGCGATAGCTCCTATAATACTTATTATAGATCAATTCTAAGAGCACAATGCGAATCTATGGTCGATTCTGCGTTTATTATGCTTTTTCAATGAGAAATCCATTTTTTGTAGAAATCGCAAAATAAATAAACTATAATTCAAGCATTTTTTTTAGAGAAAATATATGACAATTGCGATAGCTCCTATAATACTTATTATAGATCAATTCTAAGTGCACAATGCGAATCTATGGTCGATTCTGCGTTATTTAAGCTTTTTAAACGAGAAATCCATTTTTTGTAGAAATCGCAAAATCCATGAACTATAATTCATGCATTTTTTTTAGAGAAAATATATGACAATTGCGATAGCTCCTATAATACTTATTATAGATCAATTCTAAGTGCACAATGCGAATCTATGGTCGATTTTGCGGTTTTTAAGCTTTGAGAAATCCGTTTTTTGTAGAAATCGCAAAATCCATGAACTATAATTCATGCATTTTTTTTAGAGAAAATATATGACAATTGCGATAGCTCCTATAATACTTATTATAGATCAATTCTCAGTGCACAATGCGAATCTATGGTCGATTCTGCGTTTATTATGCTTTTTCAATGAGAAATCCATTTTTTGTAGAAATCGCAAAATCCATAAACTATAATTCAAGCATTTTTTTTAGAGAAAATATATGACAATTGCGATAGCTCCTATAATACTTATTATAGATCAATTCTAAGTGCACAATGCGAATCTATGGTCGATTCTGCGTTATTTAAGCTTTTTAAACGAGAAATCCATTTTTTGTAGAAATCGCAAAATCCATGAACTATAATTCATGCATTTTTTTTAGAGAAAATATATGACAATTACGATAGCTCCTATAATACTTATTATAGATCAATTCTAAGTGCACAATGCGAATCTATGGTCGATTTTGCGTTATTTAAGCTTTGAGAAATCCATTTTTTGTAGAAATCGCAAAATCCATGAACTATAATTCATGCATTTTTTTTAGAGAAAATATATGACAATTGCGATAGCTCCTATAATACTTATTATAGATCAATTCTAAGTGCACAATGCGAATCTATGGTCGATTTTGCGGTTTTTAAGCTTTGAGAAATCCATTTTTTGTAGAAATCGCAAAATCCATGAACTATAATTCATGCATTTTTTTTAGAGCAAATATATGACAATTGCGATAGCTTCTATAATACTTATTATAGATCAATTCTAAGTGCACAATGCGAATCTATGATCGATTCTGCGTTATTTAAGCTTTTTACACGAGAAATTCATTTTTTGAAGAAATCGCAAAATCCATGAACTATAATTCATGCATTTTTTTTTAGAGCAAATATATGACAATTGCGATAGCTCCTATAATACTTATTATACATCAATTCTAAGAGCACAATGCGAATCAATGGTCGATTCTGCGTTATTTAAACTTTTTAAATGAGAAATCCATTTTTTGTAGAAATCGCAAAATCCATGAACTATAATTCATGCATTTTTTTTAGAGAAAATATATGACAATTGCGATAGCTCCTATAATACTTATTATAGATCAATTCTAAGAGCACAATGCGAATCTATGGTCGATTCTGCGTTTATTATGCTTTTTCAATGAGAAATCCATTTTTTGTAGAAATCGCAAAATCCATAAACTATAATTCAAGCATTTTTTTTAGAGAAAATATATGACAATTGCGATAGCTCCTATAATACTTATTATAGATCAATTCTAAGTGCACAATGCGAATCTATGGTCGATTCTGCGTTATTTAAGCTTTTTAAACGAGAAATCCATTTTTTGTAGAAATCGCAAAATCCATGAACTATAATTCATGCATTTTTTTTAGAGAAAATATATGACAATTGCGATAGCTCCTATAATACTTATTATAGATCAATTCTAAGTGCACAATGCGAATCTATGGTCGATTTTGCGGTTTTTAAGCTTTGAGAAATCCGTTTTTTGTAGAAATCGCAAAATCCATGAACTATAATTCATGCATTTTTTTTAGAGAAAATATATGACAATTGCGATAGCTCCTATAATACTTATTATAGATCAATTCTCAGTGCACAATGCGAATCTATGGTCGATTCTGCGTTTATTATGCTTTTTCAATGAGAAATCCATTTTTTGTAGAAATCGCAAAATCCATAAACTATAATTCAAGCATTTTTTTTAGAGAAAATATATGACAATTGCGATAGCTCCTATAATACTTATTATAGATCAATTCTAAGTGCACAATGCGAATCTATGGTCGATTCTGCGTTATTTAAGCTTTTTAAACGAGAAATCCATTTTTTGTAGAAATCGCAAAATCCATGAACTATAATTCATGCATTTTTTTTAGAGAAAATATATGACAATTGCGATAGCTCCTATAATACTTATTATAGATCAATTCTAAGTGCACAATGCGAATCTATGGTCGATTTTGCGTTATTTAAGCTTTGAGAAATCCATTTTTTGTAGAAATCGCAAAACCCATGAACTATAATTCATGCATTTTTTTTAGAGAAAATATATGACAATTGCGATAGCTCCTATAATACTTATTATAGATCAATTCTAAGTGCACAATGCGAATCTATGGTCGATTTTGCGGTTTTTAAGCTTTGAGAAATCCATTTTTTGTAGAAATCGCAAAATCCATGAACTATAATTCATGCATTTTTTTTAGAGCAAATATATGACAATTGCGATAGCTTCTATAATACTTATTATAGATCAATTCTAAGTGCACAATGCGAATCTATGATCGATTCTGCGTTATTTAAGCTTTTTACACGAGAAATTCATTTTTTGAAGAAATCGCAAAATCCATGAACTATAATTCATGCATTTTTTTTAGAGCAAATATATGACAATTGCGATAGCTCCTATAATACTTATTATACATCAATTCTAAGAGCACAATGCGAATCAATGGTCGATTCTGCGTTATTTAAACTTTTTAAATGAGAAATCCATTTTTTGTAGAAATCGCAAAATCCATGAACTATAATTCATGCATTTTTTTTAGAGAAAATATATGACAATTGCGATAGCTCCTATAATACTTATTATAGATCAATTCTAAGAGCACAATGCGAATCTATGGTCGATTCTGCGTTTATTATGCTTTTTCAATGAGAAATCCATTTTTTGTAGAAATCGCAAAATCCATAAACTATAATTCAAGCATTTTTTTTAGAGAAAATATATGACAATTGCGATAGCTCCTATAATACTTATTATAGATCAATTCTAAGTGCACAATGCGAATCTATGGTCGATTCTGCGTTATTTAAGCTTTTTAAACGAGAAATCCATTTTTTGTAGAAATCGCAAAATCCATGAACTATAATTCATGCATTTTTTTTAGAGAAAATATATGACAATTGCGATAGCTCCTATAATACTTATTATAGATCAATTCTAAGTGCACAATGCTAATCTATGGTCGATTTTGCGGTTTTTAAGCTTTGAGAAATCCGTTTTTTGTAGAAATCGCAAAATCCATGAACTATAATTCATGCATTTTTTTTAGAGCAAATATATGACAATTGCGATAGCTTCTATAATACTTATTATAGATCAATTCTAAGTGCACAATGCGAATCTATGATCGATTCTGCGTTATTTAAGCTTTTTACACGAGAAATTCATTTTTTGAAGAAATCGCAAAATCCATGAACTATAATTCATGCATTTTTTTTAGAGAAAATATATGACAATTGCGATAGCTCCTATAATACTTATTATAGATCAATTCTCAGTGCACAATGCGAATCTATGGTCGATTCTGCGTTTATTATGCTTTTTCAATGAGAAATCCATTTTTTGTAGAAATCGCAAAATCCATAAACTATAATTCAAGCATTTTTTTTAGAGAAAATATATGACAATTGCGATAGCTCCTATAATACTTATTATAGATCAATTCTAAGTGCACAATGCGAATCTATGGTCGATTCTGCGTTATTTAAGCTTTTTAAACGAGAAATCCATTTTTTGTAGAAATCGCAAAATCCATGAACTATAATTCATGCATTTTTTTTAGAGAAAATATATGACAATTGCGATAGCTCCTATAATACTTATTATAGATCAATTCTAAGTGCACAATGCGAATCTATGGTCGATTTTGCGTTATTTAAGCTTTGAGAAATCCATTTTTTGTAGAAATCGCAAAATCCATGAACTATAATTCATGCATTTTTTTTAGAGCAAATATATGACAATTGCGATAGCTTCTATAATACTTATTATAGATCAATTCTAAGTGCACAATGCGAATCTATGATCGATTCTGCGTTATTTAAGCTTTTTACACGAGAAATTCATTTTTTGAAGAAATCGCAAAATCCATGAACTTATAATTCATGCATTTTTTTTAGAGCAAATATATGACAATTGCGATAGCTCCTATAATACTTATTATAGATCAATTCTAAGAGCACAATGCGAATCTATGGTCGATTCTGCGTTTATTATGCTTTTTAAATGAGAAATCCATTTTTTGTAGAAATCGCAAAATCCATGAACTATAATTCATGCATTTTTTTTAGAGCAAATATATGACAATTGCAATAGCTCCTATAATACTTATTATAGATCAATTCTAAGAGCACAATGCGAATCTATGGTCGATTCTGCGTTTATTATGCTTTTGAAATGAGAAATCCATTTTTTGTAGAAATCGCAAAATCCATGAACTATAATTCATGCATTTTTTTTAGAGCAAATATATGACAATTGCGATAGCTCCTATAATACTTATTATAGATCAATTCTAAGAGCACAATGCGAATCTATGGTCGATTCTGCGTTTATTATGCTTTTTAAATGAGAAATCCATTTTTTGTAGAAATCGCAAAATCCATGA
Organism: Prosapia bicincta; assembly: GCA_036971475.1. NCBI lineage: Eukaryota > Metazoa > Arthropoda > Insecta > Hemiptera > Cercopidae > Prosapia > Prosapia bicincta. The sequence continues at coordinate 95,213,575 of JBAIZL010000010.1, forward strand.
ACTATAATTCATGCATTTTTTTTAGAGAAAATATATGACAATTGCGATAGCTCCTATAATACTTATTATAGATCAATTCTGAGTGCACAATGTGAATCTATGATCGATTCTGCGTTATTTAAGCTTTTTACACGAGAAATTCATTTTTTGAAGAAATCGCAAAATCCATGAACTATAATTCATGCATTTTTTTTAGAGCAAATATATGACAATTGCGATAGCTCCTATAATACTTATTATACATCAATTCTAAGAGCACAATGCGAATCAATGGTCGATTCTGCGTTATTTAAACTTTTTAAATGAGAAATCCATTTTTTGTAGAAATCGCAAAATCCATGAACTATAATTCATGCATTTTTTTTAGAGAAAATATATGACAATTGCGATAGCTCCTATAATACTTATTATAGATCAATTCTAAGAGCACAATGCGAATCTATGGTCTATTCTGCGTTTATTATGCTTTTTCAATGAGAAATCCATTTTTTGTAGAAATCGCAAAATCCATAAACTATAATTCAAGCATTTTTTTTAGAGAAAATATATGACAATTGCGATAGCTCCTATAATACTTATTATAGATCAATTCTAAGTGCACAATGCGAATCTATGGTCGATTCTGCGTTATTTAAGCTTTTTAAACGAGAAATCAATTTTTTGTAGAAATCGCAAAATCCATGAACTATAATTCATGCATTTTTTTTAGAGAAAATATATGACAATTGCGATAGCTCCTATAATACTTATTATAGATCAATTCTAAGTGCACAATGCGAATCTATGGTCGATTTTGCGGTTTTTAAGCTTTGAGAAATCCGTTTTTTGTAGAAATCGCAAAATCCATGAACTATAATTCATGCATTTTTTTTAGAGCAAATATATGACAATTGCGATAGCTTCTATAATACTTATTATAGATCAATTCTAAGTGCACAATGCGAATCTATGATCGATTCTGCGTTATTTAAGCTTTTTACACGAGAAATTCATTTTTTGAAGAAATCGCAAAATCCATGAACTATAATTCATGCATTTTTTTTAGAGAAAATATATGACAATTGCGATAGCTCCTATAATACTTATTATAGATCAATTCTCAGTGCACAATGCGAATCTATGGTCGATTCTGCGTTTATTATGCTTTTTCAATGAGAAATCCATTTTTTGTAGAAATCGCAAAATCCATAAACTATAATTCAAGCATTTTTTTTAGAGAAAATATATGACAATTGCGATAGCTCCTATAATACTTATTATAGATCAATTCTAAGTGCACAATGCGAATCTATGGTCGATTCTGCGTTATTTAAGCTTTTTAAACGAGAAATCCATTTTTTGTAGAAATCGCAAAATCCATGAATTATATTCATGCATTTTTTTTAGAGCAAATATATGACAATTGCGATAGCTTCTATAATACTTATTATAGATCAATTCTAAGTGCACAATGCGAATCTATGATCGATTCTGCGTTATTTAAGCTTTTTACACGAGAAATTCATTTTTTGAAGAAATCGCAAAATCCATGAACTTATAATTCATGCATTTTTTTTAGAGCAAATATATGACAATTGCGATAGCTCCTATAATACTTATTATAGATCAATTCTAAGAGCACAATGCGAATCTATGGTCGATTCTGCGTTTATTATGCTTTTTAAATGAGAAATCCATTTTTTGTAGAAATCGCAAAATCCATGAACTATAATTCATGCATTTTTTTTAGAGCAAATATATGACAATTGCAATAGCTCCTATAATACTTATTATAGATCAATTCTAAGAGCACAATGCGAATCTATGGTCGATTCTGCGTTTATTATGCTTTTGAAATGAGAAATCCATTTTTTGTAGAAATCGCAAAATCCATGAACTATAATTCATGCATTTTTTTTAGAGCAAATATATGACAATTGCGATAGCTCCTATAATACTTATTATAGATCAATTCTAAGAGCACAATGCGAATCTATGGTCGATTCTGCGTTTATTATGCTTTTGAAATGAGAAATCCATTTTTTGTAGAAATCGCAAAATCCATGAACTATAATTCATGCATTTTTTTTAGAGCAAATATATGACAATTGCGATAGCTCCTATAATACTTATTATAGATCAATTCTAAGAGCACAATGCGAATCTATGGTCGATTCTGCGTTTATTATGCTTTTTAAATGAGAAATCCATTTTTTGTAGAAATCGCAAAATCCATGAACTATAATTCATGCATTTTTTTTAGAGAAAATATATGACAATTGCGATAGCTCCTATAATACTTATTATAGATCAATTCTGAGTGCACAATGTGAATCTATGATCGATTCTGCGTTATTTAAGCTTTTTACACGAGAAATTCATTTTTTGAAGAAATCGCAAAATCCATGAACTATAATTCATGCATTTTTTTTAGAGCAAATATATGACAATTGCGATAGCTCCTATAATACTTATTATACATCAATTCTAAGAGCACAATGCGAATCAATGGTCGATTCTGCGTTATTTAAACTTTTTAAATGAGAAATCCATTTTTTGTAGAAATCGCAAAATCCATGAACTATAATTCATGCATTTTTTTTAGAGAAAATATATGACAATTGCGATAGCTCCTATAATACTTATTATAGATCAATTCTAAGAGCACAATGCGAATCTATGGTCTATTCTGCGTTTATTATGCTTTTTCAATGAGAAATCCATTTTTTGTAGAAATCGCAAAATCCATAAACTATAATTCAAGCATTTTTTTTAGAGAAAATATATGACAATTGCGATAGCTCCTATAATACTTATTATAGATCAATTCTAAGTGCACAATGCGAATCTATGGTCGATTCTGCGTTATTTAAGCTTTTTAAACGAGAAATCAATTTTTTGTAGAAATCGCAAAATCCATGAACTATAATTCATGCATTTTTTTTAGAGAAAATATATGACAATTGCGATAGCTCCTATAATACTTATTATAGATCAATTCTAAGTGCACAATGCGAATCTATGGTCGATTTTGCGGTTTTTAAGCTTTGAGAAATCCGTTTTTTGTAGAAATCGCAAAATCCATGAACTATAATTCATGCATTTTTTTTAGAGCAAATATATGACAATTGCGATAGCTTCTATAATACTTATTATAGATCAATTCTAAGTGCACAATGCGAATCTATGATCGATTCTGCGTTATTTAAGCTTTTTACACGAGAAATTCATTTTTTGAAGAAATCGCAAAATCCATGAACTATAATTCATGCATTTTTTTTAGAGAAAATATATGACAATTGCGATAGCTCCTATAATACTTATTATAGATCAATTCTCAGTGCACAATGCGAATCTATGGTCGATTCTGCGTTTATTATGCTTTTTCAATGAGAAATCCATTTTTTGTAGAAATCGCAAAATCCATAAACTATAATTCAAGCATTTTTTTTAGAGAAAATATATGACAATTGCGATAGCTCCTATAATACTTATTATAGATCAATTCTAAGTGCACAATGCGAATCTATGGTCGATTCTGCGTTATTTAAGCTTTTTAAACGAGAAATCCATTTTTTGTAGAAATCGCAAAATCCATGAATTATATTCATGCATTTTTTTTAGAGCAAATATATGACAATTGCGATAGCTTCTATAATACTTATTATAGATCAATTCTAAGTGCACAATGCGAATCTATGATCGATTCTGCGTTATTTAAGCTTTTTACACGAGAAATTCATTTTTTGAAGAAATCGCAAAATCCATGAACTTATAATTCATGCATTTTTTTTAGAGCAAATATATGACAATTGCGATAGCTCCTATAATACTTATTATAGATCAATTCTAAGAGCACAATGCGAATCTATGGTCGATTCTGCGTTTATTATGCTTTTTAAATGAGAAATCCATTTTTTGTAGAAATCGCAAAATCCATGAACTATAATTCATGCATTTTTTTTAGAGCAAATATATGACAATTGCAATAGCTCCTATAATACTTATTATAGATCAATTCTAAGAGCACAATGCGAATCTATGGTCGATTCTGCGTTTATTATGCTTTTGAAATGAGAAATCCATTTTTTGTAGAAATCGCAAAATCCATGAACTATAATTCATGCATTTTTTTTAGAGCAAATATATGACAATTGCGATAGCTCCTATAATACTTATTATAGATCAATTCTAAGAGCACAATGCGAATCTATGGTCGATTCTGCGTTTATTATGCTTTTTAAATGAGAAATCCATTTTTTGTAGAAATCGCAAAATCCATGAACTATAATTCATGCATTATTTTTAGAGAAAATATATGACAATTGCGATAGCTCCTATAATACTTATTATAGATCAATTCTGAGTGCACAATGTGAATCTATGATCGATTCTGCGTTATTTAAGCTTTTTAAACGAGAATACCATTTTTTGTAGAAATCGCAAAATCCATGAACTATAATTCATGCATTTTTTTTAGAGAAAATATATGACAATTGCGATAGCTCCTATAATACTTATTATAGATCAATTCTAAGAGCACAATGTGAATCTATGGTCGATTCTGCGTTATTTAAGCTTTTTAAACGAGAAATCAATTTTTTGTAGAAATCGCAAAATCCATGAACTATAATTCATGCATTTTTTTCAGAGCAAATATATGACAATTGCGATAGCTCCTATCATACTTATTATAGATCAATTCTAAGTGCACAATGCGAATCTATGGTCGATTCTGCGTTATTTAAGCTTTGAGAAATCCATTTTTTGTAGAAATCGCAAAATCCATGAACTATAATTCATGCATTTTTTTTAGAGCAAATATATGACAATTGCGATAGCTCCTATAATACTTATTATAGATCAATTCTAAGAGCACAATGCGAATCTATGGTCGATTCTGCGTTATTTAACCTTTTTAAATGAGAAATCCATTTTTTTTAGAAATCGCAAAATCCATGAACTATAATTCATGCATTTTTTTTAGAGCAAATATATGACAATTGCGATAGCTCCTATAATACTTATTATAGATCAATTCTAAGAGCACAATGCGAATCTATGGTCGATTCTGCGTTTATTATGCTTTTTAAATGAGAAATCCATTTTTTGTAGAAATCGCAAAATCCATGAACTATAATTCATGCATTTTTTTTAGAGCAAATATATGACAATTGCAATAGCTCCTATAATACTTATTATAGATCAATTCTAAGAGCACAATGCGAATCTATGGTCGATTCTGCGTTTATTATGCTTTTGAAATGAGAAATCCATTTTTTGTAGAAATCGCAAAATCCATGAACTATAATTCAGGCATTTTTTTTAGAGCAAATATTTGACAATTGCGATAGCTCCTATAATACTTATTATACATCAATTCTAAGAGCACAATGCGAATCAATGGTCGATTCTGCGTTATTTAAACTTTTTAAATGAGAAATCCATTTTTTGTAGAAATCGCAAAATCCATGAACTATAATTCATGCATTTTTTTTAGAGCAAATATATGACAATTGCGATAGCTTCTATAATACTTATTATAGATCAATTCTAAGTGCACAATGCGAATCTATGATCGATTCTGCGTTATTTAAGCTTTATAAACGAGAAATTCATTTTTTGAAGAAATCGCAAAATCCATGAACTATAATTCATGCATTTTTTTTAGAGCAAATATATGACAATTGCGATAGCTCCTATAATACTTATTATAGATCAATTCTAAGAGCACAATGCGAATCTATGATCGATTCTGCGTTTATTATGCTTTTTAAATGAGAAATCCATTTTTGTAGAATTCGCAAAATCCATGAACTATAATTCATGCATTTTTTTTAGAGAAAATATATGACAATTGCGATAGCTCCTATAATACTTATTATAGATCAATTCTAAGAGCACAATGCGAATCTATGGTCGATTCTGCGTTTATTATGCTTTTTAAATGAGAAATCCATTTTTTGTAGAAATCGCAAAATCCATGAACTATAATTCATGCATTTTTTTTAGAGAAAATATATGACAATTGCGATAGCTCCTATAATACTTATTATAGATCAATTCTAAGTGCACAATGCGAATCTATGGTCGATTCTGCGTTATTTAAGCTTTTTAAACGAGAAATCCATTTTTTGTAGAAATCGCAAAATCCATGAACTATAATTCATGCATTTTTTTTAGAGAAAATATATGACAATTGCGATAGCTCCTATAATACTTATTATAGATCAATTCTAAGTGCACAATGCGAATCTATGGTCGATTTTGCGTTATTTAAGCTTTGAGAAATCCATTTTTTGTAGAAATCGCAAAATCCATGAACTATAATTCATGCATTTTTTTTAGAGCAAATATATGACAATTGCGATAGCTTCTATAATACTTATTATAGATCAATTCTAAGTGCACAATGCGAATCTATGATCGATTCTGCGTTATTTAAGCTTTTTACACGAGAAATTCATTTTTTGAAGAAATCGCAAAATCCATGAACTATAATTCATGCATTTTTTTTAGAGCAAATATATGACAATTGCGATAGCTCCTATAATACTTATTATAGATCAATTCTAAGAGCACAATGCGAATCTATGGTCGATTCTGCGTTTATTATGCTTTTTAAATGAGAAATCCATTTTTTGTAGAAATCGCAAAATCCATGAACTATAATTCATGCATTTTTTTTAGAGCAAATATATGACAATTGCAATAGCTCCTATAATACTTATTATAGATCAATTCTAAGAGCACAATGCGAATCTATGGTCGATTCTGCGTTTATTATGCTTTTGAAATGAGAAATCCATTTTTTGTAGAAATCGCAAAATCCATGAACTATAATTCATGCATTTTTTTTAGAGCAAATATATGACAATTGCGATAGCTCCTATATTACTTATTATACATCAATTCTAAGAGCACAATGCGAATCAATGGTCGATTCTGCGTTATTTAAGCTTTTTAAACGAGAAATCCATTTTTTGTAGAAATCGCAAAATCCATGAACTATAATTCATGCATTTGTTTTAGAGAAAATATATGACAATTGCGATAGCTCCTATAATATTTATTATAGATCAATTCTAAGAGCACAATGCGAATCTATGGTCGATTCTGCGTTTATTATGCTTTTTAAATGAGAAATCCATTTTTTGTAGAAATCGCAAAATCCATGAACTATAATTCATGCATTTTTTTTAGAGCAAATATATGACAATTGCAATAGCTCCTATAATACTTATTATAGATCAATTCTAAGAGCACAATGCGAATCTATGGTCGATTCTGCGTTTATTATGCTTTTGAAATGAGAAATCCATTTTTTGTAGAAATCGCAAAATCCATGAACTATAATTCATGCATTTTTTTTAGAGCAAATATATGACAATTGCGATAGCTCCTATATTACTTATTATACATCAATTCTAAGAGCACAATGCGAATCAATGGTCGATTCTGCGTTATTTAAGCTTTTTAAACGAGAAATCCATTTTTTGTAGAAATCGCAAAATCCATGAACTATAATTCATGCATTTGTTTTAGAGAAAATATATGACAATTGCGATAGCTCCTATAATATTTATTATAGATCAATTCTAAGAGCACAATGCGAATCTATGGTCGATTCTGCGTTTATTATGCTTTTTAAATGAGAAATCCATTTTTTGTAGAAATCGCAAAATCCATGAACTATAATTCATGCATTTTTTTTAGAGCAAATATATGACAATTGCGATAGCTCCTATAATACTTATTATAGATCAATTCTAAGTGCACAATGCGAATCTATGGTCGATTCTGCGTTAATTAAGCTTTTTAAACGAGAAATCCATTTTTTGAAGAAATCGCAAAATCCATGAACTATAATTCATACATTTTTTTTAGATCAAATATATGACAATTGCGATAGCTCCTATAATACTTATTATAGATCAATTCTAAGAGCACAATGCGAATCTATGTTCGATTCTGCGTTTATTATGCTTTTTAAATGAGAAATCCATTTTTTGTAGAAATCGCAAAATCCATGAACTATAATTCATGCATTTCTTATTGAGCAAATATATGACAATTGCGATAGCTCCTATAATACTTATTATAGATCAATTCTAAGTGCACAATGCGAATCTATGGTCGATTCTGCGTTATTTAAGCTTTTTAAATGAGAAATCCATTTTTTGTAAAAATCGCAAAAAATATGAACTATAATTCATGCATTTTTTTTAGAGCAAATATATGACAATTGCGATAGCTCCTATAATACTTAATATAGATCAATTCTAAGAGCACAATGCGAATCTATGGTCGATTCTGCGTTTATTATGCTTTTTAAATGAGAAATCCATTTTTTGTAGAAATCGCAAAATCCATGAACTATAATACATGCATTTTTTTAGAGCAAATATATGACAATTGCGATAGCTCCTATAATACTTATTATAGATCAATTCTAAGTGCACAATGCGAATCTATGGTCGATTTTGCGTTATTTAAGCTTTGAGAAATCCATTTTTTGTAGAAATCGCAAAATCCATGAACTATAATTCATGCATTTTTTTTAGAGCAAATATATGACAATTGCGATAGCTTCTATAATACTTATTATAGATCAATTCTAAGTGCACAATGCGAATCTATGATCGATTCTGCGTTATTTAAGCTTTTTACACGAGAAATTCATTTTTTGAAGAAATCGCAAAATCCATGAACTATAATTCATGCATTTTTTTTAGAGCAAATATATGACAATTGCGATAGCTCCTATAATACTTATTATAGATCAATTCTAAGAGCACAATGCGAATCTATGGTCGATTCTGCGTTTATTATGCTTTTTAAATGAGAAATCCATTTTTTGTAGAAATCGCAAAATCCATGAACTATAATTCATGCATTTTTTTTAGAGCAAATATATGACAATTGCAATAGCTCCTATAATACTTATTATAGATCAATTCTAAGAGCACAATGCGAATCTATGGTCGATTCTGCGTTTATTATGCTTTTGAAATGAGAAATCCATTTTTTGTAGAAATCGCAAAATCCATGAACTATAATTCATGCATTTTTTTTAGAGCAAATATATGACAATTGCGATAGCTCCTATATTACTTATTATACATCAATTCTAAGAGCACAATGCGAATCAATGGTCGATTCTGCGTTATTTAAGCTTTTTAAACGAGAAATCCATTTTTTGTAGAAATCGCAAAATCCATGAACTATAATTCATGCATTTGTTTTAGAGAAAATATATGACAATTGCGATAGCTCCTATAATATTTATTATAGATCAATTCTAAGAGCACAATGCGAATCTATGGTCGATTCTGCGTTTATTATGCTTTTTAAATGAGAAATCCATTTTTTGTAGAAATCGCAAAATCCATGAACTATAATTCATGCATTTTTTTTAGAGCAAATATATGACAATTGCGATAGCTCCTATAATACTTATTATAGATCAATTCTAAGTGCACAATGCGAATCTATGGTCGATTCTGCGTTAATTAAGCTTTTTAAACGAGAAATCCATTTTTTGTAGAAATCGCAAAATCCATGAACTATAATTCATACATTTTTTTTAGATCAAATATATGACAATTGCGATAGCTCCTATAATACTTATTATAGATCAATTCTAAGAGCACAATGCGAATCTATGTTCGATTCTGCGTTTATTATGCTTTTTAAATGAGAAATCCATTTTTTGTAGAAATCGCAAAATCCATGAACTATAATTCATGCATTTCTTATTGAGCAAATATATGACAATTGCGATAGCTCCTATAATACTTATTATAGATCAATTCTAAGTGCACAATGCGAATCTATGGTCGATTCTGCGTTATTTAAGCTTTTTAAATGAGAAATCCATTTTTTGTAAAAATCGCAAAAAATATGAACTATAATTCATGCATTTTTTTTAGAGCAAATATATGACAATTGCGATAGCTCCTATAATACTTAATATAGATCAATTCTAAGAGCACAATGCGAATCTATGGTCGATTCTGCGTTTATTATGCTTTTTAAATGAGAAATCCATTTTTTGTAGAAATCGCAAAATCCATGAACTATAATACATGCATTTTTTTAGAGCAAATATATGACAATTGCGATAGCTCCTATAATACTTATTATAGATCAATTCTAAGTGCACAATGCGAATCTATGGTCGATTCTGCGTTTATTATGCTTTTTAAATGAGAAATCCATTTTTTGTAGAAATCGCAAAATCCATGAACTATAATTCATGCATTTTTTTTAGAGAAAATATATGACAATTGCGATAGCTCCTATAATACTTATTATAGATCAATTCTGAGTGCACAATGCGAATCTATGATCGATTCTGCGTTATTTAAGCTTTTTAAACGAGAAATCCATTTTTTGTAGAAATCGCAAAATCCATGAACTATAATTCATGCATTTTTTTTAGAGAAAATATATGACAATTGCGATAGCTCCTATAATACTTATTATAGATCAATTCTGAGTGCACAATGCGAATCTATGATCGATTCTGCGTTATTTAAGCTTTTTAAACGAGAAATCCATTATTTGTAGAAAACGCAAAATCCATGAACTATAATTCATGCATTTGTTTTAGAGAAAATATATGATAATTGCGATAGCTCCTATCATACTTATTATAGATCAGTTCTAAGTGCACAATGGGAATCTATGGTCGATTCTGCGTTATTTGAGCTTTTTAAACGAGAAATCCATTTTTTGTAGAAATCGCAAAATCCATGAACTATAATTCATGCATTTTTTTTAGAGCAAATATATGACAATTGCGATAGCTCCTATAATACTTATTATAGATCAATTCTGAGTGCACAATGTGAATCTATGATCGATTCTGCGTTATTTAAGCTTTTTAAACGAGAAATCCATTTTTTGTAGAAATCGCAAAATCCATGAACTATAATTCATGCATTTTTTTTAGAGCAAATATATGACAATTGCGATAGCTCCTATAATACTTATTATAGATCAATTCTAAGAGCACAATGCGAATCTATGGTCGATTCTGCGTTATTTAACCTTTTTAAATGAGAAATCCATTTTTTGTAGAAATCGCAAAATCCATGAACTATAATTCATGCATTTTTTTTAGAGCAAATATATGACAATTGCGATAGCTTCTATAACACTTATTATAGATCAATTCTAAGTGCACAATGCGAATCTATGATCGATTCTGCGTTATTTAAGCTTTGTAAACGAGAAATTCATTTTTTGAAGAAATCGCAAAATCCATGAACTATAATTCATGCATTTTTTTTAGAGCAAATATATGAAAATTGCAATAGCTCCTATAATACTTATTATAGATCAATTCTAAGAGCACAATGCGAATCTACGGTCGATTCTGCGTTTATTATGCTTTTGAAATGAGAAATCCATTTTTTGTAGAAATCGCAAAATCCATGAACTATAATTCATGCATTTTTTTTAGAGCAAATATATGACAATTGCGATAGCTCCTATAATACTTATTATACATCAATTCTAAGAGCACAATGCGAATCAATGGTCGATTCTGCGTTATTTAACCTTTTTAAATGAGAAATCCATTTTTTGTAGAAATCGCAAAATCCATGAACTATAATTCATGCATTTTTTTTAGAGCAAATATATGACAATTGCAATAGCTCCTATAATACTTATTATAGATCAATTCTAAGAGCACAATGCGAATCTATGGTCGATTCTGCGTTTATTATGCTTTTGAAATGAGAAATCCATTTTTTGTAGAAATCGCAAAATCCATGAACTATAATTCATGCATTTTTTTTAGAGCAAATATATGACAATTGCGATAGCTCCTATAATACTTATTATAGATCAATTCTAAGAGCACAATGCGAATCTATGGTCAATTCTGCGTTATTTAACCTTTTTAAATGAGAAATCCATTTTTTTTAGAAATCGCAAAATCCATGAACTATAATTCATGCATTTTTTTTAGAGCAAATATATGACAATTGCGATAGCTCCTATAATACTTATTATAGATCAATTCTAAGAGCACAATGCGAATCTATGGTCGATTCTGCGTTTATTATGCTTTTTAAATGAGAAATCCATTTTTTGTAGAAATCGCAAAATCCATGAACTATAATTCATGCATTTTTTTTAGAGCAAATATATGACAATTGCAATAGCTCCTATAATACTTATTATAGATCAATTCTAAGAGCACAATGCGAATCTATGGTCGATTCTGCGTTTATTATGCTTTTGAAATGAGAAATCCATTTTTTGTAGAAATCGCAAAATCCATGAACTATAATTCATGCATTTTTTTTAGAGCAAATATATGACAATTGCGATAGCTCCTATAATACTTAATATAGATCAATTCTAAGAGCACAATGCGAATCTATGGTCGATTCTGCGTTTATTATGCTTTTTAAATGAGAAATCCATTTTTTGTAGAAATCGCAAAATCCATGAACTATAATACATGCATTTTTTTAGAGCAAATATATGACAATTGCGATAGCTCCTATAATACTTATTATAGATCAATTCTAAGTGCACAATGCGAATCTATGGTCGATTCTGCGTTTATTATGCTTTTTAAATGAGAAATCCATTTTTTGTAGAAATCGCAAAATCCATGAACTATAATTCATGCATTTTTTTTAGAGAAAATATATGACAATTGCGATAGCTCCTATAATACTTATTATAGATCAATTCTGAGTGCACAATGCGAATCTATGATCGATTCTGCGTTATTTAAGCTTTTTAAACGAGAAATCCATTTTTTGTAGAAATCGCAAAATCCATGAACTATAATTCATGCATTTTTTTTACAGAAAATATATGACAATTGCGATAGCTCCTATAATACTTATTATAGATCAATTCTGAGTGCACAATGCGAATCTATGATCGATTCTGCGTTATTTAAGCTTTTTAAACGAGAAATCCATTATTTGTAGAAAACGCAAAATCCATGAACTATAATTCATGCATTTGTTTTAGAGAAAATATATGATAATTGCGATAGCTCCTATCATACTTATTATAGATCAGTTCTAAGTGCACAATGGGAATCTATGGTCGATTCTGCGTTATTTGAGCTTTTTAAACGAGAAATCCATTTTTTGTAGAAATCGCAAAATCCATGAACTATAATTCATGCATTTTTTTTAGAGCAAATATATGACAATTGCGATAGCTCCTATAATACTTATTATAGATCAATTCTGAGTGCACAATGTGAATCTATGATCGATTCTGCGTTATTTAAGCTTTTTAAACGAGAAATCCATTTTTTGTAGAAATCGCAAAATCCATGAACTATAATTCATGCATTTTTTTTAGAGCAAATATATGACAATTGCGATAGCTCCTATAATACTTATTATAGATCAATTCTAAGAGCACAATGCGAATCTATGGTCGATTCTGCGTTATTTAACCTTTTTAAATGAGAAATCCATTTTTTGTAGAAATCGCAAAATCCATGAACTATAATTCATGCATTTTTTTTAGAGCAAATATATGACAATTGCGATAGCTTCTATAATACTTATTATAGATCAATTCTGAGTGCACAATGCGAATCTATGATCGATTCTGCGTTATTTAAGCTTTTTAAACGAGAAATCCATTATTTGTAGAAAACGCAAAATCCATGAACTATAATTCATGCATTTGTTTTAGAGAAAATATATGATAATTGCGATAGCTCCTATCATACTTATTATAGATCAGTTCTAAGTGCACAATGGGAATCTATGGTCGATTCTGCGTTTATTATGCTTTTGAAATGAGAAATCCATTTTTTGTAGAAATCGCAAAATCCATGAACTATAATTCATGCATTTTTTTTAGAGCAAATATATGACAATTGCGATAGCTCCTATAATACTTATTATACATCAATTCTAAGAGCACAATGCGAATCAATGGTCGATTCTGCGTTATTTAACTTTTTTAAATGAGAAATCCATTTTTTGTAGAAATCGCAAAATCCATGAACTATAATTCATGCATTTTTTTTAGAGCAAATATATGACAATTGCAATAGCTCCTATAATACTTATTATAGATCAATTCTAAGAGCACAATGCGAATCTATGGTCGATTCTGCGTTTATTATGCTTTTGAAATGAGAAATCCATTTTTTGTAGAAATCGCAAAATCCATGAACTATAATTCATGCATTTTTTTTAGAGCAAATATATGACAATTGCGATAGCTCCTATAATACTTATTATACATCAATTCTAAGAGCACAATGCGAATCAATGGTCGATTCTGCGTTATTTAACCTTTTTAAATGAGAAATCCATTTTTTGTAGAAATCGCAAAATCCATGAACTATAATTCATGCATTTTTTTTAGAGCAAATATATGACAATTGCGATAGCTTCTATAATACTTATTATAGATCAATTCTAAGTGCACAATGCGAATCTATGATCGATTCTGCGTTATTTAAGCTTTCTAAACGAGAAATTCATTTTTTCAAGAAATCGCAAAATCCATGAACTATAATACATGCATTTTTTTTAGAGCAAATATATGACAATTGCGATAGCTCCTATAATACTTATTATAGATCAATTCTAAGAGCACAATGCGAATCTATGATCGATTCTGCGTTTATTATGCTTTTTAAATGAGAAATCCATTTTTGTAGAAATCGCAAAATCCATGAACTATAATACATGCATTTTTTTTAGAGAAAATATATGACAATTGCGATAGCTCCTATAATACTTATTATAGATCAATTCTAAGTGCACAATGCGAATCTATGGTCGATTCTGCGTTATTTAAGCTTTTTAAACGAGAAATCCATTTTTTGTAGAAATCGCAAAATCCATGAACTATATATTTAATTCATGCATTTTTTTTAGAGAAAATATATGACAATTGCGATAGCTCCTATAATACTTATTATACATCAATTCTGAGTGCACAATGTGAATCTATGATCGATTCTGCGTTATTTAAGCTTTTTAAACGAGAATACCATTTTTTGTAGAAATCGCAAAATCCATGAACTATAATTCATGCATTTTTTTTAGAGAAAATATATGACAATTGCGATAGCTCCTATAATACTTATTATAGATCAATTCTAAGAGCACAATGCGAATCTATGGTCGATTCTGCGTTATTTAAGCTTTTTAAACGAGATATCAATTTTTTGTAGAAATCGCAAAATCCATGAACTATAATTCATGCATTTTTTTCAGAGCAAATATATGACAATTGCGATAGCTCCTATCATACTTATTATAGATCAATTCTAAGTGCACAATGCGAATCTATGGTCGATTCTGCGTTATTTATGCTTTGAGAAATCCATTTTTTGTAGAAATCGCAAAATCCATGAACTATAATTCATGCATTTTTTTTAGAGCAAATATATGACAATTGCGATAGCTCCTATAATACTTATTATAGATCAATTCTAAGAGCACAATGCGAATCTATGGTCGATTCTGCGTTATTTAACCTTTTTAAATGAGAAATCCATTTTTTTTAGAAATCGCAAAATCCATGAACTATAATTCATGCATTTTTTTTAGAGCAAATATATGACAATTGCGATAGCTCCTATAATACTTATTATAGATCAATTCTAAGAGCACAATGCGAATCTATGGTCGATTCTGCGTTTATTATGCTTTTTAAATGAGAAATCCATTTTTTGTAGAAATCGCAAAATCCATGAACTATAATTCATGCATTTTTTTTAGAGCAAATATATGACAATTGCAATAGCTCCTATAATACTTATTATAGATCAATTCTAAGAGCACAATGCGAATCTATGGTCGATTCTGCGTTTATTATGCTTTTGAAATGAGAAATCCATTTTTTGTAGAAATCGCAAAATCCATGAACTATAATTCATGCATTTTTTTTAGAGCAAATATTTGACAATTGCGATAGCTCCTATAATACTTATTATACATCAATTCTAAGAGCACAATGCGAATCAATGGTCGATTCTGCGTTATTTAAACTTTTTAAATGAGAAATCCATTTTTTGTAGAAATCGCAAAATCCATGAACTATAATTCATGCATTTTTTTTAGAGCAAATATATGACAATTGCGATAGCTTCTATAATACTTATTATAGATCAATTCTAAGTGCACAATGCGAATCTATGATCGATTCTGCGTTATTTAAGCTTTATAAACGAGAAATTCATTTTTTGAAGAAATCGCAAAATCCATGAACTATAATTCATGCATTTTTTTTAGAGCAAATATATGACAATTGCGATAGCTCCTATAATACTTATTATAGATCAATTCTAAGAGCACAAAGCGAATCTATGATCGATTCTGCGTTTATTATGCTTTTTAAATGAGAAATCCATTTTTGTAGAATTCGCAAAATCCATGAACTATAATTCATGCATTTTTTTTAGAGAAAATATATGACATTTGCGATAGCTCCTATAATACTTATTATAGATCAATTCTAAGAGCACAATGCGAATCTATGGTCGATTCTGCGTTTATTATGCTTTTTAAATGAGAAATCCATTTTTTGTAGAAATCGCAAAATCCATGAACTATAATTCATGCATTTTTTTTAGAGAAAATATATGACAATTGCGATAGCTCCTATAATACTTATTATAGATCAATTCTAAGTGCACAATGCGAATCTATGGTCGCTTCTGCGTTATTTTAGCTTTTTAAACGAGAAATTCATTTTTTGTAGAAATCGCAAAATCCATGAACTATAATTCATGCATTTTTTTTAGAGCAAATATATGACAATTGCGATAGCTCCTATAATACTTATTATAGATCAATTCTAAGAGCACAATGCGAATCTATGGTCGATTCTGCGTTATTTAACCTTTTTAAACGAGAAATCCATTTTTTGAAGAAATCGCAAAATCCATGAACTATAATTCATGCATTTTTTTTAGATCAAATATATGACAATTGCGATAGCTCCTATAATACTTATTATAGATCAATTCTAAGAGCACAATGCGAATCTATGTTCGATTCTGCGTTTATTATGCTTTTTAAATGAGAAATCCATTTTTTGTAGAAATCGCAAAATCCATGAACTATAATACATGCATTTTTTTAGAGCAAATATATGACAATTGCGATAGCTCCTATAATACTAATTATAGATCAATTCTAAGTGCACAATGCGAATCTATGGTCGATTCTGCGTTAATTAAGCTTTTTAAACGAGAAATCCATTTTTTGTAGAAATCGCAAAATCCATGAACTATAATTCATGCATTTGTTTTAGAGATAATATATGACAATTGCGATAGCTCCTATAATATTTATTATAGATCAATTCTAAGTGCACAATGCGAATCAATGGTCGATTCTGCGTTATTTAAGCTTTTTAAACGAGAAATCCATTTTTTGTAGAAATCGCAAAATCCATGAACTATAATTCATGCATTTGTTTTAGAGAAAATATATGACAATTGCGATAGCTCCTATAATATTTATTATAGATCAATTCTAAGTGCACAATGCGAATCTATGGTCGATTCTGCGTTATTTAACCTTTTTAAACGAGAAATCCATTTTTTGTAGAAATCGCAAAATCCATGAACTATAATTCATGCATTTTTTTCAGAGCAAATATATGACAATTGCGATAGCTCCTATAATACTGAATATAGATCAATTCTAAGTGCACAATGCGAATCTATGGTCGGTTCTGCGTTTATTATGCTTTTTAAATGAAAAATCCATTTTTTGTAGAAATCGCAAAATCCATGAACTATAATTCATACATTTTTTTTAGATCAAATATATGACAATTGCGATAGCTCCTATAATACTTATTATAGATCAATTCTAAGAGCACAATGCGAATCTATGTTCGATTCTGCGTTTATTATGCTTTTTAAATGAGAAATCCATTTTTTGTAGAAATCGCAAAATCCATGAACTATAATTCATGCATTTTTTTTAGAGCAAATATATGACAATTGCGATAGCTCCTATAATACTTATTATAGATCAATTCTAAGTGCACAATGCGAATCTATGGTCGATTCTGCGTTATTTAAGCTTTTTAAATGAGAAATCCATTTTTTGTAAAAATCGCAAAAAATATGAACTATAATTCATGCATTTTTTTTAGAGCAAATATATGACAATTGCGATAGCTCCTATAATACTTAATATAGATCAATTCTAAGAGCACAATGCGAATCTATGGTCGATTCTGCGTTTATTATGCTTTTTAAATGAGAAATCCATTTTTTGTAGAAATCGCAAAATCCATGAACTATAATACATGCATTTTTTTAGAGCAAATATATGACAATTGCGATAGCTCCTATAATACTTATTATAGATCAATTCTAAGTGCACAATGCGAATCTATGGTCGATTCTGCGTTTATTATGCTTTTTAAATGAGAAATCCATTTTTTGTAGAAATCGCAAAATCCATGAACTATAATTCATGCATTTTTTTTAGAGAAAATATATGACAATTGCGATAGCTCCTATAATACTTATTATAGATCAATTCTGAGTGCACAATGCGAATCTATGATCGATTCTGCGTTATTTAAGCTTTTTAAACGAGAAATCCATTTTTTGTAGAAATCGCAAAATCCATGAACTATAATTCATGCATTTTTTTTAGAGAAAATATATGACAATTGCGATAGCTCCTATAATACTTATTATAGATCAATTCTGAGTGCACAATGCGAATCTATGATCGATTCTGCGTTATTTAAGCTTTTTAAACGAGAAATCCATTATTTGTAGAAAACGCAAAATCCATGAACTATAATTCATGCATTTGTTTTAGAGAAAATATATGATAATTGCGATAGCTCCTATCATACTTATTATAGATCAGTTCTAAGTGCACAATGGGAATCTATGGTCGATTCTGCGTTATTTGAGCTTTTTAAACGAGAAATCCATTTTTTGTAGAAATCGCAAAATCCATGAACTATAATTCATGCATTTTTTTTAGAGCAAATATATGACAATTGCGATAGCTCCTATAATACTTATTATAGATCAATTCTGAGTGCACAATGTGAATCTATGATCGATTCTGCGTTATTTAAGCTTTTTAAACGAGAAATCCATTTTTTGTAGAAATCGCAAAATCCATGAACTATAATTCATGCATTTTTTTTAGAGCAAATATATGACAATTGCGATAGCTCCTATAATACTTATTATAGATCAATTCTAAGAGCACAATGCGAATCTATGGTCGATTCTGCGTTATTTAACCTTTTTAAATGAGAAATCCATTTTTTGTAGAAATCGCAAAATCCATGAACTATAATTCATGCATTTTTTTTAGAGCAAATATATGACAATTGCGATAGCATCTATAATACTTATTATAGATCAATTCTAAGTGCACAATGCGAATCTATGATCGATTCTGCGTTATTTAAGCTTTTTAAACGAGAAATTCATTTTTTGAAGAAATCGCAAAATCCATGAACTATAATTCATGCATTTTTTTTAGAGCAAATATATGAAAATTGCAATAGCTCCTATAATACTTATTATAGATCAATTCTAAGAGCACAATGCGAATCTATGGTCGATTCTGCGTTTATTATGCTTTTGAAATGAGAAATCCATTTTTTGTAGAAATCGCAAAATCCATGAACTATAATTCATGCATTTTTTTTAGAGCAAATATATGACAATTGCGATAGCTCCTATAATACTTATTATACATCAATTCTAAGAGCACAATGCGAATCAATGGTCGATTCTGCGTTATTTAACCTTTTTAAATGAGAAATCCATTTTTTGTAGAAATCGCAAAATCCATGAACTATAATTCATGCATTTTTTTTAGAGCAAATATATGACAATTGCAATAGCTCCTATAATACTTATTATAGATCAATTCTAAGAGCACAATGCGAATCTATGGTCGATTCTGCGTTTATTATGCTTTTGAAATGAGAAATCCATTTTTTGTAGAAATCGCAAAATCCATGAACTATAATTCATGCATTTTTTTTAGAGCAAATATATGACAATTGCGATAGCTCCTATAATACTTATTATAGATCAATTCTAAGTGCACAATGCGAATCTATGGTCGATTCTGCGTTTATTATGCTTTTTAAATGAGAAATCCATTTTTTGTAGAAATCGCAAAATCCATGAACTATAATTCATGCATTTTTTTTAGAGAAAATATATGACAATTGCGATAGCTCCTATAATACTTATTATAGATCAATTCTGAGTGCACAATGCGAATCTATGATCGATTCTGCGTTATTTAAGCTTTTTAAACGAGAAATCCATTTTTTGTAGAAATCGCAAAATCCATGAACTATAATTCATGCATTTTTTTTAGAGAAAATATATGACAATTGCGATAGCTCCTATAATACTTATTATAGATCAATTCTGAGTGCACAATGCGAATCTATGATCGATTCTGCGTTATTTAAGCTTTTTAAACGAGAAATCCATTATTTGTAGAAAACGCAAAATCCATGAACTATAATTCATGCATTTGTTTTAGAGAAAATATATGATAATTGCGATAGCTCCTATCATACTTATTATAGATCAGTTCTAAGTGCACAATGGGAATCTATGGTCGATTCTGCGTTATTTGAGCTTTTTAAACGAGAAATCCATTTTTTGTAGAAATCGCAAAATCCATGAACTATAATTCATGCATTTTTTTTAGAGCAAATATATGACAATTGCGATAGCTCCTATAATACTTATTATAGATCAATTCTGAGTGCACAATGTGAATCTATGATCGATTCTGCGTTATTTAAGCTTTTTAAACGAGAAATCCATTTTTTGTAGAAATCGCAAAATCCATGAACTATAATTCATGCATTTTTTTTAGAGCAAATATATGACAATTGCGATAGCTCCTATAATACTTATTATAGATCAATTCTAAGAGCACAATGCGAATCTATGGTCGATTCTGCGTTATTTAACCTTTTTAAATGAGAAATCCATTTTTTGTAGAAATCGCAAAATCCATGAACTATAATTCATGCATTTTTTTTAGAGCAAATATATGACAATTGCGATAGCATCTATAATACTTATTATAGATCAATTCTAAGTGCACAATGCGAATCTATGATCGATTCTGCGTTATTTAAGCTTTTTAAACGAGAAATTCATTTTTTGAAGAAATCGCAAAATCCATGAACTATAATTCATGCATTTTTTTTAGAGCAAATATATGAAAATTGCAATAGCTCCTATAATACTTATTATAGATCAATTCTAAGAGCACAATGCGAATCTATGGTCGATTCTGCGTTTATTATGCTTTTGAAATGAGAAATCCATTTTTTGTAGAAATCGCAAAATCCATGAACTATAATTCATGCATTTTTTTTAGAGCAAATATATGACAATTGCGATAGCTCCTATAATACTTATTATACATCAATTCTAAGAGCACAATGCGAATCAATGGTCGATTCTGCGTTATTTAACCTTTTTAAATGAGAAATCCATTTTTTGTAGAAATCGCAAAATCCATGAACTATAATTCATGCATTTTTTTTAGAGCAAATATATGACAATTGCAATAGCTCCTATAATACTTATTATAGATCAATTCTAAGAGCACAATGCGAATCTATGGTCGATTCTGCGTTTATTATGCTTTTGAAATGAGAAATCCATTTTTTGTAGAAATCGCAAAATCCATGAACTATAATTCATGCATTTTTTTTAGAGCAAATATATGACAATTGCGATAGCTTCTATAATACTTATTATAGATCAATTCTAAGTGCACAATGCGAATCTATGATCGATTCTGCGTTATTTAAGCTTTCTAAACGAGAAATTCATTTTTTCAAGAAATCGCAAAATCCATGAACTATAATACATGCATTTTTTTTAGAGAAAATATATGACAATTGCGATAGCTCCTATAATACTTATTATAGATCAATTCTAAGTGCACAATGCGAATCTATGGTCGATTCTGCGTTATTTAAGCTTTTTAAACGAGAAATCCATTTTTTGTAGAAATCGCAAAATCCATGAACTATAATTCATGCATTTTTTTTAGAGAAAATATATGACAATTGCGATAGCTCCTATAATACTTATTATACATCAATTCTGAGTGCACAATGTGAATCTATGATCGATTCTGCGTTATTTAAGCTTTTTAAACGAGAATACCATTTTTTGTAGAAATCGCAAAATCCATGAACTATAATTCATGCATTTTTTTTAGAGAAAATATATGACAATTGCGATAGCTCCTATAATACTTACTATAGATCAATTCTAAGAGCACAATGCGAATCTATGGTCGATTCTGCGTTATTTAAGCTTTTTAAACGAGATATCAATTTTTTGTAGAAATCGCAAAATCCATGAACTATAATTCATGCATTTTTTTCAGAGCAAATATATGACAATTGCGATAGCTCCTATCATACTTATTATAGATCAATTCTAAGTGCACAATGCGAATCTATGGTCGATTCTGCGTTATTTATGCTTTGAGAAATCCATTTTTTGTAGAAATCGCAAAATCCATGAACTATAATTCATGCATTTTTTTTAGAGCAAATATATGACAATTGCGATAGCTCCTATAATACTTATTATAGATCAATTCTAAGAGCACAATGCGAATCTATGGTCGATTCTGCGTTATTTAACCTTTTTAAATGAGAAATCCATTTTTTTTAGAAATCGCAAAATCCATGAACTATAATTCATGCATTTTTTTTAGAGCAAATATATGACAATTGCGATAGCTCCTATAATACTTATTATAGATCAATTCTAAGAGCACAATGCGAATCTATGGTCGATTCTGCGTTTATTATGCTTTTTAAATGAGAAATCCATTTTTTGTAGAAATCGCAAAATCCATGAACTATAATTCATGCATTTTTTTTAGAGCAAATATATGACAATTGCAATAGCTCCTATAATACTTATTATAGATCAATTCTAAGAGCACAATGCGAATCTATGGTCGATTCTGCGTTTATTATGCTTTTGAAATGAGAAATCCATTTTTTGTAGAAATCGCAAAATCCATGAACTATAATTCATGCATTTTTTTTAGAGCAAATATTTGACAATTGCGATAGCTCCTATAATACTTATTATACATCAATTCTAAGAGCACAATGCGAATCAATGGTCGATTCTGCGTTATTTAAACTTTTTAAATGAGAAATCCATTTTTTGTAGAAATCGCAAAATCCATGAACTATAATTCATGCATTTTTTTTAGAGAAAATATATGACAATTGCGATAGCTCCTATAATACTTATTATACATCAATTCTGAGTGCACAATGTGAATCTATGATCGATTCTGCGTTATTTAAGCTTTTTAAACGAGAATACCATTTTTTGTAGAAATCGCAAAATCCATGAACTATAATTCATGCATTTTTTTTAGAGAAAATATATGACAATTGCGATAGCTCCTATAATACTTATTATAGATCAATTCTAAGAGCACAATGCGAATCTATGGTCGATTCTGCGTTATTTAAGCTTTTTAAACGAGATATCAATTTTTTGTAGAAATCGCAAAATCCATGAACTATAATTCATGCATTTTTTTCAGAGCAAATATATGACAATTGCGATAGCTCCTATCATACTTATTATAGATCAATTCTAAGTGCACAATGCGAATCTATGGTCGATTCTGCGTTATTTATGCTTTGAGATATCCATTTTTTGTAGAAATCGCAAAATCCATGAACTATAATTCATGCATTTTTTTTAGAGCAAATATATGACAATTGCGATAGCTCCTATAATACTTATTATAGATCAATTCTAAGAGCACAATGCGAATCTATGGTCGATTCTGCGTTATTTAACCTTTTTAAATGAGAAATCCATTTTTTTTAGAAATCGCAAAATCCATGAACTATAATTCATGCATTTTTTTTAGAGCAAATATATGACAATTGCGATAGCTCCTATAATACTTATTATAGATCAATTCTAAGAGCACAATGCGAATCTATGGTCGATTCTGCGTTTATTATGCTTTTTAAATGAGAAATCCATTTTTTGTAGAAATCGCAAAATCCATGAACTATAATTCATGCATTTTTTTTAGAGCAAATATATGACAATTGCAATAGCTCCTATAATACTTATTATAGATCAATTCTAAGAGCACAATGCGAATCTATGGTCGATTCTGCGTTTATTATGCTTTTGAAATGAGAAATCCATTTTTTGTAGAAATCGCAAAATCCATGAACTATAATTCATGCATTTTTTTTAGAGCAAATATTTGACAATTGCGATAGCTCCTATAATACTTATTATACATCAATTCTAAGAGCACAATGCGAATCAATGGTCGATTCTGCGTTATTTAAACTTTTTAAATGAGAAATCCATTTTTTGTAGAAATCGCAAAATCCATGAACTATAATTCATGCATTTTTTTTAGAGCAAATATATGACAATTGCGATAGCTCCTATCATACTTATTATAGATCAATTCTAAGAGCACAATGCGAATCAATGGTCGATTCTGCGTTATTTAAACTTTTTAAATGAGAAATCCATTTTTTGTAGAAATCGCAAAATCCATGAACTATAATTCATGCATTTTTTTTAGAGCAAATATATGACAATTGCGATAGCTTCTATAATACTTATTATAGATCAATTCTAAGTGCACAATGCGAATCTATGATCGATTCTGCGTTATTTAAGCTTTATAAACGAGAAATTCATTTTTTGAAGAAATCGCAAAATCCATGAACTATAATTCATGCATTTTTTTTAGAGCAAATATATGACAATTGCGATAGCTCCTATAATACTTATTATAGATCAATTCTAAGAGCACAATGCGAATCTATGATCGATTCTGCGTTTATTATGCTTTTTAAATGAGAAATCCATTTTTGTAGAAATCGCAAAATCCATGAACTATAATTCATGCATTTTTTTTAGAGAAAATATATGACAATTGCGATAGCTCCTATAATACTTATTATAGATCAATTCTAAGTGCACAATGCGAATCTATGGTCGATTCTGCGTTATTTAAGCTTTTTAAACGAGAAATCCATTTTTTGTAGAAATCGCAAAATCCATGAACTATAATTCATGCATTTTTTTTAGAGCAAATATATGACAATTGCGATAGCTCCTATAATACTTATTATAGATCAATTCTAAGAGCACAATGCGAATCTATGGTCGATTCTGCGTTATTTAACCTTTTTAAACGAGAAATCCATTTTTTGAAGAAATCGCAAAATCCATGAACTATAATTCATGCATTTTTTTTAGATCAAATATATGACAATTGCGATAGCTCCTATAATACTTATTATAGATCAATTCTAAGAGCACAATGCGAATCTATGTTCGATTCTGCGTTTATTATGCTTTTTAAATGAGAAATCCATTTTTTGTAGAAATCGCAAAATCCATGAACTATAATACATGCATTTTTTTAGAGCAAATATATGACAATTGCGATAGCTCCTATAATACTAATTATAGATCAATTCTAAGTGCACAATGCGAATCTATGGTCGATTCTGCGTTAATTAAGCTTTTTAAACGAGAAATCCATTTTTTGTAGAAATCGCAAAATCCATGAACTATAATTCATGCATTTGTTTTAGAGAAAATATATGACAATTGCGATAGCTCCTATAATATTTATTATAGATCAATTCTAAGTGCACAATGCGAATCAATGGTCGATTCTGCGTTATTTAAGCTTTTTAAACGAGAAATCCATTTTTTGTAGAAATCGCAAAATCCATGAACTATAATTCATGCATTTGTTTTAGAGAAAATATATGACAATTGCGATAGCTCCTATAATATTTATTATAGATCAATTCTAAGAGCACAATGCGAATCTATGGTCGATTCTGCGTTTATTATGCTTTTTAAATGAGAAATCCATTTTTTGTAGAAATCGCAAAATCCATGAACTATAATTCATGCATTTTTTTTAGAGCAAATATATGACAATTGCGATAGCTCCTATAATACTTATTATAGATCAATTCTAAGTGCACAATGCGAATCTATGGTCGATTCTGCGTTAATTAAGCTTTTTAAACGAGAAATCCATTTTTTGTAGAAATCGCAAAATCCATGAACTATAATTCATGCATTTGTTTTAGAGAAAATATATGACAATTGCGATAGCTCCTATAATATTTATTATAGATCAATTCTAAGTGCACAATGCGAATCTATGGTCGATTCTGCGTTATTTAACCTTTTTAAACGAGAAATCCATTTTTTGTAGAAATCGCAAAATCCATGAACTATAATTCATGCATTTTTTTCAGAGCAAATATATGACAATTGCGATAGCTCCTATAATACTGAATATAGATCAATTCTAAGTGCACAATGCGAATCTATGGTCGGTTCTGCGTTTATTATGCTTTTTAAATGAAAAATCCATTTTTTGTAGAAATCGCAAAATCCATGAACTATAATTCATACATTTTTTTTAGATCAAATATATGACAATTGCGATAGCTCCTATAATACTTATTATAGATCAATTCTAAGAGCACAATGCGAATCTATGTTCGATTCTGCGTTTATTATGCTTTTTAAATGAGAAATCCATTTTTTGTAGAAATCGCAAAATCCATGAACTATAATTCATGCATTTTTTTTAGAGCAAATATATGACAATTGCGATAGCTCCTATAATACTTATTATAGATCAATTCTAAGTGCACAATGCGAATCTATGGTCGATTCTGCGTTATTTAAGCTTTTTAAATGAGAAATCCATTTTTTGTAAAAATCGCAAAAAATATGAACTATAATTCATGCATTTTTTTTAGAGCAAATATATGACAATTGCGATAGCTCCTATAATACTTAATATAGATCAATTCTAAGAGCACAATGCGAATCTATGGTCGATTCTGCGTTTATTATGCTTTTTAAATGAGAAATCCATTTTTTGTAGAAATCGCAAAATCCATGAACTATAATACATGCATTTTTTTAGAGCAAATATATGACAATTGCGATAGCTCCTATAATACTTATTATAGATCAATTCTAAGTGCACAATGCGAATCTATGGTCGATTCTGCGTTTATTATGCTTTTTAAATGAGAAATCCATTTTTTGTAGAAATCGCAAAATCCATGAACTATAATTCATGCATTTTTTTTAGAGAAAATATATGACAATTGCGATAGCTCCTATAATACTTATTATAGATCAATTCTGAGTGCACAATGCGAATCTATGATCGATTCTGCGTTATTTAAGCTTTTTAAACGAGAAATCCATTTTTTGTAGAAATCGCAAAATCCATGAACTATAATTCATGCATTTTTTTTAGAGAAAATATATGACAA
Organism: Prosapia bicincta; assembly: GCA_036971475.1. Classification (NCBI taxonomy): domain Eukaryota; kingdom Metazoa; phylum Arthropoda; class Insecta; order Hemiptera; family Cercopidae; genus Prosapia; species Prosapia bicincta. The sequence goes on from JBAIZL010000010.1 coordinate 95,240,923, forward strand.
TTGCGATAGCTCCTATAATACTTATTATAGATCAATTCTGAGTGCACAATGCGAATCTATGATCGATTCTGCGTTATTTAAGCTTTTTAAACGAGAAATCCATTATTTGTAGAAAACGCAAAATCCATGAACTATAATTCATGCATTTGTTTTAGAGAAAATATATGATAATTGCGATAGCTCCTATCATACTTATTATAGATCAGTTCTAAGTGCACAATGGGAATCTATGGTCGATTCTGCGTTATTTGAGCTTTTTAAACGAGAAATCCATTTTTTGTAGAAATCGCAAAATCCATGAACTATAATTCACGCATTTTTTTTAGAGCAAATATATGACAATTGCGATAGCTCCTATAATACTTATTATAGATCAATTCTGAGTGCACAATGTGAATCTATGATCGATTCTGCGTTATTTAAGCTTTTTAAACGAGAAATCCATTTTTTGTAGAAATCGCAAAATCCATGAACTATAATTCATGCATTTTTTTTAGAGCAAATATATGACAATTGCGATAGCTCCTATAATACTTATTATAGATCAATTCTAAGAGCACAATGCGAATCTATGGTCGATTCTGCGTTATTTAACCTTTTTAAATGAGAAATCCATTTTTTGTAGAAATCGCAAAATCCATGAACTATAATTCATGCATTTTTTTTAGAGCAAATATATGACAATTGCGATAGCATCTATAATACTTATTATAGATCAATTCTAAGAGCACAATGCGAATCTACGGTCGATTCTGCGTTTATTATGCTTTTGAAATGAGAAATCCATTTTTTGTAGAAATCGCAAAATCCATGAACTATAATTCATGCATTTTTTTTAGAGCAAATATATGACAATTGCGATAGCTCCTATAATACTTATTATACATCAATTCTAAGAGCACAATGCGAATCAATGGTCGATTCTGCGTTATTTAACCTTTTTAAATGAGAAATCCATTTTTTGTAGAAATCGCAAAATCCATGAACTATAATTCATGCATTTTTTTTAGAGCAAATATATGACAATTGCAATAGCTCCTATAATACTTATTATAGATCAATTCTAAGAGCACAATGCGAATCTATGGTCGATTCTGCGTTTATTATGCTTTTGAAATGAGAAATCCATTTTTTGTAGAAATCGCAAAATCCATGAACTATAATTCATGCATTTTTTTTAGAGCAAATATATGACAATTGCGATAGCTCCTATAATACCTATTATACATCAATTCTAAAAGCACAATGCGAATCAATGGTCGATTCTGCGTTATTTAACCTTTTTAAATGAGAAATCCATTTTTTGTAGAAATCGCAAAATCCATGAACTATAATTCATGCATTTTTTTTAGAGCAAATATATGACAATTGCGATAGCTTCTATAATACTTATTATAGATCAATTCTAAGTGCACAATGCGAATCTATGATCGATTCTGCGTTATTTAAGCTTTCTAAACGAGAAATTCATTTTTTCAAGAAATCGCAAAATCCATGAACTATAATACATGCATTTTTTTTAGAGAAAATATATGACAATTGCGATAGCTCCTATAATACTTATTATAGATCAATTCTAAGTGCACAATGCGAATCTATGGTCGATTCTGCGTTATTTAAGCTTTTTAAACGAGAAATCCATTTTTTGTAGAAATCGCAAAATCCATGAACTATAATTCATGCATTTTTTTTAGAGAAAATATATGACAATTGCGATAGCTCCTATAATACTTATTATACATCAATTCTGAGTGCACAATGTGAATCTATGATCGATTCTGCGTTATTTAAGCTTTTTAAACGAGAATACCATTTTTTGTAGAAATCGCAAAATCCATGAACTATAATTCATGCATTTTTTTTAGAGAAAATATATGACAATTGCGATAGCTCCTATAATACTTACTATAGATCAATTCTAAGAGCACAATGCGAATCTATGGTCGATTCTGCGTTATTTAAGCTTTTTAAACGAGATATCAATTTTTTGTAGAAATCGCAAAATCCATGAACTATAATTCATGCATTTTTTTCAGAGCAAATATATGACAATTGCGATAGCTCCTATCATACTTATTATAGATCAATTCTAAGTGCACAATGCGAATCTATGGTCGATTCTGCGTTATTTATGCTTTGAGAAATCCATTTTTTGTAGAAATCGCAAAATCCATGAACTATAATTCATGCATTTTTTTTAGAGCAAATATATGACAATTGCGATAGCTCCTATAATACTTATTATAGATCAATTCTAAGAGCACAATGCGAATCTATGGTCGATTCTGCGTTATTTAACCTTTTTAAATGAGAAATCCATTTTTTTTAGAAATCGCAAAATCCATGAACTATAATTCATGCATTTTTTTTAGAGCAAATATATGACAATTGCGATAGCTCCTATAATACTTATTATAGATCAATTCTAAGAGCACAATGCGAATCTATGGTCGATTCTGCGTTTATTATGCTTTTTAAATGAGAAATCCATTTTTTGTAGAAATCGCAAAATCCATGAACTATAATTCATGCATTTTTTTTAGAGCAAATATATGACAATTGCAATAGCTCCTATAATACTTATTATAGATCAATTCTAAGAGCACAATGCGAATCTATGGTCGATTCTGCGTTTATTATGCTTTTGAAATGAGAAATCCATTTTTTGTAGAAATCGCAAAATCCATGAACTATAATTCATGCATTTTTTTTAGAGCAAATATTTGACAATTGCGATAGCTCCTATAATACTTATTATACATCAATTCTAAGAGCACAATGCGAATCAATGGTCGATTCTGCGTTATTTAAACTTTTTAAATGAGAAATCCATTTTTTGTAGAAATCGCAAAATCCATGAACTATAATTCATGCATTTTTTTTAGAGCAAATATATGACAATTGCGATAGCTTCTATAATACTTATTATAGATCAATTCTAAGTGCACAATGCGAATCTATGATCGATTCTGCGTTATTTAAGCTTTCTAAACGAGAAATTCATTTTTTGAAGAAATCGCAAAATCCATGAACTATAATTCATGAATTTTTTTTAGAGCAAATATATGACAATTGCGATAGCTCCTATAATACTTATTATAGATTAATTCTAAGAGCACAATGCGAATCTATGATCGATTCTGCGTTTATTATGCTTTTTAAATGAGAAATCCATTTTTGTAGAATTCGCAAAATCCATGAACTATAATTCATGCATTTTTTTTAGAGAAAATATATGACAATTGCGATAGCTCCTATAATACTTATTATAGATCAATTCTAAGTGCACAATGCGAATCTATGGTCGATTCTGCGTTATTTAAGCTTTTTAAATGAGAAATCCATTTTTTTTAGAAATCGCAAAATCCATGAACTATAATTCATGCATTTTTTTTAGAGCAAATATATGACAATTGCGATAGCTTCTATAATACTTATTATAGATCAATTCTAAGTGCACAATGCGAATCTATGATCGATTCTGCGTTATTTAAGCTTTATAAACGAGAAATTCATTTTTTGAAGAAATCGCAAAATCCATGAACTATAATTCATGCATTTTTTTTAGAGCAAATATATGACAATTGCGATAGCTCCTATAATACTTATTATAGATCAATTCTAAGAGCACAATGCGAATCTATGATCGATTCTGCGTTTATTATGCTTTTTAAATGAGAAATCCATTTTTGTAGAATTCGCAAAATCCATGAACTATAATTCATGCATTTTTTTTAGAGAAAATATATGACAATTGCGATAGCTCCTATAATACTTATTATAGATCAATTCTAAGAGCACAATGCGAATCTATGGTCGATTCTGCGTTTATTATGCTTTTTAAATGAGAAATCCATTTTTTGTAGAAATCGCAAAATCCATGAACTATAATTCATGCATTTTTTTTAGAGAAAATATATGACAATTGCGATAGCTCCTATAATACTTATTAAAGATCAATTCTAAGTGCACAATGCGAATCTATGGTCGATTCTGCGTTATTTAAGCTTTTTAAACGAGAAATCCATTTTTTGTAGAAATCGCAAAATCCATGAACTATAATTCATGCATTTTTTTTAGAGCAAATATATGACAATTGCGATAGCTCCTATAATACTTATTATAGATCAATTCTAAGAGCACAATGCGAATCTATGGTCGATTCTGAGTTATTTAACCTTTTTAAACGAGAAATCCATTTTTTGAAGAAATCGCAAAATCCATGAACTATAATTCATGCATTTTTTTTAGAGAAAATATATGACAATTGCGATAGCTCCTATAATACTTATTATAGATCAATTCTAAGTGCACAATGCGAATCTATGGTCGATTCTGCGTTATTTAAGCTTTTTAAATGAGAAATCCATTTTTTTTAGAAATCGCAAAATCCATGAACTATAATTCATGCATTTTTTTTAGAGCAAATATATGACAATTGCGATAGCTTCTATAATACTTATTATAGATCAATTCTAAGTGCACAATGCGAATCTATGATCGATTCTGCGTTATTTAAGCTTTATAAACGAGAAATTCATTTTTTGAAGAAATCGCAAAATCCATGAACTATAATTCATGCATTTTTTTTAGAGCAAATATATGACAATTGCGATAGCTCCTATAATACTTATTATAGATCAATTCTAAGAGCACAATGCGAATCTATGATCGATTCTGCGTTTATTATGCTTTTTAAATGAGAAATCCATTTTTGTAGAATTCGCAAAATCCATGAACTATAATTCATGCATTTTTTTTAGAGAAAATATATGACAATTGCGATAGCTCCTATAATACTTATTATAGATCAATTCTAAGAGCACAATGCGAATCTATGGTCGATTCTGCGTTTATTATGCTTTTTAAATGAGAAATCCATTTTTTGTAGAAATCGCAAAATCCATGAACTATAATTCATGCATTTTTTTTAGAGAAAATATATGACAATTGCGATAGCTCCTATAATACTTATTAAAGATCAATTCTAAGTGCACAATGCGAATCTATGGTCGATTCTGCGTTATTTAAGCTTTTTAAACGAGAAATCCATTTTTTGTAGAAATCGCAAAATCCATGAACTATAATTCATGCATTTTTTTTAGAGCAAATATATGACAATTGCGATAGCTCCTATAATACTTATTATAGATCAATTCTAAGAGCACAATGCGAATCTATGGTCGATTCTGAGTTATTTAACCTTTTTAAACGAGAAATCCATTTTTTGAAGAAATCGCAAAATCCATGAACTATAATTCATGCATTTTTTTTAGATCAAATATATGACAATTGCGATAGCTCCTATAATACTTATTATAGATCAATTCTAAGAGCACAATGCGAATCTATGTTCGATTCTGCGTTTATTATGCTTTTTAAATGAGAAATCCATTTTTTGTAGAAATCGCAAAATCCATGAACTATAATTCATGCATTTTTTTTAGAGCAAATATATGACAATTGCGATAGCTCCTATAATACTTATTATAGATCAATTCTAAGTGCACAATGCGAATCTATGGTCGATTCTGCGTTATTTAAGCTTTTTAAATGAGAAATCCATTTTTTGTAAAAATCGCAAAAAATATGAACTATAATTCATGCATTTTTTTTAGAGCAAATATATGACAATTGCGATAGCTCCTATAATACTTAATATAGATCAATTCTAAGAGCACAATGCGAATCTATGGTCGATTCTGCGTTTATTATGCTTTTTAAATGAGAAATCCATTTTTTGTAGAAATCGCAAAATCCATGAACTATAATACATGCATTTTTTTAGAGCAAATATATGACAATTGCGATAGCTCCTATAATACTAATTATAGATCAATTCTAAGTGCACAATGCGAATCTATGGTCGATTCTGCGTTTATTATGCTTTTTAAATGAGAAATCCATTTTTTGTAGAAATCGCAAAATCCATGAACTATAATTCATGCATTTTTTTTAGAGAAAATATATGACAATTGCGATAGCTCCTATAATACTTATTATAGATCAATTCTGAGTGCACAATGCGAATCTATGATCGATTCTGCGTTATTTAAGCTTTTTAAACGAGAAATCCATTTTTTGTAGAAATCGCAAAATCCATGAACTATAATTCATGCATTTTTTTTAGAGAAAATATATGACAATTGCGATAGCTCCTATAATACTTATTATAGATCAATTCTGAGTGCACAATGCGAATCTATGATCGATTCTGCGTTATTTAAGCTTTTTAAACGAGAAATCCATTATTTGTAGAAAACGCAAAATCCATGAACTATAATTCATGCATTTGTTTTAGAGAAAATATATGATAATTGCGATAGCTCCTATCATACTTATTATAGATCAGTTCTAAGTGCACAATGGGAATCTATGGTCGATTCTGCGTTATTTGAGCTTTTTAAACGAGAAATCCATTTTTTGTAGAAATCGCAAAATCCATGAACTATAATTCATGCATTTTTTTTAGAGCAAATATATGACAATTGCGATAGCTCCTATAATACTTATTATAGATCAATTCTGAGTGCACAATGTGAATCTATGATCGATTCTGCGTTATTTAAGCTTTTTAAACGAGAAATCCATTTTTTGTAGAAATCGCAAAATCCATGAACTATAATTCATGCATTTTTTTTAGAGCAAATATATGACAATTGCGATACCTCCTATAATACTTATTATAGATCAATTCTAAGAGCACAATGCGAATCTATGGTCGATTCCGCGTTATTTAACCTTTTTAAATGAGAAATCCATTTTTTGTAGAAATCGCAAAATCCATGAACTATAATTCATGCATTTTTTTTAGAGCAAATATATGACAATTGCGATAGCTCCTATAATACTTATTATAGATCAGTTCTAAGTGCACAATGCGAATCTATGATCGATTCTGCGTTATTTAAGCTTTCTAAACGAGAAATTCATTTTTTCAAGAAATCGCAAAATCCATGAACTATAATACATGCATTTTTTTTAGAGAAAATATATGACAATTGCGATAGCTCCTATAATACTTATTATAGATCAATTCTAAGTGCACAATGCGAATCTATGGTCGATTCTGCGTTATTTAAGCTTTTTAAACGAGAAATCCATTTTTTGTAGAAATCGCAAAATCCATGAACTATAATTCATGCATTTTTTTTTTTGAAAATATATGACAATTGCGATAGCTCCTATAATACTTATTATACATCAATTCTGAGTGCACAATGTGAATCTATGATCGATTCTGCGTTATTTAAGCTTTTTAAACGAGAATACCATTTTTTGTAGAAATCGCAAAATCCATGAACTATAATTCATGCATTTTTTTTAGAGAAAATATATGACAATTGCGATAGCTCCTATAATACTTACTATAGATCAATTCTAAGAGCACAATGCGAATCTATGGTCTATTCTGCGTTATTTAAGCTTTTTAAACGAGATATCAATTTTTTGTAGAAATCGCAAAATCCATGAACTATAATTCATGCATTTTTTTCAGAGCAAATATATGACAATTGCGATAGCTCCTATCATACTTATTATAGATCAATTCTAAGTGCACAATGCGAATCTATGGTCGATTCTGCGTTATTTATGCTTTGAGAAATCCATTTTTTGTAGAAATCGCAAAATCCATGAACTATAATTCATGCATTTTTTTTAGAGCAAATATATGACAATTGCGATAGCTCCTATAATACTTATTATAGATCAATTCTAAGAGCACAATGCGAATCTATGGTCGATTCTGCGTTATTTAACCTTTTTAAATGAGAAATCCATTTTTTTTAGAAATCGCAAAATCCATGAACTATAATTCATGCATTTTTTTTAGAGCAAATATATGACAATTGCGATAGCTCCTATAATACTTATTATAGATCAATTCTAAGAGCACAATGCGAATCTATGGTCGATTCTGCGTTTATTATGCTTTTTAAATGAGAAATCCATTTTTTGTAGAAATCGCAAAATCCATGAACTATAATTCATGCATTTTTTTTAGAGCAAATATATGACAATTGCAATAGCTCCTATAATACTTATTATAGATCAATTCTAAGAGCACAATGCGAATCTATGGTCGATTCTGCGTTTATTATGCTTTTGAAATGAGAAATCCATTTTTTGTAGAAATCGCAAAATCCATGAACTATAATTCATGCATTTTTTTTAGAGCAAATATTTGACAATTGCGATAGCTCCTATAATACTTATTATACATCAATTCTAAGAGCACAATGCGAATCAATGGTCGATTCTGCGTTATTTAAACTTTTTAAATGAGAAATCCATTTTTTGTAGAAATCGCAAAATCCATGAACTATAATTCATGCATTTTTTTTAGAGCAAATATATGACAATTGCGATAGCTTCTATAATACTTATTATAGATCAATTCTAAGTGCACAATGCGAATCTATGATCGATTCTGCGTTATTTAAGCTTTCTAAACGAGAAATTCATTTTTTGAAGAAATCGCAAAATCCATGAACTATAATTCATGCATTTTTTTTAGAGCAAATATATGACAATTGCGATAGCTCCTATAATACTTATTATAGATTAATTCTAAGAGCACAATGCGAATCTATGATCGATTCTGCGTTTATTATGCTTTTTAAATGAGAAATCCATTTTTGTAGAATTCGCAAAATCCATGAACTATAATTCATGCATTTTTTTTAGAGAAAATATATGACAATTGCGATAGCTCCTATAATACTTATTATAGATCAATTCTAAGTGCACAATGCGAATCTATGGTCGATTCTGCGTTATTTAAGCTTTTTAAATGAGAAATCCATTTTTTTTAGAAATCGCAAAATCCATGAACTATAATTCATGCATTTTTTTTAGAGCAAATATATGACAATTGCGATAGCTTCTATAATACTTATTATAGATCAATTCTAAGTGCACAATGCGAATCTATGATCGATTCTGCGTTATTTAAGCTTTATAAACGAGAAATTCATTTTTTGAAGAAATCGCAAAATCCATGAACTATAATTCATGCATTTTTTTTAGAGCAAATATATGACAATTGCGATAGCTCCTATAATACTTATTATAGATCAATTCTAAGAGCACAATGCGAATCTATGATCGATTCTGCGTTTATTATGCTTTTTAAATGAGAAATCCATTTTTGTAGAATTCGCAAAATCCATGAACTATAATTCATGCATTTTTTTTAGAGAAAATATATGACAATTGCGATAGCTCCTATAATACTTATTATAGATCAATTCTAAGAGCACAATGCGAATCTATGGTCGATTCTGCGTTTATTATGCTTTTTAAATGAGAAATCCATTTTTTGTAGAAATCGCAAAATCCATGAACTATAATTCATGCATTTCTTTTAGAGAAAATATATGACAATTGCGATAGCTCCTATAATACTTATTAAAGATCAATTCTAAGTGCACATTGCGAATCTATGGTCGATTCTGCGTTATTTAAGCTTTTTAAACGAGAAATCCATTTTTTGTAGAAATCGCAAAATCCATGAACTATAATTCATGCATTTTTTTTAGAGCAAATATATGACAATTGCGATAGCTCCTATAATACTTATTATAGATCAATTCTAAGAGCACAATGCGAATCTATGGTCGATTCTGAGTTATTTAACCTTTTTAAACGAGAAATCCATTTTTTGAAGAAATCGCAAAATCCATGAACTATAATTCATGCATTTTTTTTAGATCAAATATATGACAATTGCGATAGCTCCTATAATACTTATTATAGATCAATTCTAAGAGCACAATGCGAATCTATGTTCGATTCTGCGTTTATTATGCTTTTTAAATGAGAAATCCATTTTTTGTAGAAATCGCAAAATCCATGAACTATAATTCATGCATTTTTTTTAGAGCAAATATATGACAATTGCGATAGCTCCTATAATACTTATTATAGATCAATTCTAAGTGCACAATGCGAATCTATGGTCGATTCTGCGTTATTTAAGCTTTTTAAATGAGAAATCCATTTTTTGTAAAAATCGCAAAAAATATGAACTATAATTCATGCATTTTTTTTAGAGCAAATATATGACAATTGCGATAGCTCCTATAATACTTAATATAGATCAATTCTAAGAGCACAATGCGAATCTATGGTCGATTCTGCGTTTATTATGCTTTTTAAATGAGAAATCCATTTTTTGTAGAAATCGCAAAATCCATGAACTATAATACATGCATTTTTTTAGAGCAAATATATGACAATTGCGATAGCTCCTATAATACTAATTATAGATCAATTCTAAGTGCACAATGCGAATCTATGGTCGATTCTGCGTTTATTATGCTTTTTAAATGAGAAATCCATTTTTTGTAGAAATCGCAAAATCCATGAACTATAATTCATGCATTTTTTTTAGAGAAAATATATGACAATTGCGATAGCTCCTATAATACTTATTATAGATCAATTCTGAGTGCACAATGCGAATCTATGATCGATTCTGCGTTATTTAAGCTTTTTAAACGAGAAATCCATTTTTTGTAGAAATCGCAAAATCCATGAACTATAATTCATGCATTTTTTTTAGAGAAAATATATGACAATTGCGATAGCTCCTATAATACTTATTATAGATCAATTCTGAGTGCACAATGCGAATCTATGATCGATTCTGCGTTATTTAAGCTTTTTAAACGAGAAATCCATTATTTGTAGAAAACGCAAAATCCATGAACTATAATTCATGCATTTGTTTTAGAGAAAATATATGATAATTGCGATAGCTCCTATCATACTTATTATAGATCAGTTCTAAGTGCACAATGGGAATCTATGGTCGATTCTGCGTTATTTGAGCTTTTTAAACGAGAAATCCATTTTTTGTAGAAATCGCAAAATCCATGAACTATAATTCATGCATTTTTTTTAGAGCAAATATATGACAATTGCGATAGCTCCTATAATACTTATTATAGATCAATTCTGAGTGCACAATGTGAATCTATGATCGATTCTGCGTTATTTAAGCTTTTTAAACGAGAAATCCATTTTTTGTAGAAATCGCAAAATCCATGAACTATAATTCATGCATTTTTTTTAGAGCAAATATATGACAATTGCGATACCTCCTATAATACTTATTATAGATCAATTCTAAGAGCACAATGCGAATCTATGGTCGATTCCGCGTTATTTAACCTTTTTAAATGAGAAATCCATTTTTTGTAGAAATCGCAAAATCCATGAACTATAATTCATGCATTTTTTTTAGAGCAAATATATGACAATTGCGATAGCTTCTATAATACTTATTATAGATCAATTCTAAGTGCACAATGCGAATCTATGATCGATTCTGCGTTATTTAAGCTTTTTAAACGAGAAATTCATTTTTTGAAGAAATCGCAAAATCCATGAACTATAATTCATGCATTTTTTTTTAGAGCAAATATATGAAAATTGCAATAGCTCCTATAATACTTATTATAGATCAATTCTAAGAGCACAATGCGAATCTACGGTCGATTCTGCGTTTATTATGCTTTTGAAATGAGAAATCCATTTTTTGTAGAAATCGCAAAATCCATGAACTATAATTCATGCATTTTTTTTAGAGCAAATATATGACAATTGCGATAGCTCCTATAATACTTATTATACATCAATTCTAAGAGCACAATGCGAATCCATGGTCGATTCTGCGTTATTTAACCTTTTTAAATGAGAAATCCATTTTTTGTAGAAATCGCAAAATCCATGAACTATAATTCATGCATTTTTTTTAGAGCAAATATATGACAATTGCAATAGCTCCTATAATACTTATTATAGATCAATTCTAAGAGCACAATGCGAATCTATGGTCGATTCTGCGTTTATTATGCTTTTGAAATGAGAAATCCATTTTTTGTAGAAATCGCAAAATCCATGAACTATAATTCATGCATTTTTTTTAGAGCAAATATATGACAATTGCGATAGCTCCTATAATACTTATTATACATCAATTCTAAGAGCACAATGCGAATCAATGGTCGATTCTGCGTTATTTAACCTTTTTAAATGAGAAATCCAGTTTTTGTAGAAATCGCAAAATCCATGAACTATAATTCATGCATTTTTTTTAGAGCAAATATATGACAATTGCGATAGCTTCTATAATACTTATTATAGATCAATTCTAAGTGCACAATGCGAATCTATGATCGATTCTGCGTTATTTAAGCTTTCTAAACGAGAAATTCATTTTTTCAAGAAATCGAAAAATCCATGAACTATAATTCATGCATTTTTTTTAGAGCAAATATATGACAATTGCGATAGCTCCTATAATACTTATTATAGATCAATTCTAAGAGCACAATGCGAATCTATGATCGATTCTGCGTTTATTATGCTTTTTAAATGAGAAATCCATTTTTGTAGAAATCGCAAAATCCATGAACTATAATTCATGCATTTTTTTTAGAGAAAATATATGACAATTGCGATAGCTCCTATAATACTTATTATACATCAATTCTGAGTGCACAATGTGAATCTATGATCGATTCTGCGTTATTTAAGCTTTTTAAACGAGAATACCATTTTTTGTAGAAATCGCAAAATCCATGAACTATAATTCATGCATTTTTTTTAGAGAAAATATATGACAATTGCGATAGCTCCTATAATACTTATTATAGATCAATTCTAAGAGCACAATGCGAATCTATGGTCGATTCTGCGTTATTTAAGCTTTTTAAACGAGAAATCAATTTTTTGTAGAAATCGCAAAATCCATGAACTATAATTCATGCATTTTTTTCAGAGCAAATATATGACAATTGCGATAGCTCCTATCATACTTATTATAGATCAATTCTAAGTGCACAATGCGAATCTATGGTCGATTCTGCGTTATTTATGCTTTGAGAAATCCATTTTTTGTAGAAATCGCAAAATCCATGAACTATAATTCATGCATTTTTTTTAGAGCAAATATATGACAATTGCGATAGCTCCTATAATACTTATTATAGATCAATTCTAAGAGCACAATGCGAATCTATGGTCGATTCTGCGTTTATTATGCTTTTTAAATGAGAAATCCATTTTTTGTAGAAATCGCAAAATCCATGAACTATAATTCATGCATTTTTTTTAGAGCAAATATATGACAATTGCAATAGCTCCTATAATACTTATTATAGATCAATTCTAAGAGCACAATGCGAATCTATGGTCGATTCTGCGTTTATTATGCTTTTGAAATGAGAAATCCATTTTTTGTAGAAATCGCAAAATCCATGAACTATAATTCATGCATTTTTTTTAGAGCAAATATTTGACAATTGCGATAGCTCCTATAATACTTATTATACATCAATTCTAAGAGCACAATGCGAATCAATGGTCGATTCTGCGTTATTTAAACTTTTTAAATGAGAAATCCATTTTTTGTAGAAATCGCAAAATCCATGAACTATAATTCATGCATTTTTTTTAGAGCAAATATATGACAATTGCGATAGCTCCTATAATACTTATTATAGATCAATTCTAAGAGCACAATGCGAATCTATGATCGATTCTGCGTTTATTATGCTTTTTAAATGAGAAATCCATTTTTGTAGAATTCGCAAAATCCATGAACTATAATTCATGCATTTTTTTTAGAGAAAATATATGACAATTGCGATAGCTCCTATAATACTTATTATAGATCAATTCTAAGTGCACAATGCGAATCTATGGTCGATTCTGCGTTATTTAAGCTTTTTAAATGAGAAATCCATTTTTTTTAGAAATCGCAAAATCCATGAACTATAATTCATGCATTTTTTTTAGAGCAAATATATGACAATTGCGATAGCTCCTATCATACTTATTATAGATCAATTCTAAGAGCACAATGCGAATCAATGGTCGATTCTGCGTTATTTAAACTTTTTAAATGAGAAATCCATTTTTTGTAGAAATCGCAAAATCCATGAACTATAATTCATGCATTTTTTTTAGAGCAAATATATGACAATTGCGATAGCTTCTATAATACTTATTATAGATCAATTCTAAGTGCACAATGCGAATCTATGATCGATTCTGCGTTATTTAAGCTTTCTAAACGAGAAATTCATTTTTTGAAGAAATCGCAAAATCCATGAACTATAATTCATGCATTTTTTTTAGAGCAAATATATGACAATTGCGATAGCTCCTATAATACTTATTATAGATCAATTCTAAGAGCACAATGCGAATCTATGGTCGATTCTGCGTTTATTATGCTTTTTAAATGAGAAATCCATTTTTTGTAGAAATCGCAAAATCCATGAACTATAATTCATGCATTTTTTTTAGAGCAAATATATGACAATTGCAATAGCTCCTATAATACTTATTATAGATCAATTCTAAGAGCACAATGCGAATCTATGGTCGTATTCTGCGTTTATTAAGCTTTTTAAACGAGAAATCCATTTTTTGTAGAAATCGCAAAATCCATGAACTATAATTCATGCATTTGTTTTAGAGAAAATATATGACAATTGCGATAGCTCCTATAATATTTATTATAGATCAATTCTAAGTGCACAATGCGAATCTATGGTCGATTCTGCGTTATTTAACCTTTTTAAACGAGAAATCCATTTTTTGTAGCAATCGCAAAATCCATGAACTATAATTCATGCATTTTTTTCAGAGCAAATATATGACAATTGCGATAGCTCCTATAATACTTAATATAGATCAATTCTAAGTGCACAATGCGAATCTATGGTCGGTTCTGCGTTTATTATGCTTTTTAAATGAAAAATCCATTTTTTGTAGAAATCGCAAAATCCATGAACTATAATTCATGCATTTTTTTTAGAGCAAATATATGACAATTGCGATAGCTCCTATAATACTTATTATAGATCAATTCTAAGTGCACAATGCGAATCTATGATCGATTCTGCGTTACTTAAGCTTTTTAAACGAGAAATCCATTTTTTGAAGAAATCGCAAAATCCATGAACTATAATTCATGCATTTTTTTTAGAGCAAATATATGACAATTGCGATAGCTCCTATAATACTTATTATAGATCAATTCTAAGAGCACAATGCGAATCTATGTTCGATTCTGCGTTTATTATGCTTTTTAAATGAGAAATCCATTTTTTGTAGAAATCGCAAAATCCATGAACTATAATTCATGCATTTCTTTTCGAGCAAATATATGACAATTGCGATAGCTCCTATAATACTTATTATAGATCAATTCTAAGTGCACAATGCGAATCTATGGTCGATTCTGCGTTATTTAAGCTTTTTAAATGAGAAATCCATTTTTTGTAAAAATCGCAAAAAATATGAACTATAATTCATGCATTTTTTTTAGAGCAAATATATGACAATTGCGATAGCTCCTATAATACTTATTATAGATCAATTCTAAGAGCACAATGCGAATCTATGGTCGATTCTGCGTTTATTATGCTTTTTAAATGAGAAATCTATTTTTTGTAGAAATCGCAAAATCCATGAACTATAATACATGCATTTTTTTAGAGCAAATATATGACAATTGCGATAGCTCCTATAATACTTATTATAGATCAATTCTAAGTGCACAATGCGAATCTATGGTCGATTCTGCGTTTATTATGCTTTTTAAATGAGAAATCCATTTTTTGTAGAAATCGCAAAATCCATGAACTATAATTCATGCATTTCTTTTCGAGCAAATATATGAAAATTGCGATAGCTCCTATAATACTTATTATAGATCAATTCTAAGTGCACAATGCGAATCTATGGTCGATTCTGCGTTACTTAAGCTTTTTAAACGAGAAATCCATTTTTTGTAGAAATCGCAAAATCCATGAACTATAATTCATGCATTTTTTTTAGAGAAAATATATGACAATTGCGATAGCTCCTATAATACTTATTATAGATCAATTCTGAGTGCACAATGCGAATCTATGATCGATTCTGCGTTATTTAAGCTTTTTAAACGAGAAATCCATTATTTGTAGAAAACGCAAAATCCATGAACTATAATTCATGCATTTGTTTTAGAGAAAATATATGATAATTGCGATAGCTCCTATCATACTTATTATAGATCAGTTCTTAGTGCACAATGCGAATCTATGGTCGATTCTGCGTTATTTAAGCTTTTTAAATGAGAAATCCATTTTTTGTAGAAATCGCAAAATCCATGAACTATAATTCATGCATTTTTTTTAGAGAAAATATATAACAATTGCGATAGCTCCTATAATACTTATTATAGATCAATTCTAAAAGCACAAATCGAATCTATGGTCGATTCTGCGTTTATTATGCTTTTTAAATGAGAAATCCATTGTTTGTAGAAATCGCAAAATCCATGAACTATAATTCATGCATTTTTTTTAGAGAAAATATATGACAATTGCGATAGCTCCTATAATACTTATTATAGATCAATTCTGAGTGCACAATGCGAATCTATGATCGATTCTGCGTTATTTAAGCTTTTTAAACGCGAAATCGATTTTTTGTAGAAATCGCAAATCCATGAATTATAATTCATGCATTTTTTATAGAGAAAATATATGACAATTGCGATAGCTCCTATAATACTTATTATAGATCAATTCTAAGAGCACAATGCGAATCTATGGTCGATTCTGCGTTATATAAGCTTTATAAACGAGAAATCAATTTTTTGTAGAAATCGCAAAACTCATGAACTATAATTCATGCATTTTTTTCAGAGCAAATATATGACAATTGCGATAGCTCCTATCATACTTATTATAGATCAATTCTAAGTGCACAATGCGAATCTATGGTCGATTCTGCGTTTATTATGCTTTTTAAATGAGAAATCCATTTTTTGTAGAAATCGCAAAATCCATGAACTATAATTCATGCATTTCTTTTCGAGCAAATATATGAAAATTGCGATAGCTCCTATAATACTTATTATAGATCAATTCTAAGTGCACAATGCGAATCTATGGTCGATTCTGCGTTATTTAAGCTTTTTAAATGAGAAATCCATTTTTTGTAGAAATCGCAAAAAATATGAACTATAATTCATGCATTTTTTTTAGAGCAAATATATGACAATTGCGATAGCTCCTATAATACTTATTATAGATCAAATCTAAGAGCACAATGCGAATCTATGGTCGATTCTGCGTTTATTATGCTTTTTAAATGAGAAATCCATTTTTTGTAGAAATCGAAAAATCCATGAACTATAATTCATGCATTTTTTTTAGAGCAAATATATGACAATTGCGATAGCTCCTATAATACTTATTATAGATCAATTCTAAGAGCACAATGCGAATCTATGGTCGATTCTGCGTTATTTAACCTTTTTAAATGAGAAATCCATTTTTTGTAGAAATCGCAAAATCCATGAACTATAATTCATGCATTTTTTTTAGAGCAAATATATGACAATTGCGATAGCTCCTATAATACTTGTTATAGATCAATTCTAACTGCACAATGCGAATCTATGGTCGATTCTGCGTTATTTAAGCTTTTTTAATGAGAAATCCATTTTTTGTAGAAATCGCAAAATCCATGAACTATAATTCATGCATTTTTTTTAGAGCAAATATATGACAATTGCGATAGCTCCTATAATACTTGTTATAGATCAATTCTAAGAGCACAATGCTAATCTATGGTCGATTCTGCGTTTATTATGCTTTTTAAATGAGAAATCGATTTTTTGTAGAAATCGCAAAATCCATGAACTGTAATTCATGCATTTTTTTTAGAGAAAATATATGACAATTGCGATAGCTCCTATAATACTTATTATAGATCAATTCTAAGAGCACAATGCGAATCTATAGTCGATTCTGCGTTATTTAAGCTTTTTAAACGAGAAATCAATTTTTTGTAGAAATCGCAAAATCCATGAACTATAATTCATGCATTTTTTTCAGAGCAAATATATGACAATTGCGATAGCTCCTATCATACTTATTACAGATCAATTCTAAGTGCACAATGCGAATCTATGGTCGATTCTGCGTTATTTAAGCTTTTTAAAGGAGAAATCGATTTTTTGTAGAAATCGCAAAATCCATGTTCTATAATTCATGCATTTTTTTAAGAGCAAATATATGACAATTGCGATAGCTCCTATAATACTTATTATAGATCAATTCTAAGAGCACAATGCGAATCTATGGTCGATTCTGCGTTTATTATGCTTTTTAAATGAGAAATCCATTTTTTGTAGAAATCGAAAAATCCATGAACTATAATTCATGCATTTTTTTTAGAGCAAATATATGACAATTACGATAGCTCCTATAATACTTATAATAGATCAATTCTAAGAGCACAATGCGAATCTATGGTCGATTCTGCGTTTATTATGCTTTTTAAATGAGAAATAAATTTTTTGTATAAATCGCAAAATCCATGAACTATAATACATGCATTTTTTTTAGAGAAAATATATGACAATTGCGATAGCTCCTATAATACTTATTATAGATCAATTCTCAGTGCACAATGCGAATCTATGGTCGATTCTGCGTTTATTATGCTTTTTAAATGAGAAATCCATTTTTTGTAGAAATCGCAAAATCCATAAACTATAATTCATGCATTTTTTTTAGTGGAAATATATGACAATTGCGATAGCTCCTATAATACTTATTATAGATCAATTCTCAGTGCACAATGCGAATCTATGGTCGATTCTGCGTTTATTATGCTTTTTAAATGAGAAATCCATTTTTTGTAGAAATCGCAAAATCCATGAACTATAATTCATGCATTTTTCTTAGAGCAAATATATGACAATTGCGATAGCTCCTATAATACTTATTATAGATCAATTCTAAGAGCACAATGCGAATCTATGGTCGATTCAGCGTTATTTAACTTTTTAAATGAGAAATCCATTTTTTGTAGAAATCGCAAAATCCATGAACTATAATTCATGCATTTTTTTTAGAGCAAATATATGACAATTGCGATAGCTTCTATAATACTTATTATAGATCAATTCTAAGTGCACAATGCGAATCTATGATCAATTCTGCGTTATTTAAGCTTTTTAAACGAGAAATCCATTTTTTGAAGAAATCGCAAAATCCATGAACTATAATTCATGCATTTTTTTTAGAGCAAATATATGACAATTGCGATAGCTCCTATAATACTTATTATAGATCAATTCTAAGAGCACAATGCGAATCTATGTTCGATTCTGCGTTTATTATGCTTTTTAAATGAGAAATCCATTTGTTGTAGAAATCGCAAAATCCATGAACTATAATTCATGCATTTCTTTTCGAGCAAATATATGACAATTGCGATAGCTCCTATAATACTTATTATAGATCAATTCTAAGAGCACAATGCGAATCTATGGTCGATTCTGCGTTTATTATGCTTTTTAAATGAGAAATCCATTTTTTGTATAAATCGCAAAATCCATAAACTATAATTCATGCATTTTTTTTAGAGAAAATATATGACAATTGCGATAGCTCCTATAATACTTATTATAGATCAATTCTAAGAGCACAATGCGAATCTATGGTCGATTCTGCGTTATTTAAGCTTTTTAAACGAGAAATCCATTTTTTGTAGAAATCGCAAAATCCATGAACTATAATTCATGCATTTTTTTTAGAGAAAATATATGACAATTGCGATAGCTCCTATAATACTTATTATAGATCAATTCTAAGAGCACAATGCGAATCTATGGTCGATTCTGCGTTATTTAAGCTTTTTAAACGAGAAATCAATTTTTTGTAGAAATCGCAAAATCCATGAACTATAATTCATGCATTTTTTTTAGAGCAAATATATGACAATTACGATAGCTCCTATCATACTTATTATAGATCAATTCTAAGTGCACAATGCGAATCTATGGTCGATTCTGCGTTACTTAAGCTTTTTAAAGGAGAAATCCATTTTTTGTAGAAATCGCAAAATCCATGAACTATAATTCATGCATTTTTTTAAGAGCAAATATATGACAATTGCGATAGCTCCTATAATACTTATTATAGATCAATTCTAAGATCACAATGCGAATCTATGGTCGATTCTGCGTTTATTATGCTTTTTAAATGAGAAATCCATTTTTTGTAGAAATCGCAAAATCCATGAACTATAATTCATGCATTTTTCTTAGAGCAAATATATGACAATTGCGATAGCTCCTATAATACTTATTATAGATCAATTCTAAGAGCACAATGCGAATCTATGGTCGATTCTGCGTTATTTAATTTTTTAAATGAGAAATCCATTTTTTGTAGAAATCGCAAAATCCATGAACTATAATTCATGCATTTTTTTTAGAGCAAATATATGACAATTGCGATAGCTTCTATAATACTTATTATAGATCAATTCTAAGTGCACAATGCGAATCTATGATCGATTCTGCGTTTATTATGCTTTTTAAATGAGAAATCCATTTTTTGTAGAAATCGGAAAATCCATGAACTATAATTCATGCATTTCTTTTCGAGCAAATATATGACAATTGCGATAGCTCCTATAATACTTATTATAGATCAATTCTAAGTGCACAATGCGAATCTATGGTCGATTCTGCGTTATTTAAGCTTTTTAAATGAGAAATCCATTTTTTGTAGAAATCGCAAAAAATATGAACTATAATTCATGCATTTTTTTTAGAGAAAATATATGACAATTGCGATAGCTCCTATAATACTTATTATAGATCAATTCTAAGAGCACAATGCGAATCTATGATCGATTCTGCGTTTATTATGCTTTTTAAATGAGAAATCCATTTTTTGTAGAAATCGCAAAATCCATGAACTATAATACATGCATTTTTTTAGAGCAAATATATGACAATTGCGATAGCTCCTATAATACTTATTATAGATCAATTCTAAGTGCACAATGCGAATCTATGGTCGATTCTGCGTTTATTATGCTTTTTAAATGAGAAATCCATTTTTTGTAGAAATCGCAAAATCCATGAACTATAATTCATGCATTTCTTTTCGAGCAAATATATGAAAATTGCGATAGCTCCTATAATACTTATTATAGATCAATTCTAAGTGCACAATGCGAATCTATGGTCGATTCTGCGTTATTTAAGCTTTTTAAACGAGAAATCCATTTTTTGTAGAAATCGCAAAATCCATGAACTATAATTCATGCATTTTTTTTAGAGAAAATATATGACAATTGCGATAGCTCCTATAATACTTATTATAGATCAATTCTGAGTGCACAATGCGAATCTATGATCGATTCTGCGTTATTTAAGCTTTTTAAACGAGAAATCCATTATTTGTAGAAAACGCAAAATCCATGAACTATAATTCATGCAATTGTTTTAGAGAAAATATATGATAATTGCGATAGCTCCTATCATACTTATTATAGATCAGTTCTAAGTGCACAATGCGAATCTATTGTCGATTCTGCGTTATTTAAGCTTTTTAAATGAGAAATCCATTTTTTGTAGAAATCGCAAAATCCATGAACTATAATTCATGCATTTTTTTTAGAGCAAATATATGACAATTGCGATAGCTCCTATAATACTTATTATAGATCAGTTCTAAGTGCACAATGCGAATCTATGGTCGATTCTGCGTTATTTAAGCTTTTTAAATGAGAAATCCATTTTTGTAGAAATCGCAAAATCCATGAACTATAATTCATGCATTTTTTTTAGAGAAAATATATAACAATTGCGATAGCTCCTATAATACTTATTATAGATCAATTCTAAGAGCACAATGCGAATCTATGGTTGATTCTGCGTTTATTATGCTTTTTAAATGAGAAATCCATTTTTTGTAGAAATCGAAAAATCCATACATTTTTTTTAGAGAAAATATATGACAATTGCGATAGCTCCTATAATACTTATTATAGATCAATTCTGAGTGCACAATGCGAATCTATGATCGATTCTGCGTTATTTAAGCTTTTTAAACGAGAAATCGATTTTTTGTAGAAATCGCAAAATCCATGAATTATAATTCATGCATTTTTTATAGAGAAAATATATGACAATTGCGATAGCTCCTATAATACTTATTATAGATCAATTCTAAGAGCACAATGCGAATCTATGGTCGATTCTGCGTTATTTAAGCTTTTTAAACGAGAAATCAATTTTTTGTAGAAATCGCAAAACCCATGAACTATAATTCATGCATTTCTTCTCGAGCAAATATATGAAAATTGCGATAGCTCCTATAATACTTATTATAGATCAATTCTAAGTGCACAATGCGAATCTATGGTCGATTCTGCGTTATTTAAGCTCTTTAAATGAGAAATCCATTTTTTGTAGAAATCGCAAAAAATATGAACTATAATTCATGCATTTTTTTTAGAGCAAATATATGACAATTGCGATAGCTCCTATAATACTTATTATAGATCAAATCTAAGAGCACAATGCGAATCTATGGTCGATTCTGCGTTTATTATGCTTTTTAAATGAGAAATCCATTTTTTGTAGAAATCGAAAAATCCATGAACTATAATTCATGCATTTTTTTTAGAGCAAATATATGACAATTGCGATAGCTCCTATAATACTTATTATAGATCAATTCTAAGAGCACAATGCGAATCTATGGTCGATTCTGCGTTATTTAACCTTTTTAAATGATAAATCCATTTTTTGTAGAAATCGCAAAATCCATGAACTATAATTCATGCATTTTTTATAGAGCAAATATATGACAATTGCGATAGCTCCTATAATACTTGTTATAGATCAATTCTAACTGCACAATGCGAAACTATGGTCGATTCTGCGTTATTTAAGCTTTTTTAATGAGAAATCCATCTTTTGTAGAAATCGCAAAATCCATGAACTATAATTCATGCATTTTTTTTAGAGCAAATATATGACAATTGCGATAGCTCCTATAATACTTGTTATAGATCAATTCTAAAAGCACAATGCGAATCTATGGTCGATTCTGCGTTTATTATGCTTTTTAAATGAGAAATCGATTTTTCGTAGAAATCGCAAAATCCATGAACTATAATTCATGCATTTTTTTTAGAGAAAATATATGACAATTGCGATAGCTCCTATAATACTTATTATAGATCAATTCTAAGAGCACAATGCGAATCTATGGTCGATTCTGCGTTATTTAAGCTTTTTAAACGAGAAATCAATTTTTTGTAGAAATCGCAAAATCCATGAACTATAATTCATGCATTTTTTTCAGAGCAAATATATGACAATTGCGATAGCTCCTATCATACTTATTACAGATCAATTCTAAGTGCACAATGCGAATCTATGGTCGATTCTGCGTTATTTAAGCTTTTTAAAGGAGAAATCCATTTTTTGTAGAAATCGCAAAATCCATGAACTATAATTCATGCATTTTTTTAAGAGCAAATATATGACAATTGCGATAGCTCCTATAATACTTATTATAGATCAATTCTAAGAGCACAATGCGAATCTATGGTCGATTCTGCGTTTATTATGCTTTTTAAATGAGAAATAAATTTTTTGTATAAATCGCAAAATCCATGAACTATAATTCATGCATTTTTTTTAGAGAAAATATATGACAATTGCGATAGCTCCTATAATACTTATTATAGATCAATTCTCAGTGCACAATGCGAATCTATGGTCGATTCTGCGTTTATTATGCTTTTTAAATGAGAAATCCATTTTTTGTAGAAATCGCAAAATCCATAAACTATAATTCATGCATTTTTTTTAGTGGAAATATATGACAATTGCGATAGCTCCTATAATACTTATTATAGATCAATTCTAAGAGCACAATGCGAATCTATGGTCGATTCTGCGTTTATTATGCTTTTTAAATGAGAAATCCATTTTTTGTAGAAATCGCAAAATCCATGAACTATGATTCATGCATTTTTCTTAGAGCAAATATATGACAATTGCGATAGCTCCTATAATACTTATTATAGATCAATTCTAAGAGCACAATGCGAATCTATGGTCGATTCTGCGTTATTTAACTTTTTAAATGAGAAATCCATTTTTTGTAGAAATCGCAAAATCCATGAACTATAATTCATGCATTTTTTTTAGAGAAAATATATGACAATTGCGATAGCTTCTATAATACTTATTATAGATCAATTCTAAGTGCACAATGCGAATCTATGATCAATTCTGCGTTATTTAAGCTTTTTAAACGAGAAATCCATTTTTTGAAGAAATCGCAAAATCCATGAACTATAATTCATGCATTTTTTTTAGAGCAAATATATGACAATTGCGATAGCTCCTATAATACTTATTATAGATCAATTCTAAGAGCACAATGCGAATCTATGTTCGATTCTGCTTTTATTATGCTTTTTAAATGAGAAATCCATTTGTTGTAGAAATCGCAAAATCCATGTACTATAATTCATGCATTTCTTTTCGAGCAAATATATGACAATTGCGATAGCTCCTATAATACTTATTATAGATCAATTCTAAGAGCACAATGCGAATCTATGGTCGATTCTGCGTTTATTATGCTTTTTAAATGAGAAATCCATTTTTTGTATAAATCGCAAAATCCATGAACTATAATTCATGCATTTTTTTTAGAGCAAATATATGACAATTACGATAGCTCCTATAATACTTATTACAGATCAATTCTAAGAGCACAATGCGAATCTATGGTCGATTCTGCGTTTATTATGCTTTTTAAATGGGAAATCCATTTTTTGTAGAAATCGCAAAATCCATAAACTATAATTCATGCATTTTTTTTAGAGAAAATATATGGCAATTGCGATAGCTCCTATAATACTTATTATAGATCAATTCTAAGAGCGTAATGCGAATCTATGGTCGATTCTGCGTTATTTAAGCTTTTTAAACGAAAAATCCATTTTTTGTAGAAATCGCAAAATCCATGAACTATAATTCATGCATTTTTTTTAGAGAAAATATATGACAATTGCGATAGCTCCTATAATACTTATTATAGATCAATTCTAAGAGCACAATGCGAATCTATGGTCGATTCTGCGTTATTTAAGCTTTTTAAACGAGAAATCAATTTTTTGTAGAAATCGCAAAATCCATGAACTATAATTCATGCATTTTTTTTAGAGCAAATATATGACAATTGCGATAGCTCCTATAATACTTATTATAGATCAATTCTAAGAGCACAATGCGAATCTATGGTCGATTCTGCGTTTATTATGCTTTTTAAATGAGAAATCCATTTTTTGTAGAAATCGCAAAATCCATGAACTATAATTCATGCATTTTTTTTAGAGCAAATATATGGCAATTGCGATAGCTCCTATAATACTTATTATAGATGAATTCTAAGAGCACAATGCAAATCTATGGTCGATTCTGCGTTATTTAAGCTTTTTAAACGAGAAATCAATTTTTTGTAGAAATCGCAAAATCCATGAACTATAATTCATGCATTTTTTTTAGAGCAAATATATGACAATTACGATAGCTCCTATCATACTTATTATAGATCAATTCTAAGTGCACAATGCGAATCTATAGTCGATTCTGCGTTATTTAAACTTTTTAAAGGAGAAATCCATTTTTTGTAGAAATCGCAAAATCCATGAACTATAATTCATGCATTTTTTTAAGAGCAAATATATGACAATTGCGATAGCTCCTATAATACTTATTATAGATCAATTCTAAGAGCACAATGCGAATCTATGGTCGATTCTGCGTTTATTATGCTTTTTAAATGAGAAATCCATTTTTTGTAGAAATCGCAAAATCCATGAACTATAATTCATGCATTTTTCTTAGAGCAAATATATGACAATTGCGATAGCTCCTATAATACTTATTATAGATCAATTCTAAGTGCACAATGCGAATCTATGGTCAATTCTGCGTTATTTAAGCTTTTTAAACGAGAAATCCATTTTTTGTAGAAATCGCAAAATCCATGAACTATAATTCATGCATTTGTTTTAGAGAAAATATATGACAATTGCGATAGCTCCTATAATACTTACTATAGATCAATTCTAAGTGCACAATGCGAATCTATGATCGATTCTGCGTTATTTAAGCTTTTTAAACGAGAAATCCATTTTTTGTAGAAATCACAAAATCCATGAACTATAATTCATGCATTTTTTTTAGAGCAAATATATGACAATTACGATAGCTCCTATAATACTTATTATAGATCAATTCTAAGAGCACAATGCGAATCTATGGTCGATTCTGCGTTTATTATGCTTTTTAAATGAGAAATCCATTTTTTGTAGAAATCGCAAAATCCATAAACTATAATTCATGCATTTTTTTTAGAGAAAATATATGGCAATTGCGATAGCTCCTATAATACTTATTATAGATCAATTCTAAGAGCGTAATGCGAATCTATGGTCGATTCTGCGTTATTTAAGCTTTTTAAACGAAAAATCCATTTTTTGTAGAAATCGCAAAATCCATGAACTATAATTCATGCATTTTTTTTAGAGAAAATATATGACAATTGCGATAGCTCCTATAATACTTATTATAGATCAATTCTAAGAGCACAATGCGAATCTATGGTCGATTCTGCGTTATTTAAGCTTTTTAAACGAGAAATCAATTTTTTGTAGAAATCGCAAAATCCATGAACTATAATTCATGCATTTTTTTTAGAGCAAATATATGACAATTGCGATAGCTCCTATAATACTTATTATAGATCAATTCTAAGAGCACAATGCGAATCTATGGTCGATTCTGCGTTATTTAAGCTTTTTAAAGGAGAAATCCATTTTTTGTAGAAATCGCAAAATCCATGAACTATAATTCATGCATTTTTTAAAGAGCAAATATATGACAATTGCGATAGCTCCTATAATACTTATTATAGATCAATTCTAAGAGCACAATGCGAATCTATGGTCGATTCTGCGTTTATTATGCTTTTTAAATGAGAAATCCATTTTTTGTAGAAATCGCAAAATCCATGAACTATAATTCATGCATTTTTCTTAGAGCAAATATATGACAATTGCGATAGCTCCTATAATACTTATTATAGATCAATTCTAAGTGCACAATGCGAATCTATGTTCGATTCTGCGTTATTTAAGCTTTTTAAACGAGAAATCCATTTTTTGTAGAAATCGCAAAATCCATGAACTATAATTCATGCATTTTTTTTAGAGAAAATATATGACAATTGCGATAGCTCCTATAATACTTATTATAGATCAATTCTAAGTGCACAATGCGAATCTATGGTCAATTCTGCGTTATTTAAGCTTTTTAAACGAGAAATCCATTTTTTGTAGAAATCGCAAAATCCATGAACTATAATTCATGCATTTGTTTTAGAGAAAATATATGACAATTGCGATAGCTCCTATAATACTTACTATAGATCAATTCTAAGTGCACAATGCGAATCTATGATCGATTCTGCGTTATTTAAGCTTTTTAAACGAGAAATCCATTTTTTGTAGAAATCACAAAATCCATGAACTATAATTCATGCATTTTTTTTAGAGCAAATATATGACAATTGCGATAGCTTCTATAATACTTATTATAGATCACTTCTAAGAGCACAATGCGAATCTATGGTCGATTCTGCGTTTATTATGCTTTTTAAATGAGAAATCCATTTTTTGTAGAAATCGCAAAATCCATGAACTATAATTCATGCATTTTTTTTAGAGCAAATATATGACAATTGCGATAGCTTCTATAATACTTATTATAGATCAATTCTAAGTGCACAATGCGAATCTATGATCGATTCTGCGTTATTTAAGCATTTTAAACGAGAAAGCCATTTTTTGAAGAAATCGCAAAATCCATGAACTATAATTCATGCATTTTTTTTAGAGCAAATATATGGCAATTGCGATAGCTCCTATAATACTTATTATAGATCAATTCTAAGAGCACAATGCGAATCTATGGTCGATTCTGCGTTTATTATGCTTTTTAAATGAGAAATCCATTTTTTGTAGAAATCGCAAAATCCATGAACTATAATTCATGCATTTTTTTTAGAGCAAATATATGACAATTGCGATAGCTCCTATAATACTTAATATAGATCAATTCTAAGAGCGTAATGCGAATCTATGGTCGATTCTGCGTTATTTAAGCTTTTTAAACGAGAAATCCATTTTTTGTAGAAATCGCAAAATCCATGAACTTCATGCATTTTTTTTAGAGAAAATATATGACAATTGCGATAGCTCCTATAATACTTATTATAGATCAATTCTAAGAGCACAATGCGAATATATGGTCGATTCTGCGTTTATTATGCTTTTTAAATGAGAAATCCATTTTTTGTAGAAATCGCAAAATCCATGAACTATAATTCATGCATTTTTTTTAGAGCAAATATATGACAATTACGATAGCTCCTATAATACTTATTATAGATCAATTCTCAGTGCACAATGCGAATCTATGGTCGATTCTGCGTTTATTATGCTTTTTAAATGAGAAATCCATTTTTTGTAGAAATCGCAAAATCCATAAACTATAATTCATGCATTTTTTTTAGTGGAAATATATGACAATTGCGATAGCTCCTATAATACTTATTATAGATCAATTCTAAGAGCACAATGCGAATCTATGGTCGATTCTGCGTTTATTATGCTTTTTAAATGAGAAATCCATTTTTTGTAGAAATCGCAAAATCCATGAACTATAATTCATGCATTTTTCTTAGAGCAAATATATGACAATTGCGATAGCTCCTATAATACTTATTATAGATCGATTCTAAGAGCACAATGCGAATCTATGGTCGATTCTGCGTTATTTAACTTTTTAAATGAGAAATCCATTTTTTGTAGAAATCGCAAAATCCATGAACTATAATTCATGCATTTTTTTTAGAGAAAATATATGACAATTGCGATAGCTTCTATAATACTTATTATAGATCAATTCTAAGTGCACAATGCGAATCTATGATCAATTCTGCGTTATTTAAGCTTTTTAAACGAGAATCCATTTTTTGAAGAAATCGCAAAATCCATGAACTATAATTCATGCATTTTTTTTAGAGCAAATATATGACAATTGCGATAGCTCCTATAATACTTATTATAGATCAATTCTAAGAGCACAATGCGAATCTATGTTCGATTCTGCGTTTATTATGCTTTTTAAATGAGAAATCCATTTGTTGTAGAAATCGCAAAATCCATGAACTATAATTCATGCATTTCTTTTCGAGCAAATATATGACAATTGCGATAGCTCCTATAATACTTATTATAGATCAATTCTAAGAGCACAATGCGAATCTATGGTCGATTCTGCGTTTATTATGCTTTTTAAATGAGAAATCCATTTTTTGTATAAATCGCAAAATCCATGAACTATAATTCATGCATTTTTTTTAGAGCATATATATATGACAATTACGATAGCTCCTATAATACTTATTATAGATCAATTCTAAGAGCACAATGCGAATCTATGGTCGATTCTGCGTTTATTATGCTTTTTAAATGAGAAATCCATTTTTTGTAGAGATCGCAAAATCCATGAACTATAATTCATGCATTTTTTTTAGAGCAAAAATATGACAATTGCGATAGCTCCTATAATACTTATTATAGATGAATTCTAAGAGCACAATGCAAATCTATGGTCGATTCTGCGTTATTTAAGCTTTTTAAACGAGAAATCAATTTTTTGTAGAAATCGCAAAATCCATGAACTATAATTCATGCATTTTTTTTAGAGCAAATATATGACAATTACGATAGCTCCTATCATACTTATTATAGATCAATTCTAAGTGCACAATGCGAATCTATGGTCGATTCTGCGTTATTTAAGCTTTTTAAAGGAGAAATCCATTTTTTGTAGAAATCGCAAAATCCATGAACTATAATTCATGCATTTTTTTTAGAGCAAATATATGACAATTGCGATAGCTTCTATAATACTTATTATAGATCAATTCTAAGTGCACAATGCGAATCTATGATCGATTCTGCGTTATTTAAGCTTTTTAAACGAGAAATCCATTTTTTGAAGAAATCGCAAAATCCATGAACTATAATTCATGCATTTTTTTTAGAGCAAATATATGACAATTGCGATAGCTCCTATAATACTTATTATAGATCAATTCTAAGAGCACAATGCGAATCTATGTTCGATTCTGCGTTTATTATGCTTTTTAAATGAGAAATCCATTTTTTGTAGAAATCGCAAAATCCATGAACTATAATTCATGCATTTCTTTTCAAACAAATATATGACAATTGCGATAGCTCCTATAATACTTATTATAGATCAATTCTAAGTGCACAATGCGAATCTATGATCGAGTCTGCGTTATTTAAGCTTTTTAAACGAGAAATCCATTTTTTGTAGAAATCGAAAAATCCATGAACTATAATTCATGCATTTTTTTTAGAGAAAATATATGACAATTGCGATAGCTCCTATAATACTTATTATAGATCAATTCTCAGTGCACAATGCGAATCTATGGTCGATTCTGCGTTTATTATGCTTTTTAAATGAGAAATCCATTTTTTGTAGAAATCGCAAAATCCATGAACTATAATTCATGCATTTTTCTTAGAGCAAATATATGACAATTGCGAAGGCTCCTATAATACTTATTATAGATTAATTCTAAGAGCACAATGCGAATCTATGGTCGATTCTGCGTTATTTAACTTTTTAAATGAGAAATCCATTTTTTTATAAATCGCAAAATCCATGAACTATAATTCATGCATTTTTTTTAGAGCAAATATATGACAATTGCGATAGCTTCTATAATACTTATTATAGATCAATTCTAAGTGCACAATGCGAATCTATGATCGATTCTGCGTTATTTAAGCTTTTTATACGAGAAATCCATTTTTTCATGAAATCGCAAAATCCATGAACTATAATTCATGCATTTTTTTTAGAGCAAATATATGACAATTGCGATAGCTCCTATAATACTTATTATAGATCAATTCTCAGTGCACAATGCGAATCTATGGTCGATTCTGCGTTTATTATGCTTTTTAAATGAGAAATCCATTTTTTGTAGAAATCGCAAAATCCATAAACTATAATTCATGCATTTTTTTTAGTGGAAATATATGACAATTGCGATAGCTCCTATAATACTTATTATAGATCAATTCTAAGAGCACAATGCGAATCTATGGTCGATTCTGCGTTTATTATGCTTTTTAAATGAGAAATCCATTTTTTGTAGAAATCGCAAAATCCATGAACTATGATTCATGCATTTTTCTTAGAGCAAATATATGACAATTGCGATAGCTCCTATAATACTTATTATAGATCAATTCTAAGAGCATAATGCGAATCTATGGTCGATTCTGCGTTATTTAACTTTTTAAATGAGAAATCCATTTTTTGTAGAAATCGCAAAATCCATGAACTATAATTCATGCATTTTTTTTAGAGAAAATATATGACAATTGCGATAGCTTCTATAATACTTATTATAGATCAATTCTAAGTGCACAATGCGAATCTATGATCAATTCTGCGTTATTTAAGCTTTTTAAACGAGAAATCCATTTTTTGAAGAAATCGCAAAATCCATGAACTATAATTCATGCATTTTTTTTAGAGCAAATATATGACAATTGCGATAGCTCCTATAATACTTATTATAGATCAATTCTAAGAGCACAATGCGAATCTATGTTCGATTCTGCGTTTATTATGCTTTTTAAATGAGAAATCCATTTGTTGTAGAAATCGCAAAATCCATGAACTATAACTCATGCATTTCTTTTCGAGCAAATATATGACAATTGCGATAGCTCCTATAATACTTATTATAGATCAATTCTAAGAGCATAATGCGAATCTATGGTCGATTCTGCGTTTATTATGCTTTTTAAATGAGAAATCCATTTTTTGTATAAATCGCAAAATCCATGAACTATAATTCATGCATTTTTTTTAGAGCAAATATATGACAATTACGATAGCTCCTATAATACTTATTATAGATCAATTCTAAGAGCACAATGCGAATCTATGGTCGATTCTGCGTTTATTATGCTTTTTTAATGAGAAATCCATTTTTTGTAGAAATCGCAAAATCCATAAACTATAATTCATGCATTTTTTTTAGAGAAAATATATGACAATTGCGATAGCTCCTATAATACTTATTATAGATCAATTCTAAGAGCGTAATGCGAATCTATGGTCGATTCTGCGTTATTTAAGCTTTTTAAACGAAAAATCCATTTTTTGTAGAAATCGCAAAATCCATGAACTATAATTCATGCATTTTTTTTAGAGAAAATATATGACAATTGCGATAGCTCCTATAATACTTATTATAGATCAATTCTAAGAGCACAATGCGAATCTATGGTCGATTCTGGGTTATTTAAGCTTTATAAACGAGAAATCAATTTTTTGTAGAAATCGCAAAATCCATGAACTATAATTCATGCATTTTTTTTAGAGCAAATATATGACAATTGCGATAGCTTCTATAATACTTATTATAGATCAATTCTAAGTGCACAATGCGAATCTATGGTCGATTCTGCGTTATTTAAGCTTTTTAAAGGAGAAATCCATTTTTTGTAGAAATCGCAAAATCCATGAACTATAATTCATGCATTTTTTTTAGAGCAAATATATGACAATTGCGATAGCTTCTATAATACTTATTATAGATCAATTCTAAGTGCACAATGCGAATCTATGATCGATTCTGCGTTATTTAAGCTTTTTAAACGAGAAATCCATTTTTTGAAGAAATCGCAAAATCCATGAACTATAATTCATGCATTTTTTTTAGAGCAAATATATGACAATTGCGATAGCTCCTATAATACTTATTATAGATCAATTCTAAGAGCACAATGCGAATCTATGTTCGATTCTGCGTTTATTATGCTTTTTAAATGAGAAATCCATTTTTTGTAGAAATCGCAAAATCCATGAACTATAATTCATGCATTTCTTTTCAAACAAATATATGACAATTGCGATAGCTCCTATAATACTTATTATAGATCAATTCTAAGTGCACAATGCGAATCTATGATCGAGTCTGCGTTATTTAAGCTTTTTAAACGAGAAATCCATTTTTTGTAGAAATCGAAAAATCCATGAACTATAATTCATGCATTTTTTTTAGAGAAAATATATGACAATTGCGATAGCTCCTATAATACTTATTATAGATCAATTCTCAGTGCACAATGCGAATCTATGGTCGATTCTGCGTTTATTATGCTTTTTAAATGAGAAATCCATTTTTTGTAGAAATCGCAAAATCCATGAACTATAATTCATGCATTTTTCTTAGAGCAAATATATGACAATTGCGATAGCTCCTATAATACTTATTATAGATTAATTCTAAGAGCACAATGCGAATCTATGGTCGATTCTGCGTTATTTAACTTTTTAAATGAGAAATCCATTTTTTTATAAATCGCAAAATCCATGAACTATAATTCATGCATTTTTTTTAGAGCAAATATATGACAATTGCGATAGCTTCTATAATACTTATTATAGATCAATTCTAAGTGCACAATGCGAATCTATGATCGATTCTGCGTTATTTAAGCTTTTTATACGAGAAATCCATTTTTTCATGAAATCGCAAAATCCATGAACTATAATTCATGCATTTTTTTTAGAGCAAATATATGACAATTGCGATAGCTCCTATAATACTTATTATAGATCAATTCTCAGTGCACAATGCGAATCTATGGTCGATTCTGCGTTTATTATGCTTTTTAAATGAGAAATCCATTTTTTGTAGAAATCGCAAAATCCATAAACTATAATTCATGCATTTTTTTTAGTGGAAATATATGACAATTGCGATAGCTCCTATAATACTTATTATAGATCAATTCTAAGAGCACAATGCGAATCTATGGTCGATTCTGCGTTTATTATGCTTTTTAAATGAGAAATCCATTTTTTGTAGAAATCGCAAAATCCATGAACTATGATTCATGCATTTTTCTTAGAGCAAATATATGACAATTGCGATAGCTCCTATAATACTTATTATAGATCAATTCTAAGAGCATAATGCGAATCTATGGTCGATTCTGCGTTATTTAACTTTTTAAATGAGAAATCCATTTTTTGTAGAAATCGCAAAATCCATGAACTATAATTCATGCATTTTTTTTAGAGAAAATATATGACAATTGCGATAGCTTCTATAATACTTATTATAGATCAATTCTAAGTGCACAATGCGAATCTATGATCAATTCTGCGTTATTTAAGCTTTTTAAACGAGAAATCCATTTTTTGAAGAAATCGCAAAATCCATGAACTATAATTCATGCATTTTTTTTAGAGCAAATATATGACAATTGCGATAGCTCCTATAATACTTATTATAGATCAATTCTAAGAGCACAATGCGAATCTATGTTCGATTCTGCGTTTATTATGCTTTTTAAATGAGAAATCCATTTGTTGTAGAAATCGCAAAATCCATGAACTATAACTCATGCATTTCTTTTCGAGCAAATATATGACAATTGCGATAGCTCCTATAATACTTATTATAGATCAATTCTAAGAGCATAATGCGAATCTATGGTCGATTCTGCGTTTATTATGCTTTTTAAATGAGAAATCCATTTTTTGTATAAATCGCAAAATCCATGAACTATAATTCATGCATTTTTTTTAGAGCAAATATATGACAATTACGATAGCTCCTATAATACTTATTATAGATCAATTCTAAGAGCACAATGCGAATCTATGGTCGATTCTGCGTTTATTATGCTTTTTTAATGAGAAATCCATTTTTTGTAGAAATCGCAAAATCCATAAACTATAATTCATGCATTTTTTTTAGAGAAAATATATGACAATTGCGATAGCTCCTATAATACTTATTATAGATCAATTCTAAGAGCGTAATGCGAATCTATGGTCGATTCTGCGTTATTTAAGCTTTTTAAACGAAAAATCCATTTTTTGTAGAAATCGCAAAATCCATGAACTATAATTCATGCATTTTTTTTAGAGAAAATATATGACAATTGCGATAGCTCCTATAATACTTATTATAGATCAATTCTAAGAGCACAATGCGAATCTATGGTCGATTCTGGGTTATTTAAGCTTTATAAACGAGAAATCAATTTTTTGTAGAAATCGCAAAATCCATGAACTATAATTCATGCATTTTTTTTAGAGCAAATATATGACAATTGCGATAGCTCCTATAATACTTATTATAGATCAATTCTAAGAGCACAATGCGAATCTATGGTCGATTCTGCGTTTATTATGCTTTTTAAATGAGAAATCCATTTTTTGTAGAAATCGCAAAATCCATGAACTATAATTCATGCATTTTTTTTAGAGCAAATATATGACAATTGCGATAGCTCCTATAATACTTATTATAGATCAATTCTAAGAGCACAATGCAAATCTATGGTCGATTCTGCGTTATTTAAGCTTTTTAAACGAGAAATCAATTTTTTGTAGAAATCGCAAAATCCATGAACTATAATTCATGCATTTTTTTTAGAGCAAATATATGACAATTACGATAGCTCCTATCATACTTATTATAGATCAATTCTAAGTGCACAATGCGAATCTATGGTCGATTCTGCGTTATTTAAGCTTTTTAAACGAGAAATCCATTTTTTGTAGAAATCGCAAAATCCATGAACTATAATTCATGCATTTGTTTTAGAGAAAATATATGACAATTGCGATAGCTCCTATAATACTTACTATAGATCAATTCTAAGTGCACAATGCGAATCTATGATCGATTCTGCGTTATTTAAGCTTTTTAAACGAGAAATCCATTTTTTGTAGAAATCACAATATCCATGAACTATAATTCATGCATTTTTTTTAGAGCAAATATATGACAATTGCGATAGCTTCTATAATACTTATTATAGATCACATCTAAGAGCACAATGCGAATCTATGGTCGATTCTGCGTTTATTATGCTTTTTAAATTAGAAATCCATTTTTTGTAGAAATCGCAAAATCCATGAACTATAATTCATGCATTTTTTTTAGAGCAAATATATGACAATTGCGATAGCTTCTATAATACTTATTATAGATCAATTCTAAGTGCACAATGCGAATCTATGATCGATTCTGCGTTATTTAAGCATTTTAAAAGAGGAAGCCATTTTTTGAAGAAATCGCAAAATCCATGAACTATAATTCATGCATTTTATTTAGAGCAAATATATGGCAATTGCGATAGCTCCTATAATACTTATTATAGATCAATTCTAAGAGCACAATGCGAATCTATGGTCGATTCTGCGTTTATTATGCTTTTTAAATGAGAAATCCATTTTTTGTAGAAATCGCAAAATCCATGAACTATAATTCATGCATTTTTTTTAGAGCAAATATATGACAATTGCGATAGCTCCTATAATACTTAATATAGATCAATTCTAAGAGCGTAATGCGAATCTATGGTCGATTCTGCGTTATTTAAGCTTTTTAAACGAGAAATCCATTTTTTGTAGAAATCGCAAAATCCATGAACTATAATTCATGCATTTTTTTTAGAGAAAATATATGACAATTGCGATAGCTCCTATAATACTTATTATAGATCAATTCTAAGAGCACAATGCGAATCTATGGTCGATTCTGCGTTTATTATGCTTTTTAAATGAGAAATCCATTTTTTGTAGAAATCGCAAAATCCATGAACTATAATTCATGCATTTTTTTTAGAGCAAATATATGACAATTGCGATAGCTCCTATAATACTTATTATAGATGAATTCTAAGAGCACAATGCAAATCTATGGTCGATTCTGCGTTATTTAAGCTTTTTAAACGAGAAATCAATTTTTTGTAGAAATCGCAAAATCCATGAACTATAATTCATGCATTTTTTTTAGAGCAAATATATGACAATTACGATAGCTCCTATAATACTTATTATAGATCACATCTAAGAGCACAATGCGAATCTATGGTCGATTCTGCGTTTATTATGCTTTTTAAATTAGAAATCCATTTTTTGTAGAAATCGCAAAATCCATGAACTATAATTCATGCATTTTTTTTAGAGCAAATATATGACAATTGCGATAGCTTCTATAATACTTATTATAGATCAATTCTAAGTGCACAATGCGAATCTATGATCGATTCTGCGTTATTTAAGCATTTTAAAAGAGGAAGCCATTTTTTGAAGAAATCGCAAAATCCATGAACTATAATTCATGCATTTTTTTTAGAGCAAATATATGACAATTGCGATAGCTCCTATAATACTTATTATAGATCAATTCTAAGAGCACAATGCGAATCTATGTTCGATTCTGCGTTTATTATGCTTTTTAAATGAGAAATCCATTTGTTGTAGAAATCGCAAAATCCATGAACTATAACTCATGCATTTCTTTTCGAGCAAATATATGACAATTGCGATAGCTCCTATAATACTTATTATAGATCAATTCTAAGAGCATAATGCGAATCTATGGTCGATTCTGCGTTTATTATGCTTTTTAAATGAGAAATCCATTTTTTGTATAAATCGCAAAATCCATGAACTATAATTCATGCATTTTTTTTAGAGCAAATATATGACAATTACGATAGCTCCTATAATACTTATTATAGATCAATTCTAAGAGCACAATGCGAATCTATGGTCGATTCTGCGTTTATTATGCTTTTTTAATGAGAAATCCATTTTTTGTAGAAATCGCAAAATCCATAAACTATAATTCATGCATTTTTTTTAGAGAAAATATATGACAATTGCGATAGCTCCTATAATACTTATTATAGATCAATTCTAAGAGCGTAATGCGAATCTATGGTCGATTCTGCGTTATTTAAGCTTTTTAAACGAAAAATCCATTTTTTGTAGAAATCGCAAAATCCATGAACTATAATTCATGCATTTTTTTTAGAGAAAATATATGACAATTGCGATAGCTCCTATAATACTTATTATAGATCAATTCTAAGAGCACAATGCGAATCTATGGTCGATTCTGGGTTATTTAAGCTTTATAAACGAGAAATCAATTTTTTGTAGAAATCGCAAAATCCATGAACTATAATTCATGCATTTTTTTTAGAGCAAATATATGACAATTGCGATAGCTCCTATAATACTTATTATAGATCAATTCTAAGAGCACAATGCGAATCTATGGTCGATTCTGCGTTTATTATGCTTTTTAAATGAGAAATCCATTTTTTGTAGAAATCGCAAAATCCATGAACTATAATTCATGCATTTTTTTTAGAGCAAATATATGACAATTGCGATAGCTCCTATAATACTTATTATAGATCAATTCTAAGAGCACAATGCAAATCTATGGTCGATTCTGCGTTATTTAAGCTTTTTAAACGAGAAATCAATTTTTTGTAGAAATCGCAAAATCCATGAACTATAATTCATGCATTTTTTTTAGAGCAAATATATGACAATTACGATAGCTCCTATCATACTTATTATAGATCAATTCTAAGTGCACAATGCGAATCTATGGTCGATTCTGCGTTATTTAAGCTTTTTAAACGAGAAATCCATTTTTTGTAGAAATCGCAAAATCCATGAACTATAATTCATGCATTTGTTTTAGAGAAAATATATGACAATTGCGATAGCTCCTATAATACTTACTATAGATCAATTCTAAGTGCACAATGCGAATCTATGATCGATTCTGCGTTATTTAAGCTTTTTAAACGAGAAATCCATTTTTTGTAGAAATCACAATATCCATGAACTATAATTCATGCATTTTTTTTAGAGCAAATATATGACAATTGCGATAGCTTCTATAATACTTATTATAGATCACATCTAAGAGCACAATGCGAATCTATGGTCGATTCTGCGTTTATTATGCTTTTTAAATTAGAAATCCATTTTTTGTAGAAATCGCAAAATCCATGAACTATAATTCATGCATTTTTTTTAGAGCAAATATATGACAATTGCGATAGCTTCTATAATACTTATTATAGATCAATTCTAAGTGCACAATGCGAATCTATGATCGATTCTGCGTTATTTAAGCATTTTAAAAGAGGAAGCCATTTTTTGAAGAAATCGCAAAATCCATGAACTATAATTCATGCATTTTATTTAGAGCAAATATATGGCAATTGCGATAGCTCCTATAATACTTATTATAGATCAATTCTAAGAGCACAATGCGAATCTATGGTCGATTCTGCGTTTATTATGCTTTTTAAATGAGAAATCCATTTTTTGTAGAAATCGCAAAATCCATGAACTATAATTCATGCATTTTTTTTAGAGCAAATATATGACAATTGCGATAGCTCCTATAATACTTAATATAGATCAATTCTAAGAGCGTAATGCGAATCTATGGTCGATTCTGCGTTATTTAAGCTTTTTAAACGAGAAATCCATTTTTTGTAGAAATCGCAAAATCCATGAACTATAATTCATGCATTTTTTTTAGAGAAAATATATGACAATTGCGATAGCTCCTATAATACTTATTATAGATCAATTCTAAGAGCACA
The DNA here is from genome assembly GCA_036971475.1 of Prosapia bicincta. Lineage (NCBI taxonomy): Eukaryota > Metazoa > Arthropoda > Insecta > Hemiptera > Cercopidae > Prosapia > Prosapia bicincta. The sequence continues at coordinate 95,280,415 of JBAIZL010000010.1, forward strand.
ATGCGAATCTATGGTCGATTCTGCGTTTATTATGCTTTTTAAATGAGAAATCCATTTTTTGTAGAAATCGCAAAATCCATGAACTATAATTCATGCATTTTTTTTAGAGCAAATATATGACAATTGCGATAGCTCCTATAATACTTATTATAGATGAATTCTAAGAGCACAATGCAAATCTATGGTCGATTCTGCGTTATTTAAGCTTTTTAAACGAGAAATCAATTTTTTGTAGAAATCGCAAAATCCATGAACTATAATTCATGCATTTTTTTTAGAGCAAATATATGACAATTACGATAGCTCCTATAATACTTATTATAGATCAATTCTCAGTGCACAATGCGAATCTATGGTCGATTCTGCGTTTATTATGCTTTTTAAATGAGAAATCCATTTTTTGTAGAAATCGCAAAATCCATAAACTATAATTCACGCATTTTTTTTAGTGGAAATATATGACAATTGCGATAGCTCCTATAATACTTATTATAGATCAATTCTAAGAGCACAATGCGAATCTATGGTCGATTCTGCGTTTATTATGCTTTTTAAATGAGAAATCCATTTTTTGTAGAAATCGCAAAATCCATGAACTATAATTCATGCATTTTTCTTAGAGCAAATATATGACAATTGCGATAGCTCCTATAATACTTATTATAGATCAATTCTAAGAGCACAATGCGAATCTATGGTCGATTCTGCGTTATTTAACTTTTTAAATGAGAAATCCATTTTTTGTAGAAATCGCAAAATCCATGAACTATAATTCATGCATTTTTTTTAGAGAAAATATATGACAATTGCGATAGCTTCTATAATACTTATTATAGATCAATTCTAAGTGCACAATGCGAATCTATGATCAATTCTGCGTTATTTAAGCTTTTTAAACGAGAAATCCATTTTTTGAAGAAATCGCAAAATCCATGAACTATAATTCATGCATTTTTTTTAGAGCAAATATATGACAATTGCGATAGCTCCTATAATACTTATTATAGATCAATTCTAAGAGCACAATGCGAATCTATGGTCGATTCTGCGTTTATTATGCTTTTTAAATGAGAAATCCATTTGTTGTAGAAATCGCAAAATCCATGAACTATAATTCATGCATTTCTTTTCGAGCAAATATATGACAATTGCGATAGCTCCTATAATACTTATTATAGATCAATTCTAAGAGCACAATGCGAATCTATGGTCGATTCTGCGTTTATTATGCTTTTTAAATGAGAAATCCATTTTTTGTATAAATCGCAAAATCCATGAACTATAATTCATGCATTTTTTTTAGAGCAAATATATGACAATTACGATAGCTCCTATAATACTTATTATAGATCAATTCTAAGAGCACAATGCGAATCTATGGTCGATTCTGCGTTTATTATGCTTTTTAAATGAGAAATCCATTTTTTGTAGAAATCGCAAAATCCATGAACTATAATTCATGCATTTTTTTTAGAGCAAATATATGACAATTGCGATAGCTCCTATAATACTTATTATAGATGAATTCTAAGAGCACAATGCAAATCTATGGTCGATTCTGCGTTATTTATGCTTTTTAAACGAGAAATCAATTTTTTGTAGAAATCGCAAAATCCATGAACTATAATTCATGCATTTTTTTTAGAGCAAATATATGACAATTACGATAGCTCCTATCATACTTATTATAGATCAATTCTAAGTGCACAATGCGAATCTATGGTCGATTCTGCGTTATTTAAGCTTTTTAAAGGAGAAATCCATTTTTTGTAGAAATCGCAAAATCCATGAACTATAATTCATGCATTTTTTTTAGAGCAAATATATGACAATTGCGATAGCTCCTATAATACTTATTATAGATCAATTCTAAGAGCACAATGCGAATCTATGGTCGATTCTGCGTTTATTATGCTTTTTAAATGAGAAATCCATTTTTTGTAGAAATCGCAAAATCCATGAACTATAATTCATGCATTTTTTTTAGAGCAAATATATGACAATTGCGATAGCTTCTATAATACTTATTATAGATCAATTCTAAGTGCACAATGCGAATCTATGATCGATTCTGCGTTATTTAAGCTTTTTAAACGAGAAATCCATTTTTTCAAGAAATCGCAAAATCCATGAACTATAATTCATGCATTTTTTTTAGAGCAAATATATGACAATTGCGATAGCTCCTATAATACTTATTATAGATCAATTCTAAGAGCACAATGCGAATCTATGTTCGATTCTGCGTTTATTATGCTTTTTAAATGAGAAATCCATTTTTTGTAGAAATCGCAAAATCCATGAACTATAATTCATGCATTTCTTTTCGAGCAAATATATGACAATTGCGATAGCTCCTATAATACTTATTATAGATCAATTCTAAGTGCACAATGCGAATCTATGGTCGATTCTGCGTTATTTAAGCTTTTTAAATGAGAAATCCATTTTTTGTAGAAATCGCAAAAAATATGAACTATAATTCATGCATTTTTTTTAGAGAAAATATATGACGATTGCGATAGCTCCTATAATACTTATTATAGATCAGTTCTAAGAGCACAATGCGAATCTATGGTCGATTCTGCGTTTATTATGCTTTTTAAATGAGAAATCCATTTTTTGTAGAAATCGAAAAATCCATGAACTATAATTCATGCATTTTTTTTAGAGCAAATATATGACAATTGCGATAGCTCCTATAATACTTATTATAGATCAATTCTAAGAGCACAATGCGAATCTATGGTCGATTCTGCGTTATTTAACCTTTTTAAATGAGAAATCCATTTTTTGTAGAAATCGCAAAATCCATGAACTATAATTCATGAATTTTTTTTAGAGAAAATATATGACAATTGCGATAGCTCCTATAATACTTATTATAGATCAATTCTCAGTGCACAATGCGAATCTATGGTCGATTCTGCGTTTATTATGCTTTTTAAATGAGAAATCCATTTTTTGTAGAAATCGCAAAATCCATAAACTATAATTCATGCATTTTTTTTAGAGGAAATATATGACAATTGCGATAGCTCCTATAATACTTATTATAGATCAATTCTAAGAGCACAATGCGAATCTATGGTCGATTCTGCGTTTATTATGCTTTTTAAATGAGAAATCCATTTTTTGTAGAAATCGCAAAATCCATGAACTATAATTCATGCATTTTTTTTAGAGCAAATATATGACAATTGCGATAGCTTCTATAATACGTATTATAGATCAATTCTAAGTGCACAATGCGAATCTATGATCGATTCTGCGTTATTTAAGCTTTTTAAACGAGAAATCCATTTTTTGAAGAAATCGCAAAATCCATGAACTATAATTCATGAATTTTTTTTAGAGCTACACAGGGTATGCTGCCATCTAGCCGTTGTGTCTGTATCATTAAGCGTCACGGACAAGATAGAGGCGCTCACGTTGACTGGTGTATCTCTCGTCTAAGAGAGGTAATCACCGGGCCCAGGGCACTACACCAAGCACACTTTCAACGGAGTCTATGTAACTAAAGTGCTCCCAACCTGCAAGAAACGGAATAGGTTTTGCTCCCTACTCAGGCTATGCTGATTTCTAACTGTTGTGTCTGTTTCATTAAGCGCCACGTACAAGATAGAGGCGCTCACGTTGACTGGTTTATCTCTCGTCTAAGGGAGATAATCCCCCGGCCCAGGGCACTACACCAAGCACCCTTTCAATGGTGTCTATGTAACTAAAGTACTCCCTACCTGCAAGTAACGGAATAGGTTTTGCTCACTACACAGTGTATGATGCCATCTAGCCGTTGTGTCTGTCGTATTAAGCGCCACGGACAAGATAGAGGCGCTCACGTTGACTGGTTTATCTCTCGTCTAAGGGAGATAATCCCCCGGCCCAGGGCACTACACCAAGCACCCTTTCAATGGTGTCTATGTAACTAAAGTACTCCCTACCTGCAAGTAACGGAATAGGTTTTGCTCACTACACAGTGTATGATGCCATCTAGCCGTTGTGTCTGTCGTATTAAGCGCCACGGACAAGATAGAGGCGCTCACGTTGACTGGTTTATCTCTCGTCTAAGGGAGGTAATCCCCCGGCCCAGGGCACTACACCAAGCACCCTTTCAATGGTGTCTATGTAACTAAAGTACTCCCTACCTGCAAGTAACGGAATAGGTTTTGCTCACTACACAGTGTATGATGCCATCTAGCCGTTGTGTCTGTCGTATTAAGCGCCACGGACAAGATAGAAACGCTCACGTTGACTGGTTTATCTCTCGTCTAAGGGAGGTAATCCCCCGGCCCAGGGCACTACACCAAGCACCCTTTCAACGGTGTCTATGTAACTAAAGTACTCCCTACCTGCAAGTAACGGAATAGGTTTTGCTCACTACACAGTGTATGCTGCCATCTAGCTGTTGTGTCTGTCTCATTAGGCGCCACGGACAAGATAGAGGCGCACACGTTAACTGATTTATCTCTCATCTAAGGAAGATAATCCCCCGGCCCAGGGCACTACACCGAGCACCCTTTCAAACTTTGTCTATGTAACAAAAGTACTCCCTACCTGCAAGTAACGGAATAGGTTTGGCTCACTACTCAGGGTATGCTGCCATCTAGCTGTTGTGTCAGTCTCATTAAGCGTCACGGACAAGATAGTAGTGCTCACGTTGACTTGTGTACCTCTCGTCTAAGGGAGGTAATCACCGGGCACAGGACACTACACCAACACAATTTCAACGGAGTCTATGTAACTAAAGTGCTCCCAACCTGCAAGAAACGGAATAGGTTTTGCTCCCTACTCAGGCTATGCTGATTTCTAACTGTTGTGTCTGTTTCATTAAGCGCCACGTACAAGATAGAGGCGCTCACGTTGACTGGTTTATCTCTCGTCTAAGGGAGGTAATCACCGGGCACAGGGCACTACACCAAGCACCCTTTCAACGGTGTCTATGTAACTAAAGTACTCCCTACCTGCAAGTAACGGAATAGGTTTTGCTCACTACTCAGGGTATGCTGCCATCTAGCTGTTGTGTCTGTCTCATTAGGCGCCACGGACAAGATAGAGGCGCTCACATTGACTGGTTTATCTCTTGTCTAAGGGAGGTATTCCCCCGGCCCAGGGCACTACACCAAGCACCCTTTCAACGGTGTCTATGTAAGTAAAGTACTCCCTACCTGCAAGTAACGGAATAGGTTTTGCTCACTACACAGTGTATGCTGCCATCTAGCTGTTGTGTCTATCTCATTAAGCGCCACGGACAAGATAGAGGCGCTCACGTTGACTGGTTTATCTCTCGTCTAAGGGAGGTATTCCCCCGGCCCAGGGCACTACACCAAGCACCCTTTCAACGGTGTCTATGTAACTAAAGTACTCCCTACCTGCAAGTAACGGAATAGGTTTTGCTCACTACACAGTGTATGCTGCCATCTAGCTGTTGTGTCTATCTCATTAAGCGCCACGGACAAGATAGAGGCGCTCACGTTGACTGGTTTATCTCTTGTCTAAGGGAGGTAATCCCCCGGCCCAGGGCACTACACCAAGCACCCTTACAACGGTGTCTATGTAAGTAAAGTACTGCCTACATGCAAGAAACGGAATAGGTTTTGCTCACTACTCAGGGTATGCTGCATTCTAGCTGTTGTGTCTGTCTCATTAAGCGCCACGGACAAGATAGAGGCGCTCACGTTGACTGGTTTATCTCTCGTCTAAGGGAGGTAATCCCCCGGCCCAGGGCACTACACCGAGCACCCTTTCAACGGTGTCTATGTAACAAAAGTACTCCCTACCTGCAAGTAACGGAATAGGTTTTGCTCACTACACAGTGTATGCTGCCATCTAGCCGTTGTGTCTGTCTTATTAAGCGCCACGGACAAGATAGAGACGCACACGTTGACTGGTTTATCTCTCGTCTAAGGGAGGTAATCCCCGGGCCCAGTGCACTACACCAAGCACCCTTTAAATGGTGTCTATGTAACAAAAGTACTCCCTACCTGCAAGTAACGGAATAGGTTTTGCTCACTACTCAGGGTATGCTGCCATCTAGCTGATGTGTCTGTCTCATTAGGCGCCACGGACAAGATAGAGGCGCACACGTTGACTGGTTTATCTCTCGTCTAAGGAAGATAATCCCCCGGCCCAGGGCACTACACCGAGCACCCTTTCAACGGTGTCTATGTAACTAAAGTACTCCCTACCTGCAAGAAACGGAATAGGTTTTGCTCACTACTCAGGGTATGCTGCCATCTAGCTGTTGTGTCTGTCTCATTAGGCGCCACGGACAAGAGAGAGGCGCTCACATTGACTGGTTTATCTCTCGTCTAAGGAAGATAATCCCCCGGCCCAGTGCACTACACCAAGCACCCTTTAAATGGTGTCTATGTAACTAAAGTACTCCCTACCTGCAAGAAACGGAATAGGTTTTGCTCACTACTCAGGGTATGCTGCCATCTAGCTGTTGTGTCTGTCTCATTAGGCGCCACGGACAAGATAGAGGCGCACACGTTGACTGGTTTATCTCTCGTCTAAGGAAGATAATCCCCTGGCCCAGGACACTACACCGAGCACCCTTTCAACGGTGTCTATGTAACAAAAGTACTCCCTACCTGCAAGTAACGGAATAGGTTTTGCTCACTACTCAGGGTATGCTGCCATCTAGCTGTTGTGTCTGTCTCATTAGGCGCCACGGACAAGATAGAGGCGCTCACATTGACTGGTTTATCTCTCGTCTAAGGAAGATAATCCCCCGGCCCAGTGCACTACACCAAGCACCCTTTAAATGGTGTCTATGTAACTAAAGTACTCCCTACCTGCAAGAAACGGAATAGGTTTTGCTCACTACTCAGGGTATGCTGCCATCTAGCTGTTGTGTCTGTCTCATTAGGCGCCACGGACAAGATAGAGGCGCTCACGTTGACTGGTTTATCTCTCGTGTAAGGGAGGTAATCCCCCGGCCCAGGGCACTACACCGAGCACAATTTCAACGGTGTCTATGTAACTAAAGTACTCCCTACCTGCAAGAAACGGAATAGGTTTTGCTCACTACTCAGGGTATGCTGCATTCTAGCTGTTGTGTCTGTCTCATTAAGCGCCAAGGACAAGATAGAGGCGCTCACATTGACTGGTTTATCTCTCGTCTAAGGGAGGTAATCCCCGGGCCCAGGGCACTACACCGAGCACCCTTTCAACGGTGTCTATGTAACTAAAGTGCTCCCAACCTGCAAGTAACGGAATAGGTTTTGCTCACTACTCAGGGTATGCTGCCATCTAGCTGTTGTGTCTGTCTCATTAGGCGCCACGGACAAGATAGAGGCGCTCACATTGACTGGTTTATCTCTCGTCTAAGGGAGGTATTACCCCGGCCCAGGGCACTACACCGAGCACCCTTTCAACAGTGTCTATGTAACTAAAGTACTCTTTACCTGCAAGAAACGGAATATGTTTTGCTCACTACTCAGGGTATGCTGCCATCTAGCTGTTGTGTCTGATTCATAAGACGCCACGGACAAGATAGAGGCGCTCACATTGACTGGTTTATCTCTCGTCTAAGGGAGGTAATCCCCCGGCCCAGGGCACTACACCGAGCACCCTTTCAACGGTGTCTATGTAACTAAAGTACTCTTTACCTGCAAGAAACGGAATAGGTTTTGCTCACTACGCAGGGTATGCTGCAGTCAGCTGTGGTATCTGTTTCATTAGGCGCCCCGGACAAGATTGAGGCTCAAACGTTAACTGGTTTATCGCTCGTCTAAGGGAGTTAATCCCCGGGCCCAGGGCACTACACCGAGCACCCTTTCAACGGTGTCTATGTAACAAAAGTACTCCCTACCTGCAAGTATCGGAATAGGTTTTGCTCACTACACAGTGTATGCTGCCATCTAGCTGTTGTGTCTGTCTCATTAGGCGCCACGGACAAGATAGAGACGCACACGTTGACTGATTTATCTCTCGTCTAAGGAAGATAATCCCCCGGCCCAGGGCACTACACCGAGCACCCTTTCAACGGTGTCTATGTAACAAAAGTACTCCCTACCTGCAAGTAACGGAATAGGTTTTGCTCACTACACAGTGTATGCTGCCATCTAGCTGTTGTGTCTGTCTCATTAGGCGCCACGGACAAGATAGAGACGCACACATTGACTGATTTATCTCTCGTCTAAGGAAGATAATCCCCCGGCCCAGGGCACTATACCGAGCACCCTTTCAACGGTGTCTATGTAACAAAAGTACTCCCTACCTGCAAGTAACGGAATAGGTTTTGCTCACTACACAGTGTATGCTGCCATCTAGCTGTTGTGTCTGTCTCATTAAGCGCCACGGACAAGATAGAGACGCACACGTTGACTGATTTATCTCTCGTCTAAGGAAGATAATCCCCCGGCCCAGGGCACTACACCGAGCACCCTTTCAACGGTGTCTATGTACCAAAAGTACTCCCTACCTGCAAGTATCGGAATAGGTTTTGCTCACTACACAGTGTATGCTGCCATCTAGCTGTTGTGTCTGTCTCATTAAGCGCCACGGACAAGATAGAGACGCACACGTTGACTGGTTTATCTCTCGTCTAAGGGAGGTAATCCCCCGGCCCAGGGCACTACACCAAGCACCCTTTCAACGGTGTCTATGTAACTAAAGTACTCCCTACCTGCAAGAAACGGAATATGTTTTGCTCACTACACAGTGTATGCTGCCATCTAGCTGTTGTGTCTGTCTCATTAAGCGCCACGGATGAGATAGTGGTGCTCACGTTGACTTGTGTACCTCTCGTCTAAGGGAGATAATCCCCCGGCCCAGGGCACTACACCGAGCACCCTTTCAACGGTGTCTATGTAACTAAAGTACTCCCTACCTGCAAGTAACGGAATAGGTTTTGCTCACTACACAGTGTATGCTGCCATCTAGCCGTTGTGTCTGTCTCATTAAGCGCCACGGACAAGATAGAGACGCACACGTTGACTGGTTTATCTCTCGTCTAAGGGAGGTAATCCCCCGGCCCAGGGCACTACACCAAGCACCCTTTCAACGGTGTCTATGTAACTAAAGTACTCCCTACCTGCAAGTAACGGAATAGGTTTTGCTCACTACACAGTGTATGCTGCCATCTAGCCGTTGTGTCTGTCGTATTAAGCGCCACGGACAAGATAGAGGCGCTTACGTTGACTGGTTTATCTCTCGTCTAAGGAAGATAATCCCCCGGCCCAGGGCACTACACCGAGCACCCTTTCAACGGTGTCTATGTAACAAAAGTACTCCCTACCTGCAAGTAACGGAATAGGTTTTGCTCACTACACAGTGTATGCTGCCATCTAGCTGTTGTGTCTGTCTCATTAAGCGCCACGGACAAGATAGAGGCGCTTACGTTGACTGGTTTATCTCTCGTCTAAGGAAGATAATCCCCCGGCCCAGGGCACTACACCGAGCACCCTTTCAACCGTGTCTATGTAACAAAAGTACTCCCTACCTGCAAGTAACGGAATAGGTTTTGCTCACTACACAGTGTATGCTGCCATCTAGCTGTTGTGTCTGTCTCATTAGGCGCCACGGACAAGATAGAGACGCACACGTTGACTGATTTATCTCTCGTCTAAGGAAGATAATCCCCCGGCCCAGGGCACTACACCGAGCACCCTTTCAACGGTGTCTATGTAACAAAAGTACTCCCTACCTGCAAGTAACGGAATAGGTTTTGCTCACTACACAGTGTATGCTGCCATCTAGCTGTTGTGTCTGTCTCATTAGGCGCCACGGACAAGATAGAGGCGCACACGTTGACTGATTTATCTCTCGTCTAAGGAAGATAATCCCCCGGCCCAGGGCACTACACCGAGCACCCTTTCAACGGTGTCTATGTACCAAAAGTACTCCCTACCTGCAAGAAACGGAATAGGTTTTGCTCACTACACAGTGTATGCTGCCATCTAGCTGTTGTGTCTGTCTCATTAAGCGCCACGGACAAGATAGAGACGCACACGTTGACTGGTTTATCTCTCGTCTAAGGGAGGTAATCCCCGGGCCCAGTGCACTACACCAAGCACCCTTTCAACGGTGTCTATGTAACTAAAGTACTCCCTACCTGCAAGAAACGGAATAGGTTTTGCTCACTACACAGGGTATGCTGCCATCTAGCTGTTGTGTCTGTCTCATTAAGCGCCACGGACAAGATAGAGGCGCTCACATTGACTGGTTTATCTCTCGTCTAAGGGAGGTAATCCCCCGGCCCAGTGCACTACACCGAGCACCCTTTAAATGGTGTCTACGTAACTAAAGTACTCCCTACCTGCAAGAAACGGAATATGTTTTGCTCACTACACAGTGTAAGCTGCATCTAGCTGTGTTATCTGTTTCATTAGGCGCCACGGACAAGATAGAGGCGCTCACGATGACTGGTTTATCTCTCGTGTAAGAGAGGTAATCACCGGGCACAGGACACTACACCGAAGAACCTTTTCAACGGTGTCTATGTAAGTAAAGTACTCCCTACATGCAAGAAACGGAATAGGTTTTGCTCACTACTCAGGGTATGCTGCCATCTAGCTGTTGTGTCTGTCTCATTAAGCGCCACGGACAAGATAGAGGCGCTCACATTGACTGATTTATCTCTCGTCTAAGGGAGGTAATCACCCGGCCCAGGGCACTACACCGAGCACCCTTTCAACGGTGTCTATGTAACTAAAGTACTCCCTACCTGCAAGAAACGGAATAGGTTTTGCTCACTACGCAGGGTATGCTGCCATCTAGCTGTTGTGTCTGTCTCATTAAGCGCCACGGACAAGATAGAGGCGCTCACATTGACTGGTTTATCTCTCGTCTAAGGGAGGTAATCCCCCGGCCCAGGGCACTACACCGAGCACCCTTTAAATGGTGTCTATGTAACTAAAGTACTCCCTACCTGCAAGAAACGGAATAGGTTTTGCTCACTACTCAGGGTATGCTGCCATCTAGCTGTTGTGTCTGTCTCATTAAGCGCCACGGACAAGATAGAGGCGCTCACATTGACTGGTTTATCTCTCGTCTAAGGGAGGTAATCCCCCGGCCCAGGGCACTACACCAAGCACCCTTTAAATGGTGTCTATGTAACTAAAGTACTCCCTACCTGCAAGAAACGGAATAGGTTTTGCTCACTACGCAGGGTATGCTGCCATCTAGCTGTTGTGTCTGTCTCATTAAGCGCCACGGACAAGATAGAGGCGCTCACATTGACTGGTTTATCTCTCGTCTAAGGGAGGTAATCCCCCGGCCCAGGGCACTACACCGAGCACCCTTTAAATGGTGTCTATGTAACTAAAGTACTCCCTACCTGCAAGAAACGGAATAGGTTTTGCTCACTACGCAGGGTATGCTGCCATCTAGCTGTTGTGTCTGTCTCTTTAAGCGCCACGGACAAGATAGAGGCGCTCACATTGACTGGTTTATCTCTCGTCTAAGGGAGGTAATCCCCCGGCCCAGGGCACTACACCGAGCACCCTATAAATGGTGTCTATGTAACTAAAGTACTCCCTACCTGCAAGAAACGGAATAGGTTTTGCTCACTACTCAGGGTATGCTGCCATCTAGCTGTTGTGTCTGTCTCATTAAGCGCCACGGACAAGATAGAGGCGCACACGTTGACTGGTTTATCTCTCGTCTAAGGGAGGTAATCCCCCGGCCCAGGACACTACACCGAGCACCCTTTCAACGGAGTCTATGTAACTAAAGTGCTCCCAACCTGCAAGTAACGGAATAGGTTTTGCTCACTACACAGGATATGCTGCCATCTAGCTGTTGTGTCTGTCTCATTAAGCGCCACGGACAAGATAGAGGCGCACACGTTAACTGATTTATCTCTCGTCTAAGGAAGGTAATCCCCGGGCCCAGGACACTACACCGAGCACCCTTTCAACGGAGTCTATGTAACTAAAGTGCTCCCAACCTGCAAGTAACGGAATAGGTTTTGCTCACTACGCAGGGTATGCTGCCATCTAGCTGTTGTGTCTGTCTCATTAAGCGCCACGGACAAGATAGAGGCGCTCACGTTGACTGGTTTATCTCTCGTCTAAGGAAGGTAATCCCCCGGCCCAGTGCACTACACCGAGCACCCTTTCAACGGAGTCTATGTAACTAAAGTGCTCCCAACCTGCAAGTAATGGAATAGGTTTTGCTCACTACACAGGGTATGCTGCCATCTAGCTGTTGTGTCTGTCTCATTAAGCGCCACGGACAAGATAGAGGCGCTCACATTGACTGGTTTATCTCTCGTCTAAGTAAGATAATCCCCCGGCCCAGGGCACTACACCGAGCACCCTTTCAACGGTGTCTATGTAACTAAAGTGCTCCCAACCTGCAAGTAACGGAATAGGTTTTGCTCACTACTCAGGGTATGCTGCCATCTAGCTGTTGTGTCTGATTCATAAGACGCCACGGACAAGATAGAGGCGCTCACATTGACTGGTTTATCTCTCGTCTAAGGAAGATAATCCCCCGGGCCCAGGGCACTACACCGAGCACCCTTTCAACGGTGTCTATGTAACAAAAGTACTCCCTACCTGCAAGAAACGGAATAGGTTTTGCTCACTACTCAGGGTATGCTGCCATCTAGCTGTTGTGTCTGTCTCATTAGGCGCCACGGACAAGATAGAGACGCACACGTTGACTGGTTTATCTCTCGTCTAAGGAAGATAATCCCCCGGCCCAGGGCACTACACCAAGCACCCTTACAACGGTGTCTATGTAACTAAAGTACTCCCTACCTGCAAGAAACGGAATAGGTTTTGCTCACTACACAGTGTATGCTGCCATCTAGCTGTTGTGTCTGTCTCATTAAGCGCCACGGACAAGATAGAGGCGCTCACATTGACTGGTTTATCTCTCGTCTAAGGAAGATAATCCCCCGGCCCAGGGCACTACACCGAGCACCCTTTCAACGGTGTCTATGTACCAAAAGTACTCCCTACCTGCAAGAAACGAAATATGTTTTGCTCACTACACAGGGTATGCTGCCATCTAGCTGTTGTGTCTGTCTCATTAGGCGCCACGGACAAGATAGAGACGCACACGTTGACTGATTTATCTCTCGTCTAAGGAAGATAATCCCCCGGCCCAGGACACTACACCGAGCACCCTTTCAACGGTGTCTATGTACCAAAAGTACTCCCTACCTGCAAGTATCGGAATAGGTTTTGCTTACTACACAGGGTATGCTGCCATCTAGCTGTTGTGTCTGTCTCATTAGGCGCCACGGACCAGATAGAGGCGCTCACATTGACTGGTTTATCTCTCGTCTAAGGAAGATAATCCCCCGGCCCAGGGCACTACACCGAGCACCCTTTCAACGGTGTCTATGTAACAAAAGTACTCCCTACCTGCAAGAAACGGAATAGGTTTTGCTCACTACTCAGGGTATGCTGCCATCTAGCTGTTGTGTCTGTCTCATTAAGCGCCACGGACAAGATAGAGGCGCTTACGTTGACTGGTTTATCTCTCGTCTAAGGAAGATAATCCCCCGGCCCAGGGCACTACACGGAGCAACCTTTCAACGGTGTCTATGTACCAAAAGTACTCCCTACCTGCAAGAAACGGAATAGGTTTTGCTCACTACACAGGGTATGCTGCCATCTAGCTGTTGTGTCTGTCTCATTAGGCGCCACGGACAAGATAGAGGCGCTCACGTTGACTGGTTTATCTCTCGTCTAAGGAAGATAATCCCCCGGCCCAGGGCACTACACCGAGCACCCTTTCAACGGTGTCTATGTAACAAAAGTACTCCCTACCTGCAAGAAACGGAATAGGTTTTGCTCACTACTCAGGGTATGCTGCCATCTAGCTGTTGTGTCTGTCTCATTAAGCGCCACGGACAAGATAGATGCGCTTACGTTGACTGGTTTATCTCTCGTCTAAGGAAGATAATCCCCCGGCCCAGGGCACTACACCGAGCACCCTTTCAACGGTGTCTATGTACCAAAAGTACTCCCTACCTGCAAGAAACGGAATAGGTTTTGCTCACTACTCAGGGTATGCTGCCATCTAGCTGTTGTGTCTGTCTCATTAAGCGCCACGGACAAGATAGATGCGCTTACGTTGACTGGTTTATCTCTCGTCTAAGGAAGATAATCCCCCGGCCCAGGGCACTACACCGAGCACCCTTTCAACGGTGTCTATGTAACAAAAGTACTCCCTACCTGCAAGAAACGGAATAGGTTTTGCTCACTACTCAGGGTATGCTGCCATCTAGCTGTTGTGTCTGTCTCATTAAGCGCCACGGACAAGATAGATGCGCTTACGTTGACTGGTTTATCTCTCGTCTAAGGAAGATAATCCCCCGGCCCAGGGCACTACACCGAGCACCCTTTCAACGGTGTCTATGTACCAAAAGTACTCCCTACCTGCAAGAAACGGAATAGGTTTTGCTCACTACTCAGGGTATGCTGCCATCTAGCTGTTGTGTCTGTCTCATTAAGCGCCACGGACAAAATAGAGGCGCTCACATTGACTGGTTTATCTCTCGTCTAAGGGAGGTAATCCCCCGGCCCAGGGCACTACACCGAGCACCCTTACAACGGTGTCTATGTAACTAAAGTACTCCCTACCTGCAAGAAACGGAATAGGTTTTGCTCACTACTCAGGGTATGCTGCCATCTAGCTGTTGTGTCTGTCTCATTAAGCGCCACGGACAAGATAGAGGCGCTCACATTGACTGGTTTATCTCTCGTCTAAGGGAGGTAATCCCCCGGCCCAGGGCACTACACCGAGCACCCTTTCAACGGTGTCTATGTAACTAAAGTACTCCCTACCTGCAAGAAACGGAATAGGTTTTGCTCACTACTCAGGGTATGCTGCCATCTAGCTGTTGTGTCTGTCTCATTAAGCGCCACGGACAAGATAGAGGCGCTCACATTGACTGGTTTATCTCTCGTCTAAGGGAGGTAATCCCCCGGCCCAGGGCACTACACCAAGCACCCTTTAAATGGTGTCTATGTACCAAAAGTACTCCCTACCTGCAAGAAACGGAATATGTTTTGCTCACTACACAGTGTAAGCTGCCATCTAGCTGTGTTATCTGTTTCATTAGGCGCCACGGACAAGATAGAGGCGCTCACGTTGACTGGTTTATCTCTCGTGTAAGAGAGGTAATCACCGGGCACAGGACACTACACCGAAGAACCTTTTCAACGGTGTCTATGTACCAAAAGTACTCCCTACCTGCAAGTAACGGAATAGGTTTTGCTCACTACTCAGGCTATACTGCCATCTAGCTGTTGTGTCTGTCTCATTAAGCGCCACGGACAAGATAGAGGCGCTCACATTGACTGATTTATCTCTCGTCTAAGGGAGGTAATCCCCGGGCCCAGGGCACTACACCGAGCACCCTTACAACTGTGTCTATGTAACTAAAATACTCCCTACCTGCAAGTAACGGAATAGGTTTTGCTCACTACTCAGGGTATGCTGCATTCTAGCTGTTGTGTCTGTCTCATTAGGCGCCACGGACAAGATAGAGGCGCACACGTTGACTGGTTTATCTCTCGTCTAAGGAAGATAATCCCCCGGCCCAGGGCACTACACCGAGCACCCTTTCAACGGTGTCTATGTACCAAAAGTACTCCCTACCTGCAAGTATCGGAATAGGTTTTGCTCACTACTCAGGGTATGCTGCCATCTAGCTGTTGTGTCTGTCTCATTAAGCGCCACGGACAAGATAGAGGCGCACACGTTGACTGGTTTATCTCTCGTCTAAGGGAGGTATTCCCCCGGCCCAGGACACTACACCGAGCACCCTTTCAACGGAGTCTATGTAACTAAAGTACTCCCTACATGCAAGTAACGGAATAGGTTTTGCTCACTACTCAGGGTATGCTGCCATCTAGCTGTTGTGTCTGTCTCATTAAGCGCCACGGACAAGATAGAGGCGCTCACATTGACTGGTTTATCTCTCGTCTAAGGGAGGTATTCCCCCGGCCCAGGGCACTACACCAAGCACCCTTTCAACGGTGTCTATGTAACTAAAGTACTCCCTACCTGCAAGTAACGGAATAGGTTTTGCTCACTACACAGTGTATGATGCCATCTAGCTGTTGTGTCTGTCTCATTAAGCGCCACGGACAAGATAGAGGCGCTCACATTGACTGGTTTATCTCTCGTCTAAGGGAGGTAATCCCCCGGCCCAGGGCACTACACCGAGCACCCTTTCAACGGTGTCTATGTAACAAAAGTACTCCCTACCTGCAAGTAACGGAATAGGTTTTGCTCACTACACAGTGTATGCTGCCATCTAGCTGTTGTGTCTGTCTCATTAAGCGCCACGGACAAGATAGAGGCGCTCACATTGACTGGTTTATCTCTCGTCTAAGGGAGGTATTACCCCGGCCCAGGGCACTACACCGAGCACCCTTACAACGGTGTCTATGTAACTAAAGTACTCCCTACCTGCAAGTAACGGAATATTTTTTGCTCACTACACAGTGTATGCTGCCATCTAGCCGTTGTGTCTGTCTTATTAAGCGCCACGGACAAGATAGAGGCGCTCACGTTGTATCTATTGTCTAAGAGAGGAAGAACCTGCAAGAAACCTTTCAAGTTTGAATCCCCTGTTCCATTTAATACTATATTTTAAGTTCCACTAGGATGTAGAACTTCCATTTCCGTATTACTTTAGAATTCCTTCTGTTAGTTCACACTCTTCATATGTAGGCCTACAAATTTTCAATCCTTAATGAAATACCTTTTATTCATCCACTTAAGTTCAAATACATTTTTTTAAACTTGTAATGGGGTGACACTTGATGTTAATACAGTTTTTCGAATTGTAATTTCAGTTTTTGAATTCATTGAATTAAATTTAGTTTTATATGGGAGAAAAACTTTATACAAAAGGGGTAAGGTATGCCAGATAGTTATTTCGTCCCATTTTGGGTTAAAATAACTTACATGTTATGTTACTTAATAAAATTGTAATAGCCTACTTTACTTTGAAACTTTCTGTTCATATACTTGTTAGCCAAGTATTTTAGTTTTAAAGAATATTATTGTACGTAAGTGGACCTGTACAAGCGATGCTATATACTCCTACTCTCAGAAACTTTGTGATCCTTTCCTTATTGTTCCGTAGGGCCTATATAATCTTCCACAATTCTTGTTCCTGGAGAGGGATTAGCCCCTGGCAAAGGCCTACTTCTAATGTATATGTTATTAGCCTCCATTTGTTTTTAACAATTCTTCCCTCTTTCCCAATATGTCAAATAACTAAAACTAAAAAAACATAATTGACAATCAACTGTTACAATGAAGTTTCGAAGGGGTTTTTATACCAGTGACTCCTTAATCCGGTAACTTAATCCTTTCCTCTTTCCTAATATGTCAAATAACTAAAGCTGCAAAAAAATAATTGACAATCAACTGCTACAATGAGGTCTCTAAGGGTTTTTATACCAGTGACTCCTTAATCCTTACCGAAACTGCTTCCTCCTACAAGATCTTGAGCTATCAATGCAACTGGCATTTCCGAATCTCTGCAACAAAGTAGGCTCTGTGAAAGTGCTCTACATAAAATAACTTGTGCAGAAACATTATAGTTACTAATTTAAATAAACAGACTAATCATATTGTTTCAATAACTTTTTTTATAAGGTAACAACCTGAAAATGGCAAAGTTGTCGAAACCAGGCAATAAATCGAAAAAGATTATTAATGAATGGTAATTTTTATTAAAAAAAAACCATGTCTTATATGTCAAACTTAACTTCACGTGTACTAGTAAATATGTAGTAAATGTTGCGTCACTCACTAGTAAATATGTAGTAAATGTTGCGTCACTCACTAGTAAATATGTAGTAAATGTTGCGTCACTCACTAAATAGAAGTTACAGGAATTACCAGTGGAATACGTTTACTCATGTTAAGGCGAGAATACTTCTAATGCAATGTTTTACCTAAAGCAAAGAAAGTTTTAGAAGTAAGGATAAATGGCAAAACCGTCAAATTTCTGTAGAATATATTGATAAATAAGTATGCTATGTCATAATAACTTGGATCAAATATGGTATAATTTTTAGTTTAAGCCACAAAACTTTTTATTTAGTCCTGATGTAGGCTACATTTCGATTGGAAAACAATCATCTCCAGAGGAATTACTGCAAAACTCAAGAGTCTTGACATAGATTACATGAGTCTTGACTTAGATTACAAGAGTCTTGTAGTCATTTCCTCTGAAGATGATTGGTTTACAATCGAAACGTAGCCTACATCAGGACTAAATAAAAAGTTTGTGTGGTTTAAAAGGTTTTATTTATTTATAATTAAGTGTAATTTTATAAGATTCCATTATTTAAATGTCTTAACATTTAGTAGCAGAGTATATTTTAGGCACAACTGCTCACAGATTCTTCGTGTGAACATTCAACTTCAGGAAAAAAGGAATAAAAGACACCTTGTTCTGTCAAAACACAAACAATAAAATAACTTTAATAATAGACTTGTTCCAAAGTTTTACATACGATGAGCCCACATATCATCGGTTATACACTGTATATATAGTTATGTACACAAATTTACAAAAACAAAAAAACATCTGTTACTGAACTTGTAAAAAAACTTATAAAAACTAACAACAATTGCGACAGTGAGTCAGTACTCGATCGTAGGAACTGATTTGAATCTAACAGTTCATTGTTACAATGAACCGAACGATTACTTCTCGAGAGCTGTTCACTTATAAACCGTAACACTTAAAGAGGTACAGTCACAACACCAACACACTGTAATTAACAAAGAAACCTATCTATGCAAGTCAATATTTTTAAAATTACATTAAAAATGGCATTTAGCCCTACATAATGAACAACTGGCCGTATCAGTCTTCTGATATGAAACCAACTGGAAAAATACGAAACAAATTATGCTATTGTTCGTAGATATGGTTTTACATTAGCTTATAACAGTTGTAATTGTTGAAGAAATTTACTCATGAAAATTATGACAATGGAATTAGTATAGGTGCCCTTAAAATATATATTTGGTCATTAAAACAATAAAAGGTTTGTCTTGAGAAAGAAAAGATTAATAATTTTATCAAAATATATAGCGAGGATCAGGGACTGAAGCTTCATAACAAACCTAAGTTAACGATAAAATAAGCAATATCGCTTTATATAAACAGCTTTCTAATTAAAGGGAAATTATTTG
Organism: Prosapia bicincta; assembly: GCA_036971475.1. Classification (NCBI taxonomy): domain Eukaryota; kingdom Metazoa; phylum Arthropoda; class Insecta; order Hemiptera; family Cercopidae; genus Prosapia; species Prosapia bicincta. The sequence goes on from JBAIZL010000010.1 coordinate 95,299,555, forward strand.
TATTTATTTTACTAAAAAGCAAATACTTGATAGTTAAACTTTACAAAAAAATCTGCTCTTTTAATAAATTTGGCAATAAAAACACTAAAAATTTAAAAAACCGCATATTAATAACTAGAATAAATATAAAGAACGAATATTATTTCAAAATTGGCATTTTTATAATGGCATTTTTTGAAGTAAGTTATAGTAAACTGTTTTAAAACAGACGTGGAGGAAAAGTTGTTTCCAAGGAATTACACGTTAAAGCAATTTTTATAATACTTAGTAAATGTTTACTTTTATCTGTAAAGAAAAGAAATTTGGTCCGGAAATAAATTCCCAGATTTGACCCACGTCATTAAAGCAGAAACATATCTCGCTTGATGATGGGAACGAAATACAATGCGAACTCGGCTGTGCACTAAAGCCGAGATCGAGGTGAAAGTCTCTGGGAGAATGAACGAGATGAGAAATGCGGTTTTTAGGGCACATTTTATTAAAATTTCTATTTGTAATATTTCAAATTTTATTGATAGTTTAAATGCATAATGGAAAAATCTAAAATAGGAAATTAAGTTAGGCCGCGATAACACTGGATATTTTTAGTTTAATTAGATTAGATTGTAGCACTCGAGGGAGACAGGCAGGAGGGAAAACTTTTATAGCCACTTCTAGAGATTTTAAATTGAGAAAAGCATTTAATTTTGCACAATGAGAGATTGCCTACACATTTGTTATCAGACGCGCCCAACATGGTTTTTAGTCGAAAACAATGGCTTATTATTATTATCGCTGCATTGAGATTTATTACTGTAATATTTAAATAAATTAATATAATTATTAACTGATCAAAACTAATTGATAATGACCCCTAACAATTTTCAATAAATAATATAACATAACCTACGTGTTAAAACAGTTGTTTTACAACATAACAAAATCAGCTGATATATGAAATCATATGTTATCATTTAATTCAAGGTGACTCATAGCGTAACCTGAAGGAATTTATACTGACGCGAAATTGTAGGGTTTGTTCAACCAATAAATTTTTGTTGGCTATAAAAGTTTTCACCTCAATTAAATTGGAAATCTTGATTTGTATAAAATGGAGGTTTAAAGTTTGAAATGTTATTTGGAACGAATACACGTTGAATATTAATAGAGATCACTCGAAATCTCACCACACACAGGTTTATTAATACAACCTTTATCAGTGATTGCTGATGAAGGCATCATCATCACCGAAAGTAGTCTGCGTTAATAAACTAGTTGTGAGTTTTTAGTGAGCTGTTTTAATCTTTGCCGTTATTCTCACTAGCTAAGCTCTAACTAATTTTATAATACAAGGGTTTGTTAGACATGGTTTTATCAAATTAGGCTTCATATAGCAATAATCGAGTTTAATTGCGTGACGAAAATTAACGGTTTTGTTTATTCACAAATTAGAACAATTGTATCAAGTTTCACAATGTCGGTTTTGAGATTCATTTACAAATAACACCACAAAACCATTTAAATAAACGGTTTTAAAACCATTTACTTAAATAGCACACGTAAGAATAAACTGCCATAACTAAAACAAAAATTTTCTACGTAGCAATAACAATTGGTCGAGTGTATTTATTAAATTGCTGAAAAACGTTTTTCCCAGTTCATGAAATGTTCCCTTACTACGATCTTTACACTCTTTCACTGACAATCTTTGGTAATAATAATAAACACAAATGGAATAAACTTAACAAATAATAAGTGCAAAGTTCAAGAAGAATTCTACATAAACATGTCTGTTTGTACAGATATAAATTAATTTTTCATAACAATTTAATTTACTAAGTTATAATTAGATTATATACAATACGTTTTACTATAAATACTCATACAAAATTTGCCAATTTTGTAGTTCTAAGTATATAAAATATATTTTATACATAAGTTACTGTATATAGGCCTACAAATAGCCTATATATTGTAAATCTACATAGACTAGCAGAATAGTGTTATTGTATTTTTTTGTAATCTTTGTACTATCACTTCAGAATAAGTTATCTACTATTATACTATTCTTATTTATAATGCTCTATACTTTAAAATTAAGTACATTTATTTCATATTCATATTTTACAACATTCATAATACACACGCATAAATCTGTACACAGATATTTTTTTAATGTTTACAAATTTTATGGTTTTTTAATTTTTGTAAAATCTTAAATTTTTTACTTTTTGAAATTTGCAAACAACAGACCACATAACTTCAAAAGAAATATTCTATTTATTCAAACGTGTTTCAATGAGGATGTTTCAAACTCAGTAAATTAATTTCATAATTTATATCTCGTTTATTGTAATTGTATCCACTGAAGATGTTCTCCTTACTGAAACGCGATTGGATAAATAATTTACGAGTTTGTGTTCGTTTTAATATTAATAGCTATAGAAACTTATAAGCCAAACCTTATACTGTACAAACACTAATGTCACACAGCTAGTAGACTACTGTATATACAGTATTTTAAAAAAGATATATAGAATAATTTTTAAAACCTTTCACCAGAATATCTTCTAAATGCGTTAAGGAACTAAAACAATATTTTAGTGGCATTGGAGCTGTTTATCACGAGCATGCCTTGCTGAAATATTTGGAATGAAATGTTCAAGTAAATAATAACGATTCAGGGTTATTTTATTCCTTTATACGAATCCACGGCTGCCTTCACAGTCAATCCTGCGGCCACTTTTTCAATGTCGTATTTCCTGGCCATATTTTCCATTTTAAAAATAGAAGATATCGGTATGGCCGGTGGGGGAGGCGGTATCCCCAAATTCCTCCCGTTTATGCCCGCTTGTTTCTTTACAACCGCGGACGAGGGGCTTTGCCTGTTCATGACTCCTGGTGCACTCCTTCCGGGAGACATCGGTCTCACAGTCTTGGCAGAGTCGTGGTTGACGCCGGGTTTCAACGCTGCGAGATTTCTATTTTGGACTCCCACTCCTCTGCCACGACCAGAAGACGCTATTTCGTTGCCCAGTGCTCTTGTTTTAAGTAAGTTTTTATTGTTTAAAGTAAGGTTAGGGATGGGTATTTTGAGCTGCGTCGGGGGGGAGTTGGACGGCCTGGAGGGAGAAGCGGCCAGAGGGTAATGGTTTGTAATGTTCTTTTTAAGAGAGTTTGTCAACGTTACGTGAGGTTTGGAGCCGTCCTGGACAGCTTTCATGTTCCTGATATGGACAGCAGTATCGGAGAGTGTCATCAGGTTCCACATGGAGGCGGGGATCATGGCTCTCGAGGGATCTGGAGACGCTCTGGCGCCCGACACGTCCGGACTGTTGGAAGACGCACGCCTCACGGGGCTGCTGTTCGCGTTGGAAAACTGTCGGCTTACCAAAGACTGAGCCATGTTCAGAACGTTCTGACTGGCAGAGGTCGGGCTGAAAGTGTTCCTCGAAGACTTGCCGGACAGATCGAGAGCGCCAAAGTCATCCTGTTTGCTGGATCTCTTCTCGCTTGACTGAGCAAAAGCTTGCAGCTTATCCATGGAGGATTTAATTTCCGGTTCTTGAGGTTTCTGTTTGTTGTCGTTGGATTTGCTCGCCGGTTTATTGTTGCTGGCCACTTTGGAAGACGCCATTGTCGAAGTAGGAGGGCGTTGTTGTGGAGGAGGGGCTGGGGCAGTGGTTTTCATAATCCTTACCAGAGGTATTGTCGGAAGGCGGTTTAGTATGTTATTGTTGTTCATCACTTTCTCGTTTGTTTTACAATCACTTAATTTCACTTCAGAATTTTTCAAAACTGGATTCGGTGCGTTTACCAACATTATCTCTAGAGACGGTCTTTTGTTGTCATTTTCGTGGTTGTTATTCTTTCCACTTAACATCAACAATTTTTCTTCGTCCATTTTCCGTTTTTCGGCCGCCGTTATCTTGCTCACTGTTATCGATGAAGGCGGAATGAGCTTGATCTGCTGCTGTGTCTTGCTAGTTCCGTTGTTATTAGTGCTAGTGTCTTTATGTTTGGATACACTCTTGTGTCTCACTGCTCTCATTTGCAACAGCCTTTCTTTATTTGTAGAAGACTCTCGTGATTTACTTTTTCCTCCTTCAACACTTCCATTCTGATTTGAGTTTGTTTTTGTGTCTTGCGTATTATCTTCAGAAGAATGTCCTTTGGAACTGGCGACACTTTGAACGTCTGCATCTCTCTCGTCCGTCATTTGGGAATTACGTGAATCGTCGTCGTTGTTGTCCTGAGACGGGTTGGAGTTCGTATCGTTGTCGTCGCAAACGACATAGCTTTTGTGTTTTGAAGAATGTCTCGGAGAATAATTATTGTCAATGTAATAATGCTTGGCATTTTCGTCTTGTTTAATCGCCGTAAGTTTGACTTTAAGCTTCATCAAGTCCTTCTTAGAGTCGTTCGAATGGAGTATGGTCGCTGCCGGAGGTGGCGGGTGGTCGCGTTTGTGTCTATGATGATGATGATGCTTCGCCTTCTTGTTCTTTTTCCTCACTTTAAACTCACTATGTTTCGAAACATCTTCCACCTTCTCCTTCAACGCTTTTTCATCTTCTACTTCTTGAACTGGGGAATTTTCCTCGGCTTGATCCTCTTCGATGACTTTGTCCTCCGCTGACAAGTCCTCTTCACATATTCTCAACCTGTCTTCGTCGTCGTCTTCTTCTAAGTCGTCGTTGATATCTAACTGTTGGTCTTCTTGCAAAATGAAGTCATCTGATGGTGATCTTTCAGTTTCTGCTTCTACTACGTTTGTTTCACACTCATTATCGTTTAACTCAATTACTCCATTTTGACTTTGCTGGTCTGCTTCATCATTACCATTCGTTTCTCCGTCTCCGTTCTTAACAGCTTCGTCTTCACCAATTACATTTTGTTCAGTAAAGATTTCTTCCGAACAATTTGCCTCGGCCAATAACTTTTCTTCTACAGTGTTCACTGTCGATTCTTTCAAATCACTTTTGTTACTCTTCTCTTGTGAATCATTGTCAATTATTTCACTAATTTTACATTCATTAATATCTTCTGTCTCTTCTCTAGCCTTCTTTACGGGAGGTTCTGCATCGGCGGCTTCAGCCACGTTATTCTCTTCACTCTTGTTGTCCAGTTTTCTTTTTTCGTGCACAGTTTTATCACTAATCTGTTCACCTTGCCCTGTCTTCTGTACTTCATCAGTTTCAGTAACGACTTCTGAATCTGTGGTCGGAGTCGACCCGTCACAGGTTGTCGCGTGAGCTGGAGCTGTGATTCTGTGGTTTATTGCTGAAGTGGAAATTGTTGATCTTTCCAAAATCCTGTAGTAAAATCTCATAGGCGTTACCTGAAAACAAAGATTTTTTATATTAGCTACAAATGATAAAATTTAGTATTTTTCAATACAAGTGATATATAAACAAAAACAAAATTTCAAGTGAATTTCTACTTAGGTCAACAAAGAAAAATAATATTTTAATTACTTTTTGGTTAATAATTACAATTATTATAAATAAAGTAACATAACCTATGCGTTAAAACTGCTGTTCTACAACATAACCTATAACATAAAATCAGCTGTTTTATGAAATCATAACTTATCATTTATTTTAAGCCAAATGGGACGAAATAATTATATTGCATACCTTGCTCCTTTTGTGAAAACTTTTCTCCCATATAAAACTAAAACTAATTCATTAAATTTATAAAATTGTATCATATTTTTAACAAAATATTACAGAATTAATATATTTTTTTTAAACTGTAGTAATATTAATTGTCGTAAAAAGGAAAGGAAAAGTTACTATCTGGGAAATGACTATTAAACAGGGATATAAATTTAAATTAACATAAAACTCCTTGGTGTATTATTCGCAAGTCGGTATTTTCACACACTTCCAAGTAGACACGAGTTTGGGAGTCAAAAGACCGGCCATCTCTGTAAAGAAGAAAATATTTTCGCATGTCATCTTACATTGGAAAAGCTACAGTGCCGTATATAAATTTAACTACCAAGATTGACCAATAAATACGCGTTATTAATAATGTTTTTAGTTTGAAGTATTAGGAACATTAGTTAATTCGCAAATTATAATGTTAATAATATTTAAATGCGTCAATAATAAAAGCTTCAGGTATATCCCTTAAAAATACACACTTGTTGAGTTTGGACCCTAAAGTAAGTTGATTGATTTGGGGTGGTTTTACAAACAAGTCGGTGCCCCCCTCCAGTTGTTGACGTTCTTGGCCCCCTCCGTGTCTAATATCGCTCACCTTATGATATGGAAGTATGTGTAGATGGTTTCATCATGTTAGAAATTATCCAAGTCTTCAAACATTGAAAGAATAAAGATACATCTGTAACACTGCAAAAATATTTTACCCATATAAAAGTTTAGGGATTGATTGAGAAATGAATACACAGTGGTCTGTTTTCTTACATACAAGAACTTTATTTTACACGAGATAGGCGGGGGAACTTGACTTGATAGACAATCGCACAATCTAGTAATGGTCTTTTTCCGGGGGGGGGGATTAATTTTATATTTACAATATACCTACAGACATCGATATCAGAACTTTCGCTACTCCACCGGTTCAATTTTTTGTAAGCACTGGCGTCAAAAGTGCATTCTAGAAAACGTTTCTATTAATATTTTCACGTTGAGCTCTTACAAGACAAAAATAAATCTCATAAATATTGAATGTATGGTCACCACAGAAGGACTTACTCTTTTCCAAGTAAACGTGTAGGCGACGTCCATGAGTGAGAAATTCTCTGGCAAGCACTCGTCCTCATAGATAATATCAACCTAAGAAAAACATGTGGAACTTATAAACTGTTTATTTACATATTAACCATTTCATATAATCATTCATCTAAATTATATAATTACTTTGAAAAAATAATTTCCATCTATTTTTATATTGTTATTATTAAACAATTAAAAAAACAAAAAACAACCAATATTTCAATAAACAAGTAGGCTAATATAGAAAGCAAAATTAAGCAAATACTAGCTTAGGTCAACAAAGATAATAGATAATAAAATTTTACTTGAATTATTTTTTATTACATAATCACAATTAATATAAACATGTATATAAGTGTCTACGTATGGCAGAGTCACAATATTAAGTAGCAAAATAATTATTAAAATTAATTAAATTAAAATAATAAAATAATATTTGAAAACTGTATTAATAATATCAAGCATCATGAGTTTTAAAAACTGTATTGAACTTGAATGAATGAATAAAAGTATTTTATTAATGATTAAAAATATAACCTGCGTATAGAGCAGCGCCTCTACAACATAACCTGCGTATAGAGCAGCGGTTCTGCAACATAACCTACGCATAGAGCAGTGGTTCTATAACATAATCTACGTATAGAGCAGAGGTTCTTCAACATAACCTACGTATAGAGCAGCGATTCTGCAACATAACCTACGTATAGAGCAGAGGTTCTACAACATAACCTACGTATAGAGCAGCGGTTCTACAACAGAGGTTCTACAACATAACCTACGTATAGAGCTGCGGTTCTACAACATAACCTACGTATTGATCAGCGGTTCTACAACATAACCTACGTATAGAGCAGCGGTTCTACAACAGAGGTTCTACAACATAACCTACGTATAGAGCTGCGGTTCTACAACATAACCTACGTATAGAGCAGCGGTTCTACAACAGAGGTTCTACAACATAACCTACGTATAGAGCTGCGGTTCTACAACATAACCTACGTATTGATCAGCGGTTCTACAACATAACCTACGTATAGAGCTGCGGTTCTACAACATAACCTACGTATAGAGCTGCGGTTCTACAACATAACCTACGTATAGAGCAGCGGTTCTACAACAGAGGTTCTACAACATAACCTACGTATAGAGCTGCGGTTCTACAACATAACCTACGTATTGATCAGCGGTTCTACAACATAACCTACGTATAGAGCAGCGGTTCTACAACATAACCTATAACACAAATTCAGCTGTTACATGAAATCATGTTATCTTTAATGCATTTTGCGGTGACCCATAGCGTAACCTGGCGGAAATTATATGTTTATGTCCTTCCAATACGTTTGTGCAGTTTTTACTTCAATAGCTTTGTAAATTTATAGGTTTTAAGAAACGCTAGTCGTAAAATAAGCCTCATTATCATCAAAACTTCATTTTTAACTCAGCATAAAGTAAATAGTGCTCCTATGTTATTGCCTACAGCTTATTTAGTTCTAACATACGTACCATCTATTCACGGTTCCTGAGCACCAATTGTTTGTTGATATTTAAATAACAATTACACTTGCTACAAATATTTAAAGTTTACTGCTACATAACATTTACCCGAATTTTGCTGGTATTAAAATTAAAATTTTATTAAATCCTACTCTAAGAGTTTTAGAATTGGCTAAGAAAAATGATTAAAAGGATGTTTAAATGTTTGTAGCAAAAATTATTGCTATTTAACGCTACTGTGCTCTGTATAGATTTTGATTTCTTGTCAAATTGAGCGAAACAATTGCTCTAATATACTTATACTCGTTAAACCCTCGACACAATGACTCAACATTCAGTTAGAATCCTACTTACCGTCTGATCTCTTGTGAGGCCATACTTCATGCTGAGGAATTTCTTCAGGTGGTTCATGGTAACGGCCGCAGGACACTGCAGGAAGCGCTTGTGCGGTGCCTGCACAATAAATACAAGTATGGAATGGGTTTAATTAGACCTTAGAAACAGAAACAAATAAAAACATCAATTACACATACATCTCGCAAAATTAGGGTTTTTGAATAGTTTTATCCCACCACAAAGAGACGATCTGTATCGTCTCATAACTACCTTGCAGCCCACCTCGATCCATACCCTTGTCTGCTGTGTGAACAGCCCTGGTCCAGGCACATGGTTACGACAGTTCCATCGAAATATTTGCTTTGTGGTCATGTACCCATGACCGAACACCTTCACGATTCCACGGCCCTGGACGAGTCCTATGATTACCTTGCTGCACACCTCCACCGTATCCTTGTACTCCTGACCTCGAAATGTTTGCTTTGTGGTCATGTACCCATGACCGAACACCTTCACGATTGCAAGGCCCTGGTCGAGTCCTATGATTACCTTGGTGCACACCTCCACCGTATGCTTGCGCTCCTGACCCCGAAATGTTTGCTTTGTGGTCATGTACCCATGACCGAACACCTTCACGATTGCACGGCCCTGGACGAGTCCCATGATTACCTTGCTGCACACCTCCACCGTATCCTTGTACTCCTGACCTCGAAATGTTTGTTTTGTGGTCATGTACCCATGACCGAACACCTTCACGATTGCACGGCCCTGGACGAGTCCTATGATTACCTTGGTGCACACCTCCACCGTATCCTTGCGCTCCTGACCCCGAAATGTTTGCTTTGTGGTCATGTGCCCATGACCGAACACCTTCACGATTGCACGGCCCTGGACGAGTCCCATGATTACCTTGGTGCACACCTCCACCGTATCCTTGTACTCCTGACCTCGAAATGTTTGCTTTGTGGTCATGTACCCATGACCGAACACCTTCACGATTGCACGGCCCTGGACGAGTCCTATGATTACCTTGGTGCACACCTCCACCGTATCCTTATACTCCTGACCTCGAAATGTTTGCTTTGTGGTCATGTACCCATGACCGAACACCTTCACGATTGCACGGCCCTGGACGAGTCCTATGATTACCTTGGTGCACACCTCCACCGTATCCTTGCGCTCCTGACCCCGAAATGTTTGCTTTGTGGTCATGTGCCCATGACCGAACACCTTCACGATTGCACGGCCCTGGACGAGTCCTATGATTACCTTGGTGCACACCTCCACCGTATCCTTGCGCTCCTGACCCCGAAATGTTTGCTTTGTGGTCATGTGCCCATGACCGAACACCTTCACGATTGCACGGCCCTGGACGAGTCCCATGATTACCTTGGTGCACACCTCCACCGTATCCTTGCGCTCCTGACCCCGAAATGTTTGCTTTGTGGTCATGTGCCCATGACCGAACACCTTCACGATTGCACGGCCCTGGACGAGTCCTATGATTACCTTGGTGCACACCTCCACCGTATCCTTGTACTCCTGACCCCGAAATGTTTGCTTTGTGGTCATGTGCCCATGACCGAACACCTTCACGATTGCACGGCCCTGGACGAGTCCCACGATTACCTTGCTGCACACCTCCACCGTATCCTTGCGCTCCTGACCCCGAAATGTTTGCTTTGTGGTCATGTGCCCATGACCGAACACCTTCACGATTGCACGGCCCTGGACGAGTCCTATGATTACCTTGGTGCACACCTCCACCGTATCCTTGTACTCCTGACCCCGAAATGTTTGCTTTGTGGTCATGTGCCCATGACCGAACACCTTCACGATTGCACGGCCCTGGACGAGTCCCATGATTACCTTGCTGCACACCTCCACCGTATCCTTGCGCTCCTGACCCCGAAATGTTTGCTTTGTGGTCATGTGCCCATGACCGAACACCTTCACGATTGCACGGCCCTGGACGAGTCCCATGATTACCTTGGTGCACACCTCCACCGTATCCTTGTACTCCTGACCTCGAAATGTTTGCTTTGTGGTCATGTGCCCATGACCGAACACCTTCACGATTCCACGGCCCTGGACGAGTCCTATGATGACCTTGGTGCACACCTCCACCGTATCCTTGTACTCCTGACCCCGAAATGTTTGCTTTGTGGTCATGTACCCATGACCGAACACCTTCACGATTGCACGGCCCTGGACGAGTCCTATGATTACCTTGGTGCACACCTCCACCGTATCCTTATACTCCTGACCTCGAAATGTTTGCTTTGTGGTCATGTACCCATGACCGAACACCTTCACGATTGCACGGCCCTGGACGAGTCCCATGATTACCTTGCTGCACACCTCCACCGTATCCTTGTACTCCTGACCTCGAAATATTTGCTTTGTCGTCATGTACCTATGACCGAACACCTTCACGGTTGCAAGGCCCTGGACGAGTCCTATGATTACCTTGGTGCACACCTCCACCGTATCCTTGCGCTCCTGACCCCGAAATGTTTGCTTTGTGGTCATGTACCTATGACCGAACACCTTCACGATTGCACGGCCCTGGACGAGTCCCATGATTACCTCGCTGCACACCTCCACCGTATCCTTGTACTCCTGACCTCGAAATGTTTGCTTTGTGGTCATGTACCTATGACCGAACACCTTCACGATTGCACGGCCCTGGACGAGTCCCATGATTACCTTGCTGCACACCTCCACCGTATCCTTGCGCTCCTGACCTCGAAATGTTTGCTTTGTGGTCATGTGCCCATGACCGAACACCTTCACGATTGCACGGCCCTGGACGAGCCCTATGATTACCTTGGTGCACACCTCCACCGTATCCTTGCGCTCCTGACCCCGAAATGTTTGCTTTGTGGTCATGTGCCCATGACCGAACACCTTCACGGTTGCACGGCCCTGGACGAGTCCCATGATTACCTTGCTGCACACCTCCACCGTATCCTTGTACTCCTGACCTCGAAATGTTTGCTTTGTGGTCATGTACCTATGACCGAACACCTTCACGGTTGCACGGCCCTGGACGAGTCCCATGATTACCTTGGTGCACACCTCCACCGTATCCTTGTACTCCTGACCTCGAAATGTTTGCTTTGTGGTCATGTACCTATGACCGAACACCTTCACGATTGCAAGGCCCTGGACGAGTCCCATGATTACCTTGCTGCACACCTCCACCGTATCCTTGTACTCCTGACCCCGAAATGTTTGCTTTGTGGTCATGTGCCCATGACCGAACACCTTCACGATTGCACGGCCCTGGACGAGTCCTATGATTACCTTGGTGCACACCTCCACCGTATCCTTGCGCTCCTGACCCCGAAATGTTTGCTTTGTGGTCATGTGCCCATGACCGAACACCTTCACGATTGCACGGCCCTGGACGAGTCCTATGATTACCTTGGTGCACACCTCCACCGTATCCTTGCGCTCCTGACCCCGAAATGTTTGCTTTGTGGTCATGTACCCATGACCGAACACCTTCACGATTGCACGGCCCTGGACGAGTCCCATGATTACCTTGGTGCACACCTCCACCGTATCCTTGTACTCCTGACCTCGAAATGTTTGCTTTGTGGTCATGTGCCCATGACCGAACACCTTCACGGTTGCACGGCCCTGGACGAGTCCCATGATTACCTTGGTGCACACCTCCACCGTATCCTTGTACTCCTGACCTCGAAATGTTTGCTTTGTGGTCATGTACCTATGACCGAACACCTTCACGATTGCAAGGCCCTGGTCGAGTCCTATGATTACCTTGGTGCACACCTCCACCGTATCCTTATACTCCTGACCTCGAAATGTTTGCTTTGTGGTCATGTACCTATGACCGAACACCTTCACGATTGCAAGGCCCTGGACGAGTCCTATGATTACCTTGCTGCACACCTCCACCGTATCCTTGTACTCCTGACCTCGAAATGTTTGCTTTGTGGTCATGTACCTATGACCGAACACCTTCACGATTGCAAGGCCCTGGACGAGTCCTATGATTACCTTGCTGCACACCTCCACCGTATCCTTGTACTCCTGACCTCGAAATGTTTGCTTTGTGGTCATGTACCTATGACCGAACACCTTCACGATTGCAAGGCCCTGGACGAGTCCTATGATTACCTTGCTGCACACCTCCACCGTATCCTTGTACTCCTGACCTCGAAATGTTTGCTTTGTGGTCATGTACCTATGACCGAACACCTTCACGATTGCAAGGCCCTGGACGAGTCCTATGATTACCTTGCTGCACACCTCCACCGTATCCTTGTACTCCTGACCTCGAAATGTTTGCTTTGTGGTCATGTACCTATGACCGAACACCTTCACGATTGCAAGGCCCTGGACGAGTCCTATGATTACCTTGCTGCACACCTCCACCGTATCCTTGTACTCCTGACCTCGAAATGTTTGCTTTGTGGTCATGTACCTATGACCGAACACCTTCACGATTGCAAGGCCCTGGACGAGTCCTATGATTACCTTGCTGCACACCTCCACCGTATCCTTGTACTCCTGACCTCGAAATGTTTGCTTTGTGGTCATGTACCTATGACCGAACACCTTCACGATTGCAAGGCCCTGGACGAGTCCTATGATTACCTTGCTGCACACCTCCACCGTATCCTTGTACTCCTGACCTCGAAATGTTTGCTTTGTGGTCATGTACCTATGACCGAACACCTTCACGATTGCAAGGCCCTGGACGAGTCCCACGATTACCTTGCTGCACACCTCCACCGTATCCTTGTACTCCTGACCTCGAAATGTTTGCTTTGTGGTCATGTGCCCATGACCGAACACCTTCACGATTGCAAGGCCCTGGACGAGTCCCATGATTACCTTGGTGCACACCTCCACCGTATCCTTGTACTCCTGACCTCGAAATGTTTGCTTTGTGGTCATGTGCCCATGACCGAACACCTTCACGATTGCAAGGCCCTGGACGAGTCCTATGATTACCTTGCTGCACACCTCCACCGTATCCTTGTACTCCTGACCTCGAAATGTTTGCTTTGTGGTCATGTACCTATGACCGAACACCTTCACGATTGCAAGGCCCTGGACGAGTCCTATGATTACCTTGCTGCACACCTCCACCGTATCCTTGTACTCCTGACCTCGAAATGTTTGCTTTGTGGTCATGTACCTATGACCGAACACCTTCACGATTGCAAGGCCCTGGACGAGTCCTATGATTACCTTGCTGCACACCTCCACCGTATCCTTATACTCCTGACCTCGAAATGTTTGCTTTGTGGTCATGTACCCATGACCGAACACCTTCACGATTCCACGGCCCTGGACGAGTCCTATGATTACCTTGCTGCACACCTCCACCGTATCCTTGTACTCCTGACCTCGAAATGTTTGCTTTGTGGTCATGTACCTATGACCGAACACCTTCACGATTGCAAGGCCCTGGACGAGTCCTATGATTACCTTGCTGCACACCTCCACCGTATCCTTGTACTCCTGACCTCGAAATGTTTGCTTTGTGGTCATGTACCTATGACCGAACACCTTCACGATTGCAAGGCCCTGGACGAGTCCTATGATTACCTTGCTGCACACCTCCACCGTATCCTTGTACTCCTGACCTCGAAATGTTTGCTTTGTGGTCATGTACCTATGACCGAACACCTTCACGATTGCAAGGCCCTGGACGAGTCCCACGATTACCTTGCTGCACACCTCCACCGTATCCTTGTACTCCTGACCTCGAAATGTTTGCTTTGTGGTCATGTGCCCATGACCGAACACCTTCACGATTGCAAGGCCCTGGACGAGTCCCATGATTACCTTGGTGCACACCTCCACCGTATCCTTGTACTCCTGACCTCGAAATGTTTGCTTTGTGGTCATGTGCCCATGACCGAACACCTTCACGATTGCAAGGCCCTGGACGAGTCCTATGATTACCTTGCTGCACACCTCCACCGTATCCTTGTACTCCTGACCTCGAAATGTTTGCTTTGTGGTCATGTACCTATGACCGAACACCTTCACGATTGCAAGGCCCTGGACGAGTCCTATGATTACCTTGCTGCACACCTCCACCGTATCCTTGTACTCCTGACCTCGAAATGTTTGCTTTGTGGTCATGTACCTATGACCGAACACCTTCACGATTGCAAGGCCCTGGACGAGTCCTATGATTACCTTGCTGCACACCTCCACCGTATCCTTATACTCCTGACCTCGAAATGTTTGCTTTGTGGTCATGTACCCATGACCGAACACCTTCACGATTCCACGGCCCTGGACGAGTCCTATGATTACCTTGCTGCACACCTCCACCGTATCCTTGTACTCCTGACCTCGAAATGTTTGCTTTGTGGTCATGTGCCCATGACCGAACACCTTCACGATTCCACGGCCCTGGACGAGTCCTATGATGACCTTGCTGCACACCTCCACCGTATCCTTGTACTCCTGACCTCGAAATGTTTGCTTTGTGGTCATGTGCCCATGACCGAACACCTTCACGATTGCAAGGCCCTGGACGAGTCCCATGATTACCTTGGTGCACACCTCCACCGTATCCTTGTACTCCTGACCTCGAAATGTTTGCTTTGTGGTCATGTACCTATGACCGAACACCTTCACGGTTGCACGGCCCTGGACGAGTCCCATGATTACCTTGGTGCACACCTCCACCGTATCCTTGTACTCCTGACCTCGAAATGTTTGCTTTGTGGTCATGTACCTATGACCGAACACCTTCACGATTGCACGGCCCTGGACGAGTCCCATGATTACCTTGGTGCACACCTCCACCGTATCCTTGTACTCCTGACCTCGAAATGTTTGCTTTGTGGTCA
This sequence comes from Prosapia bicincta, assembly GCA_036971475.1. Lineage (NCBI taxonomy): Eukaryota > Metazoa > Arthropoda > Insecta > Hemiptera > Cercopidae > Prosapia > Prosapia bicincta. The sequence continues at coordinate 95,314,964 of JBAIZL010000010.1, forward strand.
TGTACCTATGACCGAACACCTTCACGATTGCAAGGCCCTGGACGAGTCCTATGATTACCTTGCTGCACACCTCCACCGTATCCTTGTACTCCTGACCTCGAAATGTTTGCTTTGTGGTCATGTGCCCATGACCGAACACCTTCACGATTGCAAGGCCCTGGACGAGTCCTATGATTACCTTGCTGCACACCTCCACCGTATCCTTGTACTCCTGACCTCGAAATGTTTGCTTTGTGGTCATGTACCTATGACCGAACACCTTCACGATTGCAAGGCCCTGGACGAGTCCTATGATTACCTTGCTGCACACCTCCACCGTATCCTTGTACTCCTGACCTCGAAATGTTTGCTTTGTGGTCATGTACCTATGACCGAACACCTTCACGATTGCAAGGCCCTGGACGAGTCCTATGATTACCTTGCTGCACACCTCCACCGTATCCTTATACTCCTGACCTCGAAATGTTTGCTTTGTGGTCATGTACCCATGACCGAACACCTTCACGATTCCACGGCCCTGGACGAGTCCTATGATTACCTTGCTGCACACCTCCACCGTATCCTTGTACTCCTGACCTCGAAATGTTTGCTTTGTGGTCATGTACCTATGACCGAACACCTTCACGATTGCAAGGCCCTGGACGAGTCCTATGATTACCTTGCTGCACACCTCCACCGTATCCTTGTACTCCTGACCTCGAAATGTTTGCTTTGTGGTCATGTACCTATGACCGAACACCTTCACGATTGCAAGGCCCTGGACGAGTCCTATGATTACCTTGCTGCACACCTCCACCGTATCCTTGTACTCCTGACCTCGAAATGTTTGCTTTGTGGTCATGTACCTATGACCGAACACCTTCACGATTGCAAGGCCCTGGACGAGTCCCACGATTACCTTGCTGCACACCTCCACCGTATCCTTGTACTCCTGACCTCGAAATGTTTGCTTTGTGGTCATGTGCCCATGACCGAACACCTTCACGATTGCAAGGCCCTGGACGAGTCCCATGATTACCTTGGTGCACACCTCCACCGTATCCTTGTACTCCTGACCTCGAAATGTTTGCTTTGTGGTCATGTGCCCATGACCGAACACCTTCACGATTGCAAGGCCCTGGACGAGTCCTATGATTACCTTGCTGCACACCTCCACCGTATCCTTGTACTCCTGACCTCGAAATGTTTGCTTTGTGGTCATGTACCTATGACCGAACACCTTCACGATTGCAAGGCCCTGGACGAGTCCTATGATTACCTTGCTGCACACCTCCACCGTATCCTTGTACTCCTGACCTCGAAATGTTTGCTTTGTGGTCATGTACCTATGACCGAACACCTTCACGATTGCAAGGCCCTGGACGAGTCCTATGATTACCTTGCTGCACACCTCCACCGTATCCTTATACTCCTGACCTCGAAATGTTTGCTTTGTGGTCATGTACCCATGACCGAACACCTTCACGATTCCACGGCCCTGGACGAGTCCTATGATTACCTTGCTGCACACCTCCACCGTATCCTTGTACTCCTGACCTCGAAATGTTTGCTTTGTGGTCATGTGCCCATGACCGAACACCTTCACGATTCCACGGCCCTGGACGAGTCCTATGATGACCTTGCTGCACACCTCCACCGTATCCTTGTACTCCTGACCTCGAAATGTTTGCTTTGTGGTCATGTGCCCATGACCGAACACCTTCACGATTGCAAGGCCCTGGACGAGTCCCATGATTACCTTGGTGCACACCTCCACCGTATCCTTGTACTCCTGACCTCGAAATGTTTGCTTTGTGGTCATGTACCTATGACCGAACACCTTCACGGTTGCACGGCCCTGGACGAGTCCCATGATTACCTTGGTGCACACCTCCACCGTATCCTTGTACTCCTGACCTCGAAATGTTTGCTTTGTGGTCATGTACCTATGACCGAACACCTTCACGATTGCACGGCCCTGGACGAGTCCCATGATTACCTTGGTGCACACCTCCACCGTATCCTTGTACTCCTGACCTCGAAATGTTTGCTTTGTGGTCATGTACCTATGACCGAACACCTTCACGATTGCACGGCCCTGGACGAGTCCCATGATTACCTTGGTGCACACCTCCACCGTATCCTTGTACTCCTGACCCCGAAATGTTTGCTTTGTGGTCATGTACCTATGACCGAACACCTTCACGGTTGCACGGCCCTGGACGAGTCCCATGATTACCTTGGTGCACACCTCCACCGTATCCTTGTACTCCTGACCTCGAAATGTTTGCTTTGTGGTCATGTACCTATGACCGAACACCTTCACGATTGCACGGCCCTGGACGAGTCCTATGATTACCTTGGTGCACACCTCCACCGTATCCTTGTACTCCTGACCCCGAAATGTTTGCTTTGTGGTCATGTACCTATGACCGAACACCTTCACGATTGCAAGGCCCTGGACGAGTCCCATGATTACCTTGGTGCACACCTCCACCGTATCCTTGTACTCCTGACCTCGAAATGTTTGCTTTGTGGTCATGTGCCTATGACCGAACACCTTCACGATTGCAAGGCCCTGGACGAGTCCCATGATTACCTTGGTGCACACCTCCACCGTATCCTTGTACTCCTGACCCCGAAATGTTTGCTTTGTGGTCATGTACCTATGACCGAACACCTTCACGATTGCAAGGCCCTGGACGAGTCCCATGATTACCTTGGTGCACACCTCCACCGTATCCTTGTACTCCTGACCTCGAAATGTTTGCTTTGTGGTCATGTACCTATGACCGAACACCTTCACGATTGCACGGCCCTGGACGAGTCCTATGATTACCTTGGTGCACACCTCCACCGTATCCTTGTACTCCTGACCTCGAAATGTTTGCTTTGTGGTCATGTACCTATGACCGAACACCTTCACGATTGCAAGGCCCTGGACGAGTCCCATGATTACCTTGGTGCACACCTCCACCGTATCCTTGTACTCCTGACCTCGAAATGTTTGCTTTGTGGTCATGTACCTATGACCGAACACCTTCACGATTGCACGGCCCTGGACGAGTCCTATGATTACCTTGGTGCACACCTCCACCGTATCCTTGTACTCCTGACCTCGAAATGTTTGCTTTGTGGTCATGTACCTATGACCGAACACCTTCACGATTGCAAGGCCCTGGACGAGTCCCATGATTACCTTGGTGCACACCTCCACCGTATCCTTGTACTCCTGACCTCGAAATGTTTGCTTTGTGGTCATGTACCTATGACCGAACACCTTCACGATTGCAAGGCCCTGGACGAGTCCCATGATTACCTTGGTGCACACCTCCACCGTATCCTTGTACTCCTGACCTCGAAATGTTTGCTTTGTGGTCATGTACCTATGACCGAACACCTTCACGATTGCAAGGCCCTGGACGAGTCCCATGATTACCTTGGTGCACACCTCCACCGTATCCTTGTACTCCTGACCTCGAAATGTTTGCTTTGTGGTCATGTACCTATGACCGAACACCTTCACGATTGCACGGCCCTGGACGAGTCCTATGATTACCTTGGTGCACACCTCCACCGTATCCTTGTACTCCTGACCTCGAAATGTTTGCTTTGTGGTCATGTACCTATGACCGAACACCTTCACGATTGCAAGGCCCTGGACGAGTCCCATGATTACCTTGGTGCACACCTCCACCGTATCCTTGTACTCCTGACCCCGAAATGTTTGCTTTGTGGTCATGTACCTATGACCGAACACCTTCACGATTGCAAGGCCCTGGACGAGTCCCATGATTACCTTGGTGCACACCTCCACCGTATCCTTGTACTCCTGACCTCGAAATGTTTGCTTTGTGGTCATGTACCTATGACCGAACACCTTCACGATTGCACGGCCCTGGACGAGTCCTATGATTACCTTGGTGCACACCTCCACCGTATCCTTGTACTCCTGACCCCGAAATGTTTGCTTTGTGGTCATGTACCTATGACCGAACACCTTCACGATTGCAAGGCCCTGGACGAGTCCCATGATTACCTTGGTGCACACCTCCACCGTATCCTTGTACTCCTGACCTCGAAATGTTTGCTTTGTGGTCATGTGCCTATGACCGAACACCTTCACGATTGCAAGGCCCTGGACGAGTCCCATGATTACCTTGGTGCACACCTCCACCGTATCCTTGTACTCCTGACCCCGAAATGTTTGCTTTGTGGTCATGTACCTATGACCGAACACCTTCACGATTGCAAGGCCCTGGACGAGTCCCATGATTACCTTGGTGCACACCTCCACCGTATCCTTGTACTCCTGACCTCGAAATGTTTGCTTTGTGGTCATGTACCTATGACCGAACACCTTCACGATTGCAAGGCCCTGGACGAGTCCCATGATTACCTTGGTGCACACCTCCACCGTATCCTTGTACTCCTGACCCCGAAATGTTTGCTTTGTGGTCATGTACCTATGACCGAACACCTTCACGATTGCACGGCCCTGGACGAGTCCTATGATTACCTTGGTGCACACCTCCACCGTATCCTTGTACTCCTGACCTCGAAATGTTTGCTTTGTGGTCATGTACCTATGACCGAACACCTTCACGATTGCAAGGCCCTGGACGAGTCCCATGATTACCTTGGTGCACACCTCCACCGTATCCTTGTACTCCTGACCTCGAAATGTTTGCTTTGTGGTCATGTACCTATGACCGAACACCTTCACGATTGCACGGCCCTGGACGAGTCCCATGATTACCTTGGTGCACACCTCCACCGTATCCTTGTACTCCTGACCTCGAAATGTTTGCTTTGTGGTCATGTACCTATGACCGAACACCTTCACGATTGCACGGCCCTGGACGAGTCCCATGATTACCTTGGTGCACACCTCCACCGTATCCTTGTACTCCTGACCCCGAAATGTTTGCTTTGTGGTCATGTACCTATGACCGAACACCTTCACGGTTGCACGGCCCTGGACGAGTCCCATGATTACCTTGGTGCACACCTCCACCGTATCCTTGTACTCCTGACCTCGAAATGTTTGCTTTGTGGTCATGTACCTATGACCGAACACCTTCACGATTGCACGGCCCTGGACGAGTCCTATGATTACCTTGGTGCACACCTCCACCGTATCCTTGTACTCCTGACCCCGAAATGTTTGCTTTGTGGTCATGTGCCCATGACCGAACACCTTCACGATTGCACGGCCCTGGACGAGTCCCATGATTACCTTGGTGCACACCTCCACCGTATCCTTGCGCTCCTGACCCCGAAATGTTTGCTTTGTGGTCATGTACCCATGACCGACATCCTTCACAATTGCACGGCCCTGGACGAGTCCTATGATTACCTTGGTGCACACCTCCACCGTTTCCTTGCGCTCCTGACCCCGAGATGTTTGCTTTGTGGTCATGTACCCATGACCGACATCCTTCACGATTGCACGGCCCTGGACGAGCCCTATGATTACCTTGGTGCACACCTCCACCGTATCCTTGTACTCCTGACCTCGAAATGTTTGCTTTGTGGTCATGTACCCATGACCGAACACCTTCACGATTGCAAGTCCAGGGATCTTCATTTCTACTGGTGAGCGCGTCGCCAAACGGTTTAACTGTCATGGATGAGCTTTGGCTAGTAAGTTAGTACGATAAGTAAAGTATAAAGAGACTTACAACAACACTATTAACCAAACATTTTAAATTTTACATGTAAATATATATGTTCCTCTATGAAACGGTCGTGGCTCTTGTGCCCTCCTGGATCCGGTATTACTTTCATTAAGGAGTAATGTTGTTAGCAAGAATGTTCTGGTGAAACATTGATTTGTTCTGTATCGTAGCATAAGATTGTACAAGTATGAATCTTACCTGTTTATCTTTCCCTTCTCCGGCTGTGTTTGCTCCAGACTCAGTGTCACGACTCGTGCTACTGAAACAAACGATATCTTGCGTTAATTTGTATCCCTAGATGTAAAATGTTCTGTCATTAGTCAAATCAACATATTGTGCTCATTAAAATGAAATATGGAAATTTAAATTGAATTGTACCGAACGTTAATACAAAATAACTTAAAGATTAAGAAATAATTCAAATGATGTAAGCTCTCCTACTATTAGTTCAAACTCTCCCTATATCACCCACTCAAGTTCAAATATATTTCTTAAAACTTGTAATGGATGCCAATTAATGACGTTAATACAGTTTTTTCAAATAATAATTCATTAATTAAATTTAATAAATTAATTTCAGTTTTATATGGGAGGAAAGATTTTTTACAAAAGAAGCAACATAGTTATTTCTTCCCATTTGGCTTAAAATAGGTGATAACATATGATTTCTAAAACAGCGGGTTTTATCGTATATGTTATGTGGCAGAACAGCTGCTTTAACGCATAGGTTATGTTACTTTATTGACCTGAGTAGGAATTGACTTAGCTCAGGAGTTACATAGCTCCATTAGCTGTGTAGTTGCACTTCTAACCTTATTCTAGCTTACAATAAGCTATTGAGTAAATTAGTCTATAGTAATTCCACGTCAACGTGGGTTGTACGTTTCTGTAATATTACAACTGTGCATTCTAAATAAACCTCTTAAGCCACAAGCACTCCTGATGTACATTTCGACTGCAAAGCGATCCTCTTCAGAGGAAATTGCTACAAGCTTGATGTCCAGTGTAAATGTAGGGTCTGTACCAGGTCGCACGGTTTTTCTAGTTTAAGAGGTTGTATTTATTTATAAATAAAATTACGCCACAGTTGCCTCAAGATATTATTGTGAATTTTAAGTTGATTAATGCTAAACAAAGTTATATTACAAAAGTAAAATTTTCAGATTTGTTTTAAGGTTTAGAAATTTCAATATGCCAGAATTATACATTATTTAAATAATTCTAGATTAAAATAAAGATTTTCTGACATAAGAAATCTCCTTGACCTGTTTCGGTTTTGTTACCATCCTTAGAAGGATTGGCAATTGTTGAATTTGTTAACGTGATTTTACTAAAAGCAATTAATTGTTCTATACCCGCCATAAGTTATAATTTCCGTTTAAGAAAATCCTATAGAAAGAGAAATAATGTTGTTTTCGCTCACACTTACATAGCGTAAAGTTTAAGGTCTTAACCTTCTTGGTTAGAGAGTTCGAAATCACTTGAAAAACCATTATGAGTTATTGCGGAGCTTTACGTCGACGATTCTAAAGCCGGCTGCAATATTTATTACGTCAGATTGGAGACTTTGACGCCGTCAGTAAGTTAGGGTATTTACACGCTGAAAACAATGTGTAACATAGAGATTTTAACGCTTCGAATTCTTCGAACAGCTCGTGGCGGTCGCCGTGACGTTTCTGCCAGACACGGCAATCGTTTTTACGGAACAGACAATTTACTTGTCACATCAATACGGGCCGAGCGATACTAGCATGACGGATGATACGGGCTGCAGCTCGTAACATTGTTGGCAAAGACTCTACTGTGGGTTTTTTCGTCGTCATTATTACGGCTGTCGCTGGGTTCTTTACGCTCAAGTGTTTGACTTCATTCTAGATTTGATTGCTTTCACAATTAGTCGGACGCTACAAAAGAAATGTCTGGATGTTAAAAACTTCCAAGTGTTTTAGAGGAACTATAACTAATTTTAATTCGAATCTATGATGTTTGTTTAAAATTAAAGAAAATTAATTAAATACTAAACATACAGACCTAAGCCCTTATATGGGTCTTAGCAGATGTAGTAATATGGGATAAACTGTACTAAAGTGTTTGTATTGCGTTAACCTAAGTAACGAAGGGAATATAAACAAAAATACTGAATCCTGAACTAAATTACTAGCTTATGAGCAAACATTAAGGGTATCTGCACCAAAATTACTAGCCTATGAGCAAACATTAAAGGTATCTGCACCAAAATTACTAGCTTATGAGCAAACATTAAGGGTATCTGTACCAAAATTACTAGCTTATGAGCAAACATTAAGGGTATCTGCACCAAAATTACTAGCCTATGAGCAAACATTAAAGGTATCTGCACCAAAATTACTAGCTTATGAGCAAACATTAAGGGTATCTGCACCAAAATTACTAGCTTATGAGCAAAATTACTAGTAGATAAACGAAATCGCTGGAATTTGAGCCAAATTACGATAACCTAAACAAAATTACTAGATTATGAGCAAAATTACTTCAACTTAAAGCGAAATTAAGGGAACCTAAAAGAAATTACTAGATGTACGAGGTTATGAGTGAAATTACTGGAACGTGAAGAAAATTACCAGGATAGAATGGAATTAAGACAACTAAAAGCAGTATAAAACGTCAAGAAATAATTAGGGAAATTAGCTAAAGGAAATGAGTTGACTAGCGTCAAAACCCCTTTTACAATTTGAATCACACTCCAAATAAGTAAATAGGCCTACTTTATTATAAAATGTAAGTTATTTCATACTTGCACTATCCACACAGGACAAAGGCTATCGGATAGGTTTGTAGTAAGTGATGGATCTGGTAGGTTCTTTGCTTAACCAATCAAGTAAATTACTAACTGGCACTGCAACTACAACGCACGTCACCTGGCTTCATCCAGCCTACATAGCCTAAAGCTTACTCAAAGTCACTTAGTAAAAAGGATTCGGATTTAAAGGTTTTACAGTGTGCTTCCTCACAGTTTTTATAATCTCAGAAACTTTTTAAATGCCCAGGGCAGCCGATTTTGTGGTAGATTTACAGGTCACAGATTATTGTAAGATCGCCTCGTGAGACTCCAATTTGTTATAATTGCAGCTTTACTTCCGCGTCACGACTGTCAGCATAACCTAGATAAAATACGATCGTACAAGTAAGGCTAAAACTCAAAACCACGCAAAATAACCAAAACGTGTACATGTCGATGCTTGTGACGTCATCTTCTCCAACAACCTGTCACTGATCACAAGTAATAGGCAAATCCCTACTGCTTAGGTCAATAAGAATTTTTTTATATTTAAGTTACTTTTATTAAATAAGTACAATTAATATGAATATACAGCTATGTAGGGTCTACATGACAGAATCACAATATTTACTATGAATATACAGCTATGTAGGGTCTACATGACAGAATCACAATATTTACTATGAATATACAGCCATGTAGGGTCTACATGACAGATTCACAATATTTACTGGCAAAATAGAAAGCGAAATTAATTATTACAATAATTTAATTTAATTTAATTATTGAGTTATTATTTCAAAAAACTGTATTAGGCTTAACGTTAAGTGTCATTGACTACAAGTTTAAAAATTGTTCTTGAACTTGATTGGATGAACAAAAATTATCTCATCAACGATGAAAACTTGAACAAGATTTATAAATAAATATAGGGAAAGTGTGGAGTAATTGTAGGAATTGAAAAAGCAACAATTTTGTTTAAAAGAAATTAAATTAAAATCTCCAAAGCTAACTAGCAATAAATTTTGTAAGTTTTAATAATTTTTCCTCAATTTTGTAAAATGAAAGAATTTTTTTAAAAAAGTAGATTAAAACGTTAGTGGAAAATAGTTTTTATTTGCGGGAAAACAAAGTCCCCCGATTAACTTTAACTTATAAGCAAATATCAATAAATCGTTAGATTAAACAATAGTTTAATGTAAATTAAATTAGAAAGTTTCTTTTAAATTATAAAAACACGCAAGTCACTCAATGCTTTGACAAATTTAAACTGAATCTTGATAGAGCCTAGATTAATTTTTGTTCATTTCTAGGAACGAAATTCCTATATTTCGCGACGTTCTATTCAACCGTCATAAAAGAATTCCTATACAGTATCTTCGTGTGGTTTTGTCGTGCTGTGTAACGGCTTTGATCGTAACGGTACAGCGAGTCGGCATAACGCCATTATCCTCCAGAAACGCTGATGACGTCATGAAGTCACAGAGCAAAATAAATCCAACTTAATCGAGTGGTGGAATATACTATGCAAGTGGCAATAGCCACTATTAAAACCACAGATTCACTAATGAACATTCTTTGACCATACAAGTGCTTAGGCTAATAGGTAACTTTTAATAATTTACTTTGTTTTAATCTTGACGGCCTCGACAAGGATAATTAATACATAGGCCTTACACATCTTGACGGCCTAGACAAGGATAATTAATACATAGGCCTTACACATTAATTAGGCAACATTAATATTGTGTAAGGATAAGGGGTAAAACAAACTAGGTTCAGCTAGATTTGCTATGTAGTTTTTATAATACAACAGAATAATATCGTTTTAAAACTCTTGAAAACAAATAATATAAATCAAAATGTAATAACCTAATAAAAATTAATAAAGTCAATTCTTACTTAGTTCACTACACATTATATTTGAGTTACTTTTTATTAAATAATTACAATTAATATAAATACAGTAACATAACCTATGCGTTAAAACAGTTGTTTTAACCTACAACATAAAATCAGCTGTTTTTTGAAACTATACACTACATATGTTATCCCTTATTTTAAGTCAAACTGGATAAAATAACTATAGGGCCTATTGCATACCTTGCCCCGTTTGTAAAATGTTTTTACCCCATATAAAACTAAAATTAATTCAGTATTAAATTTAATTAATGAATTAATATTTGAAAAAAACTGTATTAACATCAAGTGTCATCTATTACAAGTTTTAAAAAAATGTATTTGGACTTCAGTGGATGAATAAAAAGTATTTTATTAACGATTGAAAATTTCAATAAGATACATAGGGCCTAAAAAGAAATTGTAAAGAAATAGAAAGAATTGAATAAAAAACGAATTAAATAAAATTAAAATTTTAATTTCTTTATTTACTTTGCAAGGCGTAACGTTTCCCTTAGCGCACTGTAGCACTATTTTACCTTTCGTAATACTCCAAGGACAGGCTGATGCTGTCTTCCGGCGAGAAATATTCCTGGCCAAGCTTGTAGTCCTGAGCACTATCGCAACTGTCTGAGTCTGTGGAAGACTGGATTTCCGTGTTGCTGTAGAAACTCTTCCGCCTTTGGATTTCCTTACTATACAAACCGGGCACCATCTTGTACACCAGCCTCTGTAGGATTCTGTCTGTCCTGTAACGAACAAAATAAGACGTTTATTGGTGGAAGGAAGAGTAGACAAGAGCCAAAGTGATAATTAATGTATTGCTACCCATTGCACTGTTAATATTTTGTCTCAATCTCTCTGTAAGATCCCTGTTCTAAAGGAAACCTGGCCGTTCAGAAGATTCTATTGGTCCCGGATAGTTCTAGAAAAGCGGTCGAATCAGTAGTGTCTGGTTTCGTCCCAGGGCTGGAGACCAATAGTCCCGGCCTTATAGCTAGGTCGAAAGACTCATGCAGTCTTGTACCACAGGTCGTGACACCGAGTCGAAAGACTCATGCAGACTTGTACCACAGGTCGTGGCACCGAGTCAAAAGACTCATGCAGACTTGTACCTCAGGTCGTGGCCCCGAGTCAAAAGACTCATGCAGACTTGTACCACAGGTCGTGGCCCCGAGTCAAAAGACTCATGCAGACTTGTACCTCAGGTCGTGGCCCCGAGTCAAAAGACTCATGCAGACTTGTACCACAGGTCGTGGCCCCGAGTCAAAAGACTCATGCAGACTTGTACCTCAGGTCGTGGCCCCGAGTCAAAAGACTCATGCAGACTTGTACCACAGGTCGTGGCCCCGAGTCAAAAGACTCATGCAGACTTGTACCACAGGTCGTGGCCCCGAGTCAAAAGACTCATGCAGACTTGTACCACAGGTCGTGGCCCCGAGTCAAAAGACTCATGCAGACTTGTACCTCAGGTCGTGGCCCCGAGTCAAAAGACTCATGCAGACTTGACCTCAGGTCGTGGCCCCGAGTCAAAAGACTCATGCAGACTTGTACCACAGGTCGTGACACCGAGTCAAAAGACTCATGCAGACTTGTACCACAGGTCGTGGCCCCGAGTCGAAAGACTCATGCAGACTTGTACCACAGGTCGTGACACCGAGTCGAAAGACTCATGCAGACTTGTACCACAGGTCGTGGCCGCGAGTCAAAACACTCATGCAGACTTGTACCACAGGTCGTGGCACCGAGTCAAAAGACTCATGCAGACTTGTACCACAGGTCGTGACCCCGAGTCAAAAGACTCATGCAGACTTGTACCACAGGTCGTGACCCCGAGTCAAAAGACTCATGCAGACTTGTACCACAGGTCGTGGCCCCGAGTCGAAAAACTCATGCAGACTTGTACCACAGGTCAGACTCATGCAGACTTGTACCACAGGTCGTGGCCCCGAGTCGAAAGACTCATGCAGACTTGTACCACAGGTCGTGGCCGCGAGTCAAAAGACTCATGCAGACTTGTACCACAGGTCGTGGCCCCGAGTCGAAAGACTCATGCAGACTTGTACCACAGGTCGTGGCCCCTAGTCAAAACACTCATGCAGACTTGTACCACAGGTCGTGGCACCGAGTCAAAAGACTCATGCAGACTTGTACCACAGGTCGTGGCCCCGAGTCGAAAGACTCATGCAGACTTGTACCACAGGTCGTGACACCGAGTCAAAAGACTCATGCAGACTTGTACCACAGGTCGTGGCCCCGAGTCGAAAGACTCATGCAGACTTGTACCACAGGTCGTGACACCGAGTCAAAAGACTCATGCAGACTTGTACCACAGGTCGTGGCCCCGAGTCGAAAGACTCATGCAGACTTGTACCTCAGGTCGTGACACCGAGTCAAAAGACTCATGCAGACTTGTACCACAGGTCGTGACACCGAGTCAAAAGACTCATGCAGACTTGTACCTCAGGTCGTGACACCGAGTCAAAAGAAACATGCAGACTTGTACCTCAGGTCGTGACACCGAGTCAAAAGACTCATGCAGACTTGTACCACAGGTCGTGGCCGCGAGTCAAAACACTCATGCAGACTTGTACCACAGGTCGTGGCCCCGAGTCAAAAGACTCATGCAGACTTGTACCACAGGTCGTGACACCGAGTCAAAAGACTCATGCAGACTTGTACCACAGGTCGTGGCCCCGAGTCGAAAGACTCATGCAGACTTGTACCACATGTTGTGGCCCTAAGTCGAAAGACTCATGCAGAGCTGTACCACAGGTCGTGGTACCGAGTCGAAAGGCTCATGCAGACTTGTACCACAGGTCGTGGCACCGACTCTAAAGACTCATGCAGACTCGTGGCACCGAACCCAACGTCTCGGGCGGGAGTCTTTGTCTGGAGATTCTTCCCAATAAGGAACTGCTTTGTGTACTTTAACAAGGAAATAGATCGGGTGAAAGACATTCCTTGTCACATTTCTTCTTTTGACTGTCTTTCTCTCTTCACGTTTTCCAGAAAATACACTGACTGATGCATGAACCAGCCAAGTACAAACTGTATGAACTCTTCGCCCACATTGTGGTCAACTTGCGTTTAAAACACCATCATAATTACATACTTGGTAAGGTTTGCTCGAAAACATTTGTCTCGTAAAGTTTTTAATAAATTTAATTCAATTAAAAGTTCGGAAAATCATAGTTTTATTTAATTTGAACAATGAAGTTTTCCGCCAACGTCACAAGTCACAACAAGTTAAACTTTATAAACTTGTTTAAAGGAAATTTACTAGGCCAACTTGTACAATTTCAGGGCGTTGAGTGGCTTCCCCCCAGAAAGTTTCTAGAAAAAATAATAATTCGTGCTAGATTTACAAAACACATAGTACTATTTAATGCATGCCATAGATTTATTACGTATGTAAAGGACCGTAGATACATCTAAAAAAAGATGCAGTGATTGATAAAATGGCGGGTGGGAAGAAAAGAAGACTGGTACTGTAAACTAACGTACAATGGATCCATAAAATTAAAAATATTTTTAAAAACTGTTTTAAAAATTTACTTGTAGGCTAATTCGTAAGCAAAACTTAATTTGTTTTTACCTGTAACTTGTCACATCTAGTTATTTTTTACCATTATTCATTGTTTACATACCTTGATATAGCCTACCTATATTTAATTTTTTATTAAAAATTAGGATTTTGCAATAAGAAAGTGTTACTTACCGGATGCTGAGAAGGGGTCTGGACTTGTGTAACTGGACATCGCATATAGGGCAGAACCCGTTCGTTTTCAGGTATTTCACGATGCACGAACGGCAAACTGGAAAATGGAAAACTCTGACTTAAAATTACTGGAAAGGCTATTATAAAATTTTAAATGTTTATATAAAGAAGTCTAAGTACAGCATATTGGCTACCCGTGATGGCCTATAGGCTATTCATGAGCAATTTTACATTCTATAAAATCAACTAAAATTTAAGGCATATTCATAGTTGTGCCACAGACTAACGAAACTTTTGGATAATTATTTTCGAAAAATATTATAAAGTTAGGCTATTTCATTTAAAAGATTTAGTATAAAGAAGAGCATTATTTAAAAATTAAATGAAATTAGCCATTACGTGTTAAATTTACAGTGTTTGTCCATTAGTCTTAATCAAGTCAAAGGTTATAAACAAAACTTTATTTAAAATCAAGTCCTACTTGGGTCACCAAAAAAAAAAAATTTTTTTAATAATATATGTAGGCCTAACCTTAATTATTTATAATTTCTCTAAGTAACAAACTTAATTTTTTTTTATATTCTTGTGAAAAGTGTCTGTCTCATATAAAACTAAAATTAATTCATTATTGAATTCATATTTGAAAAAATCTGTATTAACATCAAGTGTCATTAACTACAAGTTTTAAAAATGTATTTGAACTTGAGTGAATGAATGGAATGTATTTTATTAACGATGGTAAATTTATAGTAGGCCTATATAAGGAGAGTGTGAATTAATAGAAGGAATTGAAACAGATATACAATTTCGTTGAAAAGTTTTGACAAAAAGTACAACATAAAATTAAATTGCATCGTGACAATTTGTCAATTACCAAAAAAAAAAATATTAAAGTTTTTCTATTAATGGTAGACTATAAGATATGGCAATACCACTGACTGGATGTCAAACTTACCAATTTGTCCATTCTTCGGTCATTATCAAACCACAAAAAAGTGTTAGAACTTTATAAGGAAATGTATTCTTTAAAACTGTAAATTTTGAAAGAAGATAAAATCAACAATGAGAAAACCGGCCACCAATGTAATGCAATAGTTGTACTAAATATGCTACTTACAGGAGTGCAAACATTCGCCGATGGTGACAGCGTCGATGTAGTAGCCGCCGCACAGGACGCAGAGGAGGTGAGCGTTGACTTCACGGAGACACACTTTGCGGGCATTACTCGTTGGCCTCCCTCCAGCAGGCATCCTCACTGCACAGAATGTAAAGCTTAGTACGCCGAAACTATCTTGGCATTAATGTAGACTACGGTAAAATTAATGAATAAGTTAATAAAATCTTATTTGCTGCGGACCAGGTTGTCCTTGCTGAAGATATTGATGATGCTAAATATTTGGTCAGAAAACTAGAGGAAGAATTAAACAAATGGGCCCTGGAAATTAATACTGGGAAAACAGAATGGCAGTAGGATGTGCAGGACAAGATTTAATCACTGATAGAAACAATACAGAATGGCAGTAGGATGTGCAGGACAAGATTTAATCACTGATAGAAACAATATAATAAATACTAAAGAATACAAATATCTGTAAGAAACATTGACTGAAGATGGATTGTATATTGGCTTCTATTTATAGGTAGACTATAAAGGATAGTATAAGCCTACAATCAGGCAGATTTCTTAAGATCTCTACCCGGTTTTTTGTTATTTCCAACCCTTAAAATTAAAATTTCACTAAATCCTTTCTTAGTGCGCCCATACTTAGTATATCGAAGGTTCCCTCAGTCTGTAGGCCTGCCCTTATTAGTTTCGGTCCTGCGTTGATCAGTCGATTAGTCAGTCAGGACTTTTTATATAGGCCTATAGTATATAGGATATAGGCCCACTGTAGCATATATATATTTAGAATAATACAACATATCAGTGGCGCACGGAAAAGCCTAAGCACCCCTTGGCCATCCATTATAAAGAAAAAGAAATTACGCGCGTCGTCCTTCATTGGAAAACGTAGCCTATAGAATGCTTGCACTCTACCATATATAAATTTAACTACCAAGATTGACCAATAAATAAGTGTTATTGATATTTTTTAGTTTTATTTGTTGCTTAAGTATTAGGAACTTTAGTTAATCCGCAAATTATAATGTTATTAATATTTAAATGCGTCAATAATAAAAGCTTCAGGAACAGTCTATCCCGTAAAAACACACAGTTGTTGAGTTTGTGCTTTAAAGTAAGACAGAGTTGGCCTATGCATGGAATTAACTTGACTGATTGTGGGAAATATTACAACCTAGTTGATGCCGCCCTGTTGTTGATGTGCTGCGCCCCCCCCCCTTAAAGAAATTCTGGGTGCGCCGCTGCAACATATGGGTTAAATTGTACGAGCTAAAATTTTTATTTTCTAATCTTCTTTATGTACTAAAGGCTACTATACGACGAATCGGAAACCATTTTCCTGAGCGTCTTTAATAGCAAAACCTTGAGAATCCAGAAGGCTTCTCAGATCAATTAATAACAACCTGCGATTAAACACCACACTACATTGTAGACGGCGTGTTCGCCGACATTCCGTGGAACTAAGCCACAACACCAAGGTACATTGTACATTGCAGTTCCTATTCTGTCTCGCTTTCTCCGGATAGCGGAACTTTCCCGCGAAGCACGGCGCGGCGGAGGAAATGAGAGCCATGTCACACTGTGAGCCACGTTAGCAGTAAAGTGCCGTCTTGGAGAGAAAGCTCATGTTGCTGCGATAGGTTAGCATCGGCCTGTTATAGTTTCCTTCGTTATCTGCTACAGTATTGTAGACACACAAACATATTATGGGCAATTGATAAAATCAATGATGTTATGTGATTCCCCACAGATCTCACATGTAGGGACATTTTCAATATAAAACCGAACTAACATCCGAAGGTGTAACCGAAATTGCTCGGGTAAAATATTGTAACCACTCCGGTATTTTTAGAATGTGTGTTATTTAGTTAGTTTAAAACAAACCTTCATCCACAAACAATTTATTCTGTTTACTTTGATAAGACTTCCGGGGCGATTTTGCCTTAACAATTGCATCTAACGATTTGACAGTAGACTCGCTGTCTATTCAAATCGCACTGATGGACGGCAGGTTACAACAGCCTTTATTAGTCTATAGACTGACATTCGGGAAACAATCTATCCCTGGGCTACTAAATAGGCCTACATTCTGTCAGACCATAGGCCTACGTTCGCACCTGAACACCTCGTGCACAAAGTCAGAGGTACGAGATCGGTGCGGAAAGATTCTTATAATGCCCCAAAAAGGCCTGAGCTGACCACCCACTCAGTCCTTCAGCTGTGTAGAGTCCAAGGAGAATTAGCTACAAGTACGATGCCATCGACACAACGTGTCATGCCAGCAGATCGCCATGTAAAGTAAAGACTGCATCAATCCTTACACGGAATGAAGGATGGAAAACATTCAATGGAAACAAGCCGAGGGAAATAAATAATAGCCTACCGTGCGTCAATGGAGGTCTTCAATTCGTTCGAATCGTAGAGGACAGGCGGTGGTTAAACGTCTTCGCAACACGAGGATCCGCCATTATGTCAGTTTTGTGAAAGTAGGCCCTATCATCACAGTAAAATAGGCTTTGCTTGAATGTAATTGGTTGACAGTTCTTTATAACGTTACGATTAAAGGTGGTTTTAAGGGTCTATTGACGTGTCATCGAATTCTGATGCCACCCTAATTAATTTATTAAAATTTAATTACATTTTATTTAGTTTTAGATATGTATATTGAAAGTTATTTTAATTATTTTATTGTGTTGCTATAATGAATATTTTACTTTAAGTCTAGTTTGAGTGTTTTAGTAGGCTACTAAGTTTGTTGTAGTAGTTTAGATTTTAGATTTAGGCCTAGTTAAGCTTATCGCAAAAAAATTAGACCTAATATCTGTAAAAACGAAAAAAATACGCGATGTTTTGTCTTAGAAGTAGAACTCGCCTAATAACTAAAAACAAGAAATGTAAACAAAAAAATTTTAAAGTAAATTCCTACTTAGGTCAATAAAGAAGAATTTGATTTCAATTACTATTTATTAAATAATTACAATTAAAAGGGAGTCTATAAATATAGTAACCTAACCTATGCGTTGAAACAGCTGTTCTACCACATAACCTATAACATAAAATCAGCTGTTTTATGAAATCATACGTTATCACTTATTTTAAGCCAAATGGGAGGAAATGACTATATTGCATACTTTGCCCCTTTCGTAAAAACCTTTTCTCCCATATAAAACTAAAATTAATTCATTAAATTCAATTAATATTTGAAAATACTGTATTAACATCAAGTTTTTTATCCACTACAAGTTTTAAAAAAATCTATTTGAACTTGAGTGGACGAATAAAAAGTAGGCTATTAATTAACAAGATAAAAATATAGCCTATGAGTGTAAACTAATAGAAGGAATTGATTTTATCCGAATGTAATGTTTGTGAGTGCGTGCGACCACTCAAGTGTAATGTGTTATGTATTTCAATCCGTGATGATGGAATTAATTCTACGAAACAATGGTGGGGCTACATTAATAAGAAACCCTTTCTCTTGATAGAATAAACTTTGTCCTGGAAATAAACAGGGAAGATTTTTTACGAGAAACGTTTGCAAAAAGCACGAAATACAAATGGCATTATCATAATTCCACTAATAGACACTAGACAATTGCAGTCAACGCATCTTTATGATTAGGGTGGAACGCGATGGTGAAGTGTGACGTCTAAGAGGGGGGAGGAGGGTGGGACAGTGCGTAGGGTCGGGTGTCAAGGTTCCATTTTTGTACACTAACCCCATTTTGAGCCGTGTCAGGCGACTAATTGCCGGAATTGAGAAGCTTCGTCTCGACTATAAAAGGCTGTGGCACGGGTTGAGGTTAAGCGATGTCTGCCATAAGTCAGCTTGGGTTGAGCGATGTGTGAGTTGAAAGTGAAATGAATCTGAGTAACAACTTGCAGGAATTAGGTAAATGATTCATCTTGTAGGCCTATATTTCTTGTAACATTTTATTTAATACTGTTTATATATTTCGATTTTCTATCTTGTTGGTTTCGATACGTGTGCGGTGAAAATTTACACAGATTCTGGCTTATATAGGCGTGCTATTGATAAACGTCGATGCGAACCATATTTTTGCAATAATCAGCCCTTGAAATGTTTTTACTGTGTTTTTAGGTAGGCCTAGCCTATAATTAAAGTTTAAGTTCCGATACAAACATTTTATTTCTTAAAACTTCCTTTTAATTTCTGTGGTTTTTCATTTCTTTCTATTATCGCACTCTCCCTATAGCCTATATATATATATATATATATATATATATAATTCTTGTTTAAATTTTAAGTCGTTAATAAAATACTTTTTATTTATTCACTCAGGTTCAAATCCTTTTTTAAAACTTGTAGTAACTTGTAAAAACAATAGGCTATAGGCTAGTTATTTCGTGCCATTTGGATTTAAATAAGTAATGACATGAATTCATAAGCGCCTATATATATATATATTTATTGTATCTATTTAGGCCTATGAATAATGAACTAGTAACACGACAAGAGGTTGTAGGCCTAGTCATAGCGTCGATGCGCTTTCCTCAAATAGACCGTAATTAGGCCTTGTAGTGGTTGACATTTTGATGTTAATATAGTTTTTAAAATATTAACAGTCTATTAAATATTCATTAGTTAGCTATAGTTTAGTTATTTCGTCCCCTTTGGCTTAAATTAAGTGATAACATATGATTTCATAAAACAGCTGATTTTACGTTGTAGAACAGCTGTTTAACGCACAGGTTATGTTACTCTATTTATAATAATTGTAATCATTTAATAAAGTGTAACTAAAATAATTGTTTTTAATCAACTAGGAATTTACTTTAAAAAGTTTTGTTCATAGAGTAGCCTATCAAAGAACTTGCTCTTGCTATTTGGATCCAAACTTAGAATGTTCTCCCAAAGCGTTATTTCTAGAAAAATACAACGGAAAATTTAATGAATTAGTAACGTTTTATATTATAACTTAGCGTAAAAAACTCCTTAAACCAAACAATTTTTCCTGAAGATTAAATTCATCCCTGAAAATGATTGACTTTTAATAGAAATGTAGGGTCTAGGCCTACATCAGGACTTTAATTAAACGGTTTTGTGGTTAAGAGGTTTTTTACAATAAAAAATTACACCACAATTGCTCCAAGCTATTAGTAACGTTTTTATACGTAACAGATTAGGCTATAGTTTTGAGACTCCAATAGTCTATTAGTGTAGCCCACCTTTGATACATAAGCCCAAGGAAGTTGATTCTAAATTCATTAATAAATAACATTTATTGGTAGTAGCAAGTGAGTAGGCTATATTAGATGACTTGCCTAATTTAATGCCAACCTATTGCCAAACAATAGAACGCAAAAACCACTATAATACACAAGTGGCCTAAGGAATCATGTACGATTTATAAAAAACAACTGGTGTACGCAAATCATACGTTGTCCCATAATTTAAACAAATACGCCTACACGTCTTTTTAATAGACTAATATAGAAAATTGTCTTTCAAAATTATTTAAACATACTCGTGAACTCATTTCTTTGACATCAGAGTTTGTGATGGGTCATGGATTCCGAAACGCTCGTCCTAATTTAGGCGTTGAGAGAGACTCATATAGGCCTAGTTGTTTCTTTTGTTTAGTCTATCACTAGGCTAGTTGATTTTAAATGCAGAATATTATTAACATGGTTTTCTATTCAACGATTCTTCCATTGCCTCCATCTTATAGTTAATTTAACCGTGTTTAAAAGACTAAAACAAAAATATTGTAAGGTGAAAGTCTATGCATTAAAATAAGGTGAAATTGAAAAAGATTTTAATAAAAAACAAGGTTTTAACAAAGATTGATAAAGTAATTATTTATTTTTTATTAATACAAATTTTATTTTTAAAACTATTCAGCTTGGCTTTATTCCCGATAAAAGTTTATTTCCTCTTGACAATAAAACAATTTCTTCTTTAAATGGATTTAAATAAACATATAACATGAATATTTCAACCATTTACTGTCAATCTGGAGGGTATAACTCTCCCCCCTCTAGAGCGTCAAGATGGCGGTTCGAGCTGCAAACGCGACTGTTCGTATCAGGGGCGCTGAGTGTGCTAGGAGGTGGGGCGACTGTGGTTGGCCCTGGACAGAATCTAATACAAAAAGAATATTAAACAAATATATTTTATTTACTTGCAATTCCTAAACATGAGAGATACAGGCCTAGCCCTATTAGAATTATGAATAAAACGATAAACTATTTAAACAAAATGCTAATTGTTATTCCATTCTACTGAATGGATAATTAGACCTATAATGTAATTCCAAATAAAATATTTTTTTATACAGACCTACCTGTATTGCTTTCTAAAAGCTCCCTATGGTTTATAAAATAGGCCTATATGAATAAAACGATAAGCTATTTATACAATGCTAATTAATATTTCTCTGTACGAAATAAAGAATTAGCCTTATAATTTAATTACAAAATTAAATAATATATTTATTTGTTTTTACTGCTCTCTAAAGACCTATGGTTAATATTTGTATTTAATTTTTTCCATTCACTTTTAGCCTAATTAATTTACTTGCTAATTTTTTGTAATTACTACACAAAATTTTAGTAGACCAAATAGTTTTATTTAACATGTAGGCCTATTATTTACAATAATTATAATGGTTATTAATTGAATTTTCTTTAAGCATATACTCTAAAAATTCGTTGAACAATTGAATTTATGTCGTATTTCAACACGACATTCATATGTTTCCATAGTCTTTCTAAATTAGGGATAGCGAGCGGTAAAACTAAGTTGTGTGTTAAAAGTTTTATTTTAGAACAAACTGAAAGCATTTGAAAATCATCTTAAATAAGGAAAAAAACATGAAAAAGTTTAACAAAACTTTAAAAACAGTGTAAGATAAGCAGTTCGGCCCGGCTGAGAATCGCGACAAGATGGCGTCCACAACGACGGACGTATTAGCAAGTATTAGGCGAGCAGAGTGTGCTAGGAGGTGGTCCCTCCTGCACAGCCTTCATTTCCCCCTCTGCTTTCGCTGGTTGCGAAGCTCAATCCCCTGCTGTGTTGAACTCTGCAACGTTTATACTTCGTTTCCTTTTATTGCAATAATGCTATTGTTAATATCTTTATTATACATAGATTTAATAAATCTATATCGATTAAAATGAACAATTATTCCTGCAAGTAGGCCTACATAAGAGTTCCTCTGATTCATAATTTAGGCCTTACAATGAGTGCGTATCTAATAGGGCCTACTAAAAGAATGCGTATTTTCTCGTTATTTATAAGCTGTAAGTTTTTGCAACAGTTGAAACGTAGCGTACTTCTAAACATCGACCTTAGCACTAACCCAAGTTAAATATAGCCTAACAAAAGATTACCACCTATCCATCAAGCTTAGCTTGTGAGGTGGCAATAAGACGTAAAGCTGCACAAAGTAGCGTTTCAATGACAAAGCCATCATCAGTGTGTAGGCCTATTGGTACTACAAACTCCAACGTAGGTCTATTGCTAACCTATTGCTGACCTTAATGTAATGTTTCGTCAGCTAAGCTACCCTCATCAATGACAGAGGAACACTTAATGTGTGCCACTGCTAAGGACAATTTAGCTGTTGCAACATATTTATACAAAATGACCTTAATGTAATGTTTCGTCAGCTAAGCTACCCTCATCAATGACAGAGGAACACTTAATGTGTGCCACTGCTAAGGACAATTTAGCTTTTGCAACATATTTATACAAAATGACCTTAATGTAATGTTTCGTCAGCTAAGCTACCCTCATCAATGACAGAGGAACACTTAATGTGTGCCACTGCTAAGGACAATTTAGCTGTTGCAACATATTTATACAAAATGACCTTAATGTAATGTTTCGTCAGCTAAGCTACCCTCATCAATGACAGAGGAACACTTAATGTGTGCCACTGCTAAGGACAATTTAGCTTTTGCAACATATTTATACAAAATGACCTTAATGTAATGTTTCGTCAGCTAAGCTACCCTCATCAATGACAGAGGAACACTTAATGTGTGCCATTGCTAAGGACAATTTAGCTGTTGCGACATATTTATACAAAATGACCTTAATGTAATGTTTCGTCAGCTAAGCTACCCTCATCAATGACAGGTGAACACTTAATGTGTGCCACTGCTAAGAACAATTTAGCTGTTGCAACATATTTATACAAAATGACCTTAATGTAATGTTTCGTCAGCTAAGCAACCCTCATCAATGACAGAGGAACACTTAATGTGTGCCACTGCTAAGGACAATTTAGCTGTTGCAACATATTTATACAAAATGACCTTAATGTAATGTTTCGTCAGCTAAGCTACCCTCATCAATGACAGAGGAACACTTAATGTGTGCCACTGTTAAGGACAATTTAGCTGTTGCAACATATTTATACAAAATGACCTTAATGTAATGTTTCGTCAGCTAAGCAACCCTCATCAATGACAGAGGAACACTTAATGTGTGCCACTGCTAAGGACAATTTAGCTGTTGCAACATATTTATACAAAATGACCTTAATGTAATGTTTCGTCAGCTAAGCTACCCTCATCAATGACAGAGGAACACTTAATGTGTGCCACTGTTAAGGACAATTTAGCTGTTGCAACATATTTATACAAAATGACCTTAATGTAATGTTTCGTCAGCTAAGCAACCCTCATCAATGACAGAGGAACACTTAATGTGTGCCACTGCTAAGGACAATTTAGCTGTTGCAACATATTTATACAAAATGACCTTAATGTAATGTTTCGTCAGCTAAGCTACCCTCATCAATGACAGAGGAACACTTAATGTGTGCCACTGCTAAGGACAATTTAGCTGTTGCAACATATTTATACAAAATGACCTTAATGTAATGTTTCGTCAGCTAAGCTACCCTCATCAATGACAGAGGAACACTTAATGTGTGCCACTGTTAAGGACAATTTAGCTGTTGCAACATATTTATACAAAATGACCTTAATGTAATGTTTCGTCAACTAAGCTACCCTCATCAATGACAGAGGAACACTTAATGTGTGCCACTGCTAAGGACAATTTAGCTGTTGCAACATATTTATACAAAATGACCTTAATGTAATGTTTCGTCAGCTAAGCTACCCTCATCAATGACAGAGGAACACTTAATGTGTGCCACTGCTTAGGACAATTTAGCTGTTGCAACATATTTATACAAAATGACCTTAATGTAATGTTTCGTCAGCTAAGCTACCCTCATCAATGACAGGTGAACACTTAATGTGTGCCACTGCTAAGAACAATTTAGCTGTTGCAACATATTTATACAAAATGACCTTAATGTAATGTTTTGTCAGCTAAGCTACCCTCATCAATGACAGAGGAACACTTAATGTGTGCCACTGCTAAGGACAATTTAGCTGTTGCAACATATTTATACAAAATGACCTTAATGTAATGTTTCGTCAGCTAAGCTACCCTCATCAATGACAGAGGAACACTTAATGTGTGCCACTGAAAAAGACAATTTAGCTGTTGCAACATATTTATACAAAATGACCTTAATGTAATGTTTCGTCAGCTAAGCTACCCTCATCAATGACAGAGGAACACTTAATGTGTGCCACTGATAAAGACAATTTAGCTGTTGCAACATATTTATACAAAATGACCTTAATGTAATGTTTCGTCAGCTAAGCTACCCTCATCAATGACAGAGGAACACTTAATGTGTGCCACTGATAAAGACAATTTAGCTGTTGCAACATATTTATACAAAATGACCTTAATGTAATGTTTCGTCAGCTAAGCTACCCTCATCAATGACAGAGGAACACTTAATGTGTGCCACTGCTAAGGACAATTTAGCTTTTGCAACATATTTATACAAAATGACCTTAATGTAATGTTTTGTCAGCTAAGCTACCCTCATCAATGACAGAGGAACACTTAATGTGTGCCACTGCTAAGGACAATTTAGCTGTTGCAAAATATTTATACAAAATGACCTTAATGTAATGTTTCGTCAGCTAAGCTACCCTCATCAATGACAGAGGAACACTTAATGTGTGCCACTGATAAAGACAATTTAGCTGTTGCAACATATTTATACAAAATGACCTTAATGTAATGTTTCGTCAGCTAAGCTACCCTCATCAATGACAGAGGAACACTTAATGTGTGCCACTGCTAAGGACAATTTAGCTTTTGCAACATATTTATACAAAATGACCTTAATGTAATGTTTCGTCAGCTAAGCTACCCTCATCAATGACAGAGGAACACTTAATGTGTGCCACTGATAAAGACAATTTAGCTGTTGCAACATATTTATACAAAATGACCTTAATGTAATGTTTCGTCAGCTAAGCTACCCTCATCAATGACAGAGGAACACTTAATGTGTGCCACTGCTAAGGACAATTTAGCTTTTGCAACATATTTATACAAAATGACCTTAATGTAATGTTTCGTCAGCTAAGCTACACTCATCAATGACAGAGGAACACTTAATGTGTGCCACTGCTAAGGACAATTTAGCTGTTGCAACATATTTATACAAAATGACCTTGAAGTAATGTTTCGTCAGCTAAGCTACCCTCATCAATGACAGAGGAACACTTAATGTGTGCCACTGATAAAGACAATTTAGCTGTTGCAACATATTTATACAAAATGACCTTAATGTAATGTTTCGTCAGCTAAGCTACCCTCATCAATGACAGAGGAACACTTAATGTGTGCCACTCATAAAGACAATTTAGCTGTTGCAACATATTTATACAAAATGACCTTCATGTAATGTTTCGTCAGCTAAGCTACCCTCATCAATGACAGAGGAACACTTAATGTGTGCCACTGCTAAGGACAATTTAGCTGTTGCAACATATTTATACAAAATGACCTTAATGTAATGTTTCGTCAGCTAAGCTACCCTCATCAATGACAGAGGAACCCTTAATGTGTGCCACTGATAAAGACAATTTAGCTGTTGCAACATATTTATACAAAATGACCTTAATGTAATGTTTCGTCAGCTAAGCTACCCTCATCAATGACAGAGGAACACTTAATGTGTGCCACTGCTAAGGACAATTTAGCTGTTGCAACATATTTATACAAAATGACCTTAATGTAATGTTTCGTCAGCTAAGCTACCCTCATCAATGACAGAGGAACACTTAATGTGTGCCACTGCTAAGAACAATTTAGCTGTTGCAACATATTTATACAAAATGACCTTAATGTAATGTTTCGTCAGCTAAGCTACCCTCATCAATGACAGGTGAACACTTAATGAGTGCCACTGCTAAGGACAATTTAGCTGTTGCAACATATTTATACAAAATGACCTTAATGTAATGTTTCGTCAGCTAAGCTACCCTCATCAATGACAGGTGAACACTTAATGAGTGCCACTGCTAAGGACAATTTAGCTGTTGCAACATATTTATACAAAATGACCTTAATGTAATGTTTCGTCAGCTAAGCTACCCTCATCAATGACAGAGGAACACTTAATGTGTGCCACTGCTAAGGACAATTTAGCTGTTGCAACATATTTATACAAAATTACCTTAATGTAATGTTTCGTCAGCTAAGCTATCCTCATCAATGACAGAGGAACACTTAATGTGTGCCACTGCTAAGGACAATTTAGCTTTTGCAACATATTTATACAAAATTACCTTAATGTAATGTTTCGTCAGCTAAGCTACCCTCATCAATGACAGAGGAACACTTAATGTGTGCCACTGCTAAGGACAATTTAGCTTTTGCAACATATTTATACAAAATTACCTTAATGTAATGTTTCGTCAGCTAAGCTACCCTCATCAATGACAGAGGAACACTTAATGTGTGCACTGCTAACGACAATTTAGCTGTTGCAACATATTTATACAAAATGACCTTAATTTAATGTTTCGTCGGCTAAGCTACCCTCATCAATGACAGAGGAACACTTAATGTGTGCCACTGCTAAGGACAATTTAGCTGTTGCAACATATTTATACAAAATGACCTTAATGTAATGTTTCGTCAGCTAAGCTACCCTCATCAATGACAGGTGAACACTTAATGTGTGCCACTGCTAAGAACAATTTAGCTGTTGCAACATATTTATACAAAATGACCTTAATGTAATGTTTCGTCAGCTAAGCTACCCTCATCAATGACAGAGGAACACTTAATGTGTGCCACTGCTAAGGACAATTTAGCTGTTGCAACATATTTATGCAAAATGACCTTAATGTAATGTTTCGTCAGCTAAGCTACCCACATCAATGAGAGAGGAACACTTAATGTGTGCCACTGCTAAGGACAATTTAGCTTTTGCAACATATTTATACAAACTGACCTTAATGTAATGTTTCGTCAGCTAAGCTACCCTCATCAATGACAGAGGAACCCTTAATGTGTGCCACTGATAAAGACAATTTAGCTGTTGCAACATATTTATACAAAATGACCTTAATGTAATGTTTCGTCAGCTAAGCTACCCTCATCAATGACAGAGGAACACTTAATGTGTGCCACTGCTAAGGACAATTTAGCTTTTGCAACATATTTATACAAAATGACCTTAATGTAATGTTTCGTCAGCTAAGCTACCCTCATCAATGACAGAGGAACACTTAATGTGTGCCACTGCTAAGGACAATTTAGCTGTTGCAACATATTTATACAAAATGACCTTAATGTAATGTTTCGTCAGCTAAGCTACCCTCATCAATGACATAGGAACACTTAAAGTGTGCCACTGCTAAGGACAATTTAGCTGTTGCAACATATTTATACAAAATGACCTTAATGTAATGTTTCGTCAGCTAAGCTACCCTCATCAATGACAGAGGAACACTTAATGTGTGCCACTGCTAAGGACAATTTAGCTTTTGCAACATATTTATACAAAATGACCTTAATGTAATGTTTCGTCAGCTAAGCTACCCTCATCAATGACAGAGGAACACTTAATGTGTGCCACTGCTAAGGACAATTTAGCTTTTGCAACATATTTATACAAAATGACCTTAATGTAATGTTTCGTCAGCTAAGCTACCCTCATCAATGACAGGTGAACACTTAATGTGTGCCACTGCTAAGGACAATTTAGCTTTTCAACATATTTATACAAAATGACCTTAATGTAATGTTTCGCCAGCTAAGCTACCCTCATCAATGACAGGTGAACACTTAATGTGTGCCACTGCTAAGGACAATTTAGCTTTTGCAACATATTTATACAAAATGACCGTAATGTAATGTTTCGTCAGCTAAGCTACCCTCATCAATGACAGAGGAACACTTAATGTGTGCCACTGCTAAGGACAATTTAGCTGTTGCAACACATTTATACAAAATTACCTTAAAGTAATGTTTTGTCAGCTAAGCTACTCTCATCAATGACAGAGGAACACTTAATGTGTGCCACTGCTAAGGACAATTTAGCTGTTGCAACATATTTATACAAAATTACCTTAATGTAATGTTTTGTCAGAGAAGCTACTCTCATCAATGACAGAGGAACACTTAATGTGTGCCACTGCTAAGGACAATTTAGCTGTTGCAACATATTTATACAAAACTACCTTAAAGTAATGTTTTGTCAGCTAAGCTACTCTCATCAATGACAGAGGAACACTTAATGTGTGAAACTGCTAAGGACAATTTAGCTATTGCAACATATTTATACAAAATTACCTTAATGTAATGTTTTGTCAGCTAAGCTACTCTCATCAATGACAGAGGAACACTTAATGTGTGCCACTGCTAAGGACAATTTAGCTTTTGCAACATATTTATACAAAATGCCTTAATGTAATGTTTCGTCAGCTAAGCAACCCTCATCAATGACAGAGGAACACTTAATGTGTGCCACTGCTAAGGACAATTTAGCTGTTGCAACATATTTATACAAAATTACCTTAATGTAATGTTTTGTCAGCTAAGCTACTCTCATCAATGACAGAGGAACACTTAATGTGTGCCACTGCTAAGGACAATTTAGCTGTTGCAACATATTTATACAAAATTACCTTAATGTAATGTTTTGTCAGCTAAGCTACTCTCATCAATGACAGAGGAACACTTTATGTGTGCCACTGCTAAGGACAATTTAGCTGTTGCAACATATTTATACAAAATTACCTTAAAGTAATGTTTTGTCAGCTAAGCTACTCTCATCAATGACAGAGGAACACTTAATGTGTGCCACTGCTAAGGACAATTTAGCTGTTGCAACATATTTATACAAAATTACCTTAATGTAATGTTTCGTCAGCTAAGCTACCCTCATCAATGACAGAGGAACACTTAATGTGTGCCACTGCTAAGGACAATTTAGCTTTTGCAACATATTTATACAAAATTACCTTAATGTAATGTTTTGTCAGCTAAGCTACTCTCATCAATGACAGAGGAACACTTAATGTGTGCCACTGCTAAGGACAATTTAGCTGTTGCAACATATTTATACAAAATTACCTTAAAGTAATGTTTTGTCAGCTAAGCTACTCTCATCAATGACAGAGGAACACTTAATGTGTGCCACTGCTAAAGACAATTTAGCTGTTGCAACATATTTATACAAAATTACCTTAATGTAATGTTTTGTCAGCTAAGCTACTCTCATCAATGACAGAGGAACACTTAATGTGTGCCACTGCTAAAGACAATTTAGCTGTTGCAACATATTTATACAAAATTACCTTAAAGTAATGTTTTGTCAGCTAAGCTACTCTCATCAATGACAGAGGAACACTTAATGTGTGCCACTGCTAAGGACAATTTAGCTTTTGCAACATATTTATACAAAATTACCTTAATGTAATGTTTCGTCAGCTAAGCTACCCTCATCAATGACAGAGGAACACTTAATGTGTGCCACTGCTAAGGACAATTTAGCTGTTGCAACATATTTATACAAAATTACCTTAATGTAATGTTTTGTCAGCTAAGCTACTCTCAACAATGACAGAGGAACACTTAATGTGTGCCACTGCTAAGGACAATTTAGCTGTTGCAACATATTTATACAAAATTACCTTAATGTAATGTTTTGTCAGCTAAGCTACCCTCATCAATGACAGAGGAACACTTAATGTGTGCCACTGCTAAGGACAATTTAGCTGTTGCAACATATTTATACAAAATTACCTTAATGAAATGTTTCGTCAGCTAAGCTACCCTCATCAATGACAGAGGAACACTTAATGTGTGCCACTGCTACGGACAATTTAGCTTTTGCAACATATTTATACAAAATGCCTTAATGTAATGTTTCGTCAGCTAAGCTACTCTCATCAATGACAGAGGAACACTTAATGTGTGCCACTGCTAAGGACAATTTAGCTGTTGCAACATATTTATACAAAATGACGTTAATGTAATGTTTCGTCAGCTAAGCTACCCTCATCAATGACAGAGGAACACTTAATGTGTGCCACTGCTAAGGACAATTTAGCTCTTGCAACATATTTATACAAAATTACCTTAATGTAATGTTTCGTCAGCTAAGCTACCCTCATCAATGACAGAGGAACACTTAATATGTGCCACTGCTAAGGACAATTTAGCTTTTGCAACATATTTATACAAAATGCCTTAATGTAATGTTTCGTCAGCTAAGCTACCCTCATCAATGACAGAGGAACACTTAATGTGTGCCACTGCTAAGGACAATTTAGCTGTTGCAACATATTTATACAAAATTACCTTAAAGTAATTTTTGTCAGCTAAGCTACTCTCATAAATGACAGAGGAACACTTAATGTGTGCCACTGCTAAGGACAATTTAGCTGTTGCAACATATTTATACAAAATTACCTTAATGTAATGTTTTGTCAGCTAAGCTACTCTCATCAATGACAGAGGAACACTTAATGTGTGCCACTGCTAAGGACAATTTAGCTGTTGCAACAAATTTATACAAAATTACCTTAAAGTAATGTTTTGTCAGCTAAGCTACCCTCATCAATGACAGAGGAACACTTAATGTGTGCCACTGCTAAGGACAATTTAGCTGTTGCAACATATTTATACAAAATTACCTTAAAGTAATGTTTTGTCAGCTAAGCTACTCTCATCAATGACAGAGGAACACTTAATGTGTGCCACTGCTAAGGACAATTTAGCTGTTGCAACATATTTATACAAAATTACCTTAATGTAATGTTTCGCCAGCTAAGCTACCCTCATAAATGACAGAGGAACACTTAATGTGTGCCACTGCTAAGGACAATTTAGCTGTTGCAACATATTTATACAAAATTACCTTAATGTAACGTTTTGTCAGCTAAGCTACTCTCATCAATGACAGAGGAACACTTAATGTGTGCCACTGCTAAGGGCAATTTAGCTTTTGCAACATATTTATACAAAATGACCTTAATGTAATGTTTCGTCAGCTAAGCTACCCTCATCAATGACAGAGGAACACTTAATGTGTGCCACTGCTAAGGGCAATTTAGCTGTTGCAACATATTTATACAAAATGACCTTAATGTAATGTTTCGTCAGCTAAGCTACCCTCATCAATGACAGAGGAACACTTAATGTGTGCCACTGCTAAGGACAATTTAGCTTTTGCAACATATTTATACAAAATGACCTTAATGTAATGTTTCGTCAGCTAAGCTACCCTCATCAATGATAGATGAACACTTAATGTGTGCCACTGCTAAGGACAATTTAGCTTTTGCAACATATTTATACAAAATGACCTTAATGTAATGTTTCGTCAGCTAAGCTACCCTCATCAATGATAGATGAACACTTAATCTGTGCCACTGCTAAGGACAATTTAGCTTTTGCAACATATTTATACAAAATGACCTTAATGTAATGTTTCGTCAGCTAAGCTACCCTCATCAATGACAGAGGAACACTTAATGTGTGCCACTGCTAAGGACAATTTAGCTTTTGCAACATATTTATACAAAATGACCTTAATGTAATGTTTCGTCAGCTAAGCTACCCTCATCAATGACAGAGGAACACTTAATGTGTGCCACTGCTAAGGACAATTTAGCTGTTGCAACATATTTATACAAAATTACCTTAATGTAATGTTTCGTCAGCTAAGCTACCCTCATCAATGACAGAGGAACACTTAATGTGTGCCACTGCTAAGGACAATTTAGCTTTTGCAACATATTTATACAAAATGACCTTAATGTAATGTTTCGTCAGCTAAGCTACCCTCATCAATGACAGAGGAACACTTAATGTGTGCCACTGCTAAGGACAATTTAGCTTTTGCAACATATTTATACAAAATGACCTTAATGTAATGTTTTGTCAGCTAAGCTACTCTCATCAATGACAGAGGAACACTTAATGTGTGCCACTGCTAAGGACAATTTAGCTGTTGCAACAAATTTATACAAAATGACCTTAATGTAATGTTTTGTCAGCTAAGCTACTCTCATCAATGACAGAGGAACACTTAATGTGTGCCACTGCTAAGGACAATTTAGCTGTTGCAACATATTTATACAAAATGACCTTAATGTAATGTTTCGTCAGCTAAGCTACCCTCATCAATGACAGATGAACACTTAATGTGTGCCACTGCTAAGGACAATTTAGCTTTTGCAACATATTTATACAAAATGACCTTAATGTAATGTTTCGTCAGCTAAGCTACCCTCATCAATGATAGATGAACACTTAATGTGTGCCACTGCTAAGGACAATTTAGCTTTTGCAACATATTTATACAAAATTACCTTAAAGTAATTTTTGTCAGCTAAGCTACTCTCATAAATGACAGAGGAACACTTAATGTGTGCCACTGCTAAGGACAATTTAGCTGTTGCAACATATTTATACAAAATTACCTTAAAGTAATTTTTGTCAGCTAAGCTACTCTCATAAATGACAGAGGAACACTTAATGTGTGCCACTGCTAAGGACAATTTAGCTTTTGCAACATATTTATACAAAATGACCTTAAAGTAATGTTTTGTCAGCTAAGCTACTCTCATCAATGACAGAGGAACACTTAATGTGTGCCACTGCTAAGGACAATTTAGCTTTTGCAACATATTTATACAAAATTACCTTAATGTAATGTTTCGTCAGCTAAGCTACCCTCATCAATGACAGAGGAACACTTAATGTGTGCCACTGCTAAGGACAATTTAGCTGTTGCAACATATTTATACAAAATTACCTTAATGTAATGTTTTGTCAGCTAAGCTACTCTCATCAATGACAGAGGAACACTTAATGTGTGCCACTGCTAAGGACAATTTAGCTGTTGCAACATATTTATACAAAATTACCTTAATGTAATGTTTTGTCAGCTAAGCTACCCTCATCAATGACAGAGGAACACTTAATGTGTGCCACTGCTAAGGACAATTTAGCTGTTGCAACATATTTATACAAAATTACCTTAATGAAATGTTTCGTCAGCTAAGCTACCCTCATCAATGACAGAGGAACACTTAATGTGTGCCACTGCTAAGGACAATTTAGCTGTTTCAACATATTTATACAAAATGACCTTAATGTAATGTTTCGTCAGCTAAGCTACCCTCATCAATGACAGAGGAACACTTAATGTGTGCCACTGCTAAGGACAATTTAGCTTTTGCAACATATTTATACAAAATTACCTTAATGTAATGTTTTGTCAGCTAAGCTACTCTCATCAATGACAGAGGAACACTTAATGTGTGCCACTGCTAAGGACAATTTAGCTGTTGCAACATATTTATACAAAATTACCTTAAAGTAATGTTTTGTCAGCTAAGCTACTCTCATCAATGACAGAGGAACACTTAATGTGTGCCACTGCTAAAGACAATTTAGCTGTTGCAACATATTTATACAAAATTACCTTAATGTAATGTTTTGTCAGCTAAGCTATTCTCATCAATGACAGAGGAACACTTAATGTGTGCCACTGCTAAAGACAATTTAGCTGTTGCAACATATTTATACAAAATTACCTTAAAGTAATGTTTTGTCAGCTAAGCTACTCTCATCAATGACAGAGGAACACTTAATGTGTGCCACTGCTAAGGACAATTTAGCTTTTGCAACATATTTATACAAAATTACCTTAATGTAATGTTTCGTCAGCTAAGCTACCCTCATCAATGACAGAGGAACACTTAATGTGTGCCACTGCTAAGGACAATTTAGCTGTTGCAACATATTTATACAAAATTACCTTAATGTAATGTTTTGTCAGCTAAGCTACTCTCATCAATGACAGAGGAACACTTAATGTGTGCCACTGCTAAGGACAATTTAGCTGTTGCAACATATTTATACAAAATTACCTTAATGTAATGTTTTGTCAGCTAAGCTACCCTCATCAATGACAGAGGAACACTTAATGTGTGCCACTGCTAAGGACAATTTAGCTGTTGCAACATATTTATACAAAATTACCTTAATGAAATGTTTCGTCAGCTAAGCTACCCTCATCAATGACAGAGGAACACTTAATGTGTGCCACTGCTACGGACAATTTAGCTTTTGCAACATATTTATACAAAATGCCTTAATGTAATGTTTCGTCAGCTAAGCTACTCTCATCAATGACAGAGGAACACTTAATGTGTGCCACTGCTAAGGACAATTTAGCTGTTGCAACATATTTATACAAAATGACGTTAATGTAATGTTTCGTCAGCTAAGCTACCCTCATCAATGACAGAGGAACACTTAATGTGTGCCACTGCTAAGGACAATTTAGCTCTTGCAACATATTTATACAAAATTACCTTAATGTAATGTTTCGTCAGCTAAGCTACCCTCATCAATGACAGGTGAACACTTAATGTGTGCCACTGCTAAGGACAATTTAGCTCTTGCAACATATTTATACAAAATTACCTTAATGTAATGTTTCGTCAGCTAAGCTACCCTCATCAATGACAGAGGAACACTTAATATGTGCCACTGCTAAGGACAATTTAGCTTTTGCAACATATTTATACAAAATGCCTTAATGTAATGTTTCGTCAGCTAAGCTACCCTCATCAATGACAGAGGAACACTTAATGTGTGCCACTGCTAAGGACAATTTAGCTGTTGCAACATATTTATACAAAATTACCTTAAAGTAATTTTTGTCAGCTAAGCTACTCTCATAAATGACAGAGGAACACTTAATGTGTGCCACTGCTAAGGACAATTTAGCTGTTGCAACATATTTATACAAAATTACCTTAATGTAATGTTTTGTCAGCTAAGCTACTCTCATCAATGACAGAGGAACACTTAATGTGTGCCACTGCTAAGGACAATTTAGCTGTTGCAACACATTTATACAAAATTACCTTAAAGTAATGTTTTGTCAGCTAAGCTACCCTCATCAATGACAGAGGAACACTTAATGTGTGCCACTGCTAAGGACAATTTAGCTGTTGCAACATATTTATACAAAATTACCTTAAAGTAATGTTTTGTCAGCTAAGCTACTCTCATCAATGACAGAGGAACACTTAATGTGTGCCACTGCTAAGGACAATTTAGCTGTTGCAACATATTTATACAAAATTACCTTAATGTAATGTTTCGCCAGCTAAGCTACCCTCATAAATGACAGAGGAACACTTAATGTGTGCCACTGCTAAGGACAATTTAGCTGTTGCAACATATTTATACAAAATTACCTTAATGTAACGTTTTGTCAGCTAAGCTACTCTCATCAATGACAGAGGAACACTTAATGTGTGCCACTGCTAAGGGCAATTTAGCTTTTGCAACATATTTATACAAAATGACCTTAATGTAATGTTTCGTCAGCTAAGCTACCCTCATCAATGACAGAGGAACACTTAATGTGTGCCACTGCTAAGGGCAATTTAGCTGTTGCAACATATTTATACAAAATGACCTTAATGTAATGTTTCGTCAGCTAAGCTACCCTCATCAATGATAGATGAACACTTAATGTGTGCCACTGCTAAGGACAATTTAGCTTTTGCAACATATTTATACAAAATGACCTTAATGTAATGTTTCGTCAGCTAAGCTACCCTCATCAATGACAGAGGAACACTTAATGTGTGCCACTGCTAAGGACAATTTAGCTTTTGCAACATATTTATACAAAATGACCTTAATGTAATGTTTCGTCAGCTAAGCTACCCTCATCAATGATAGATGAACACTTAATGTGTGCCACTGCTAAGGACAATTTAGCTTTTGCAACATATTTATACAAAATGACCTTAATGTAATGTTTCGTCAGCTAAGCTACCCTCATCAATGATAGATGAACACTTAATCTGTGCCACTGCTAAGGACAATTTAGCTTTTGCAACATATTTATACAAAATGACCTTAATGTAATGTTTCGTCAGCTAAGCTACCCTCATCAATGACAGAGGAACACTTAATGTGTGCCACTGCTAAGGACAATTTAGCTTTTGCAACATATTTATACAAAATGACCTTAATGTAATGTTTCGTCAGCTAAGCTACCCTCATCAATGACAGAGGAACACTTAATGTGTGCCACTGCTAAGGACAATTTAGCTGTTGCAACATATTTATACAAAATTACCTTAATGTAATGTTTCGTCAGCTAAGCTACCCTCATCAATGACAGAGGAACACTTAATGTGTGCCACTGCTAAGGACAATTTAGCTTTTGCAACATATTTATACAAAATGACCTTAATGTAATGTTTCGTCAGCTAAGCTACCCTCATCAATGACAGAGGAACACTTAATGTGTGCCACTGCTAAGGACAATTTAGCTTTTGCAACATATTTATACAAAATGACCTTAATGTAATGTTTTGTCAGCTAAGCTACTCTCATCAATGACAGAGGAACACTTAATGTGTGCCACTGCTAAGGACAATTTAGCTGTTGCAACAAATTTATACAAAATGACCTTAATGTAATGTTTTGTCAGCTAAGCTACTCTCATCAATGACAGAGGAACACTTAATGTGTGCCACTGCTAAGGACAATTTAGCTGTTGCAACATATTTATACAAAATGACCTTAATGTAATGTTTCGTCAGCTAAGCTACCCTCATCAATGACAGATGAACACTTAATGTGTGCCACTGCTAAGGACAATTTAGCTTTTGCAACATATTTATACAAAATGACCTTAATGTAATGTTTCGTCAGCTAAGCTACCCTCATCAATGATAGATGAACACTTAATGTGTGCCACTGCTAAGGACAATTTAGCTTTTGCAACATATTTATACAAAATTACCTTAAAGTAATTTTTGTCAGCTAAGCTACTCTCATAAATGACAGAGGAACACTTAATGTGTGCCACTGCTAAGGACAATTTAGCTGTTGCAACATATTTATACAAAATTACCTTAAAGTAATTTTTGTCAGCTAAGCTACTCTCATAAATGACAGAGGAACACTTAATGTGTGCCACTGCTAAGGACAATTTAGCTTTTGCAACATATTTATACAAAATGACCTTAATGTAATGTTTCGTCAGCTAAGCTACCCTCATCAATGACAGAGGAACACTTAATGTGTGCCACTGCTAAGGACAATTTAGCTTTTGCAACATATTTATACAAAATTACCCTAATGTACTGTTTCGTCAACTAAGCTACCCTCATCAATGACAGAGTAACACTTAATGTGTGCCACTGCTAAGGACAATTTAGCTTTTGCAACATATTTATACAGAATGACCTTAATGTAATTTCGTCAGCTAAGCTACCCTCATCAATGACAGAGGAACACTTAATGTGTGCCACTGCTAAGGACAATTTAGCTTTTGCAACATATTTATACAAAATGACCTAATGTAATGTTTCGTCAGCTAAGCTACCCTCATCAATGACAGATGAACACTTAATGTGTGCCACTGCTAAGGACAATTTAGCTTTTGCAACATATTTATACAAAATGACCTTAATGTAATTTCGTCAGCTAAGCTACCCTCATCATCGACAGATGAACACTTAATGTGTGCCACTGCTAAGGACAATTTAGCTTTTGCAACATATTTATACAAAATGACCTTAATGTAATGTTTCGTCAGCTAAGCTACCCTCATAAATGATAGATGAACACTTAATGTGTGCCACTGCTAAGGACAATTTAGCTTTTGCAACATATTTATACAAAATGACCTTAATGTAATGTTTCGTCAGCTAAGCTACCCTCATCAATGACAGAGGAACACTTAATGTGTGCCACTGCTAAGGACAATTTAGCTTTTGCAACATATTTATACAAAATTACCCTAATGTACTGTTTCGTCAGCTAAGCTACCCTCATCAATGACAGAGGAACACTTAATGTGTGCCACTGCTAAGGACAATTTAGCTGTTGCAACATATTTATACAAAATGACCTTAATGTAATGTTTCGTCAGCTAAGCTACCCTCATCAATGACAGAGGAACACTTAATGTGTGCCACTGCTAAGGACAATTTAGCTTTTGCAACATATTTATACAAAATTACCCTAATGTACTGTTTCGTCAGCTAAGCTACCCTCATCAATGACAGAGGAACACTTAATGTGTGCCACTGCTAAGGACAATTTAGCTGTTGCAACATATTTATACAAAATGACCTTAATGTAATGTTTTGTCAGCTAAGCTACCCTCATCAATGACAGAGGAACACTTAATGTGTGTCACTGCTAAGGACAATTTAGCTGTTGCAACATATTTATACAAAATGACCCTAATGTAATGTTTCGTCAGCTAAGCTACCCTCATCAATGACAGAGGAACACTTAATGTGTGCCACTGCTAAGGACAATTTAGCTGTTGCAACATATTTATACAAAATGACCTTAATGTAATGTTTCGTCAGCTAAGCTACCCTCATCAATGACAGAGGAACACTTAATGTGTGCCACTGCTAAGGACAATTTAGCTGTTGCAACATATTTATACAAAATTACGTTAATGTAATGTTTCGTCAGCTAAGCTACCCTCATCAATGACAGAGGAACACTTAATGTGTGCCACTGCTAAGGACAATTAAGCTTTTGCAACATATTTATACAAAATTACCTTAATGTAATGTTTCGTCAGCTAAGCTACCCTCATCAATGACAGAGGAACACTTAATGTGTGCCACTGCTAAGGACAATTTAGCTTTTGCAACATATTTATACAAAATTACCTTAATGTAATGTTTCGTCAGCTAAGCTACCCTCATCAATGACAGAGGAACACTTAATGTGTGCCACTGCTAAGGACAATTTAGCTTTTGCAACATATTTATACAAAATTACCTTAATGTAATGTTTTGTCAGCTAAGCTACCCTCATCAATGACAGAGGAACACTTAATGTGTGCCACTGCTAAGGACAATTTAGCTTTTGCAACATATTTATACAAAATTACCTTAATGTAATGTTTCGTCAGCTAAGCAACCCTCATCAATGACAGAGGAACACTTAATGTGTGCCACTGCTAAGGACAACTAAGCTTTTGCAACATATTTATACAAAATGACCTTAATGTAATGTTTCGTCAGCTAAGCTACCCTCATCAATGACAGAGGAACACTTAATGTGTGCCACTGCTAAGGACAATTTAGCTTTTGCAACATATTTATACAAAATTACCTTAATGTAATGTTTCGTCAGCTAAGCTACCCTCATCAATGACAGAGGAACACTTAATGTGTGCCACTGCTAAGGAAAATTTAGCTTTTGCAACATATTTATACAAAATTACCTTAATGTAATGTTTTGTCAGCTAAGCTACCCTCATCAATGACAGAGGAACACTTAATGTGTGCCACTGCTAAGGACAATTTAGCTTTTGCAACATATTTATACAAAATTACCTTAATGTAATGTTTCGTCAGCTAAGCAACCCTCATCAATGACAGAGGAACACTTAATGTGTGCCACTGCTAAGGACAATTTAGCTTTTGCAACATATTTATACAAAATGACCTTAATGTAATGTTTCGTCAGCTAAGCTACCCTCATCAATGACAGAGGAACACTTAATGTGTGCCACTGCTAAGGACAATTTAGCTTTTGCAACATATTTATACAAAATTACCTTAATGTAATGTTTCGTCAGCTAAGCTACCCTCATCAATGACAGAGGAACACTTAATGTGTGCCACTGCTAAGGACAATTTAGCTTTTGCAACATATTTATACAAAATGACCTTAATGTAATGTTTCGTCAGCTAAGCTACCCTCATGAATGACAGAGGAACACTTAATGTGTGCCACTGCTAAGGACAATTTAGCTGTTGCAACATATTTATACAAAATTACCTTAATGTAATGTTTCGTCAGCTAAGCTACCCTCA
The DNA here is from genome assembly GCA_036971475.1 of Prosapia bicincta. Classification (NCBI taxonomy): domain Eukaryota; kingdom Metazoa; phylum Arthropoda; class Insecta; order Hemiptera; family Cercopidae; genus Prosapia; species Prosapia bicincta. The sequence goes on from JBAIZL010000010.1 coordinate 95,355,340, forward strand.
TCAATGACAGAGGAACACTTAATGTGTGCCACTGCTAAGGACAATTTAGCTTTTGCAACATATTTATACAAAATGACCTTAATGTAATGTTTCGTCAGCTAAGCTACCCTCATCAATGACAGAGGAACACTTAATGTGTGCCACTGCTAAGGACAATTTAGCTTTTGCAACATATTTATACAAAATGACCTTAATGTAATGTTTTGTCAGCTAAGCTACTCTCATCAATGACAGAGGAACACTTAATGTGTGCCACTGCTAAGGACAATTTAGCTGTTGCAACAAATTTATACAAAATGACCTTAATGTAATGTTTTGTCAGCTAAGCTACTCTCATCAATGACAGAGGAACACTTAATGTGTGCCACTGCTAAGGACAATTTAGCTGTTGCAACATATTTATACAAAATGACCTTAATGTAATGTTTCGTCAGCTAAGCTACCCTCATCAATGACAGATGAACACTTAATGTGTGCCACTGCTAAGGACAATTTAGCTTTTGCAACATATTTATACAAAATGACCTTAATGTAATGTTTCGTCAGCTAAGCTACCCTCATCAATGATAGATGAACACTTAATGTGTGCCACTGCTAAGGACAATTTAGCTTTTGCAACATATTTATACAAAATTACCTTAAAGTAATTTTTGTCAGCTAAGCTACTCTCATAAATGACAGAGGAACACTTAATGTGTGCCACTGCTAAGGACAATTTAGCTGTTGCAACATATTTATACAAAATTACCTTAAAGTAATTTTTGTCAGCTAAGCTACTCTCATAAATGACAGAGGAACACTTAATGTGTGCCACTGCTAAGGACAATTTAGCTTTTGCAACATATTTATACAAAATGACCTTAATGTAATGTTTCGTCAGCTAAGCTACCCTCATCAATGACAGAGGAACACTTAATGTGTGCCACTGCTAAGGACAATTTAGCTTTTGCAACATATTTATACAAAATTACCCTAATGTACTGTTTCGTCAACTAAGCTACCCTCATCAATGACAGAGTAACACTTAATGTGTGCCACTGCTAAGGACAATTTAGCTTTTGCAACATATTTATACAGAATGACCTTAATGTAATTTCGTCAGCTAAGCTACCCTCATCAATGACAGAGGAACACTTAATGTGTGCCACTGCTAAGGACAATTTAGCTTTTGCAACATATTTATACAAAATGACCTAATGTAATGTTTCGTCAGCTAAGCTACCCTCATCAATGACAGATGAACACTTAATGTGTGCCACTGCTAAGGACAATTTAGCTTTTGCAACATATTTATACAAAATGACCTTAATGTAATTTCGTCAGCTAAGCTACCCTCATCATCGACAGATGAACACTTAATGTGTGCCACTGCTAAGGACAATTTAGCTTTTGCAACATATTTATACAAAATGACCTTAATGTAATGTTTCGTCAGCTAAGCTACCCTCATAAATGATAGATGAACACTTAATGTGTGCCACTGCTAAGGACAATTTAGCTTTTGCAACATATTTATACAAAATGACCTTAATGTAATGTTTCGTCAGCTAAGCTACCCTCATCAATGACAGAGGAACACTTAATGTGTGCCACTGCTAAGGACAATTTAGCTTTTGCAACATATTTATACAAAATTACCCTAATGTACTGTTTCGTCAGCTAAGCTACCCTCATCAATGACAGAGGAACACTTAATGTGTGCCACTGCTAAGGACAATTTAGCTGTTGCAACATATTTATACAAAATGACCTTAATGTAATGTTTCGTCAGCTAAGCTACCCTCATCAATGACAGAGGAACACTTAATGTGTGCCACTGCTAAGGACAATTTAGCTTTTGCAACATATTTATACAAAATTACCCTAATGTACTGTTTCGTCAGCTAAGCTACCCTCATCAATGACAGAGGAACACTTAATGTGTGCCACTGCTAAGGACAATTTAGCTGTTGCAACATATTTATACAAAATGACCTTAATGTAATGTTTTGTCAGCTAAGCTACCCTCATCAATGACAGAGGAACACTTAATGTGTGTCACTGCTAAATGCAATTTAGCTGTTGCAACATATTTATACAAAATGACCCTAATGTAATGTTTCGTCAGCTAAGCTACCCTCATCAATGACAGAGGAACACTTAATGTGTGCCACTGCTAAGGACAATTTAGCTGTTGCAACATATTTATACAAAATGACCTTAATGTAATGTTTCGTCAGCTAAGCTACCCTCATCAATGACAGAGGAACACTTAATGTGTGCCACTGCTAAGGACAATTTAGCTGTTGCAACATATTTATACAAAATTACGTTAATGTAATGTTTCGTCAGCTAAGCTACCCTCATCAATGACAGAGGAACACTTAATGTGTGCCACTGCTAAGGACAATTAAGCTTTTGCAACATATTTATACAAAATTACCTTAATGTAATGTTTCGTCAGCTAAGCTACCCTCATCAATGACAGAGGAACACTTAATGTGTGCCACTGCTAAGGACAATTTAGCTTTTGCAACATATTTATACAAAATTACCTTAATGTAATGTTTCGTCAGCTAAGCTACCCTCATCAATGACAGAGGAACACTTAATGTGTGCCACTGCTAAGGACAATTTAGCTTTTGCAACATATTTATACAAAATTACCTTAATGTAATGTTTTGTCAGCTAAGCTACCCTCATCAATGACAGAGGAACACTTAATGTGTGCCACTGCTAAGGACAATTTAGCTTTTGCAACATATTTATACAAAATTACCTTAATGTAATGTTTCGTCAGCTAAGCAACCCTCATCAATGACAGAGGAACACTTAATGTGTGCCACTGCTAAGGACAACTTAGCTTTTGCAACATATTTATACAAAATGACCTTAATGTAATGTTTCGTCAGCTAAGCTACCCTCATCAATGACAGAGGAACACTTAATGTGTGCCACTGCTAAGGACAATTTAGCTTTTGCAACATATTTATACAAAATTACCTTAATGTAATGTTTCGTCAGCTAAGCTACCCTCATCAATGACAGAGGAACACTTAATGTGTGCCACTGCTAAGGACAATTTAGCTTTTGCAACATATTTATACAAAATTACCTTAATGTAATGTTTCGTCAGCTAAGCTACCCTCATGAATGACAGAGGAACACTTAATGTGTGCCACTGCTAAGGACAATTTAGCTTTTGCAACATATTTATACAAAATTACCTTAATGTAATGTTTTGTCAGCTAAGCTACCCTCATCAATGACAGAGGAACACTTAATGTGTGCCACTGCTAAGGACAATTTAGCTTTTGCAACATATTTATACAAAATTACCTTAATGTAATGTTTCGTCTGCTAAGCAACCCTCATCAATGACAGAGGAACACTTAATGTGTGCCACTGCTAAGGACAATTTAGCTTTTGCAACATATTTATACAAAATGACCTTAATGTAATGTTTCGTCAGCTAAGCTACCCTCATCAATGACAGAGGAACACTTAATGTGTGCCACTGCTAAGGACAATTTAGCTTTTGCAACATATTTATACAAAATTACCTTAATGTAATGTTTCGTCAGCTAAGCTACCCTCATCAATGACAGAGGAACACTTAATGTGTGCCACTGCTAAGGACAATTTAGCTTTTGCAACATATTTATACAAAATTACCTTAATGTAATGTTATGTCAGCTAAGCTACCCTCATCAATGACAGAGGAACACTTAATGTGTGCCACTGCTAAGGACAATTTAGCTTTTGCAACATATTTATACAAAATTACCTTAATGTAATGTTTCGTCAGCTAAGCTACCCTCATCAATGACAGAGGAACACTTAATGTGTGCCACTGAGAAGGACAATTTAGCTTTTGCAACATATTTATACAAAATTACCTTAATGTAATGTTTCGTCAGCTAAGCTACCCTCATCAATGACAGAGGAACACTTAATGTGTGCCACTGCTAAGGACAATTTAGCTTTTGCAACATATTTATACAAAATTACCTTAATGTAATGTTTCGTCAGCTAAGCTACCCTCATGAATGACAGAGGAACACTTAATGTGTGCCACTGCTAAGGACAATTTAGCTTTTGCAACATATTTATACAAAATGACCTTAATGTAATGTTTCGTCAGCTAAGCTACCCTCATCAATGACAGAGGAACACTTAATGTGTGCCACTGCTAAGGACAATTTAGCTGTTGCAACATATTTATACAAAATTACCTTAATGTAATGTTTCGTCAGCTAAGCTACCCTCATCAATGACAGAGGAACACTTAATGTGTGCCACTGCTAAGGACAATTTAGCTTTTGCAACATATTTATACAAAATGCCTTAATGTAATGTTTCGTCAGCTAAGCTACCCTCATCAATGACAGAGGAACACTTAATGTGTGCCACTGCTAAGGACAATTTAGCTTTTGCAACATATTTATACAAAATGACCTTAATGTAATGTTTCGTCAGCTAAGCTACCCTCATCAATGACAGAGGAACACTTAATGTGTGCCACTGCTAAGGACAATTTAGCTGTTGCAACATATTTATACAAAATTACCTTAATGTAATGTTTCGTCAGCTAAGCTACCCTCATCAATGACAGAGGAACACTTAATGTGTGCCACTGCTAAGGACAATTTAGCTATTGCAACATATTTATACAAAATTACCTTAATGTAATGTTTCGTCAGCTAAGCTACCCTCATCAATGACAGAGGAACACTTAATGTGTGCCACTGCTAAGGACAATTTAGCTGTTGCAACATATTTATACAAAATTACCTTAATGTAATGTTTCGTCAGCTAAGCAACCCTCATCAATGACAGAGGAACACTTAATGTGTGCCACTGCTAAGGACAATTTAGCTGTTGCAACATATTTATACAAAATTACCTTAATGTAATGTTTCGTCAGCTAAGCAACCCTCATCAATGACAGAGGAACACTTAATGTGTGCCACTGCTAAGGACTATTTAGCTTTTGCAACATATTTATACAAAATTACCTTAATGTAATGTTTCGTCAGCTAAGCTACCCTCATCAATGACAGAGGAACACTTAATGTGTGCCACTGCTAAGGACAATTTAGCTTTTGCAACATACTTATACAAAATTACCTTAATGTAATGTTTCGTCAGCTAAGCTACCCTCATCAATTCCAGAGAAACACTTAATGTGTGCCACTGCTAAGGACAATTTAGCTTTTGCAACATACTTATACAAAATTACCTTAATGTAATGTTTCGTCAGCTAAGCTACCCTCATCAATTCCAGAGAAACACTTAATGTGTGCCACTGCTAAGGACTATTTAGCTTTTGCAACATATTTATACAAAATTACCTTAATGTAATGTTTCGTCAGCTAAGCTACCCTCATCAATGACAGAGGAACACTTAATGTGTGCCACTGCTAAGGACAATTTAGCTGTTGCAACATATTTATACAAAATTACCTTAATGTAATGTTTCGTCAGCTAAGCTACCCTCATCAATTCCAGAGAAACACTTAATGTGTGCCACTGCTAAGGACAATTTAGCTTTTCCAACATATTTATACAAAATTACCTTAATGTAATGTTTCGTCAGCTAAGCTACCGTCATCAATGACAGAGGAACACTTAATGTGTGCCACTGCTAAGGACAATTTAGCTGTTGCAACATATTTATACAAAATTACCTTAATGTAATGTTTCGTCAGCTAAGCTACCCTCATCAATTCCAGAGAAACACTTAATGTGTGCCACTGCTAAGGACAATTTAGCTTTTGCAACATATTTATACAAAATTACCTTAATGTAATGTTTCGTCAGCTAAGCTGCCGTCATCAATGACAGAGGAACACTTAATGTGTGCCACTGCTAAGGACAATTTAGCTTTTGCAACATATTTATACAAAATTACCTTAATGTAATGTTTCGTCAGCTAAGCTACCCTCATCAATGACAGAGGAACACTTAATGTGTGCCACTGCTAAGGACAATTTAGCTTTTGCAACATATTTATACAAAATTACCTTAATGTAATGTTTCGTCAGCTAAGCTACCCTCATCAATGACAGAGAAACACTTAATGTGTGCCACTGCTAAGGACAATTTAGCTTTTGCAACATACTTATACAAAATTACCTTAATGTAATGTTTCGTCAGCTAAGCTACCCTCATCAATTCCAGAGAAACACTTAATGTGTGCCACTGCTAAGGACTATTTAGCTTTTGCAACATATTTATACAAAATTACCTTAATGTAATGTTTCGTCAGCTAAGCTACCCTCATCAATGACAGAGGAACACTTAATGTGTGCACTGCTAAGGACTATTTAGCTTTTGCAACATATTTATACAAAATTACCTTAATGTAATGTTTCGTCAGCTAAGCTACCCACATCAATTCCAGAGAAACACTTAATGTGTGCCACTGCTAAGGACAATTTAGCTTTTGCAACATATTTATACAAAATTACCTTAATGTAATGTTTCGTCAGCTAAGCTACCGTCATCAATGACAGAGGAACACTTAATGTGTGCCACTGCTAAGGACAATTTAGCTTTTGCAACATATTTATACAAAATTACCTTAATGTAATGTTTCGTCAGCTAAGCTACCCTCATCAATGACAGAGGAACACTTAATGTGTGCCACTGCTAAGGACAATTTAGCTTTTGCAACATATTTATACAAAATTACCTTAATGTAATGTTTCGTCAGCTAAGCTACCCTCATCAATGACAGAGGAACATTTAATGTGTGCCACTGCTAAGGACAATTTAGCTGTTGCAACATATTTATACAAAATTACCTTAATGTAATGTTTCGTCAGCTAAGCTACCCTCATCAATGACAGAGGAACACTTAATGTGTGCCACTGCTAAGGACAATTTAGCTTTTGTAACATATTTATACAAAATTACCTTAATGTAATGTTTCGTCAGCTAAGCTACCCTCATCAATGACAGAGGAACACTTAATGTGTGCCACTGCCAAGGACAATTTAGCTTTTGCAACATATTTATACAAAATTACCTTAATGTAATGTTTCGTCAGGTAAGCTACCCTCATCAATGACAGAGGAACACTTAATGTGTGCCACTGCTAAGGACAATTTAGCTTTTGCAACATATTTATACAAAATTACCTTAATGTAATGTTTCGTCAGCTAAGCTACCCTCATGAATGACAGAGGAACACTTAATGTGTGCCACTGCTAAGGACAATTTAGCTTTTGCAACATATTTATACAAAATTACCTTAATGTAATGTTTCGTCAGCTAAGCTACCCTCATCAATGACAGAGGAACACTTAATGTGTGCCACTGCTAAGGACAATTTAGCTTTTGCAACATATTTATACAAAATGACATTAATGTAATGTTTCGTCAGCTAAGCTACCCTCATCAATGACAGAGGAACACTTAATGTGTGCCACTGATAAGGACAATTTAGCTTTTGTAACATATTTATACAAAATTACCTTAATGTAATGTTTCGTCAGCTAAGCTACCCTCATCAATGACAGAGGAACACTTAATGTGTGCCACTGCTAAGGACAATTTAGCTTTTGCAACATATTTATACAAAATTACCTTAATGTAATGTTTCGTCAGCTAAGCTATCCTCATCAATGACAGAGTAACACTTAATGTGTGCCACTGCTAAGGACAATTTAGCTTTTGCAACATATTTATACAAAATTACCTTAATGTAATGTTTCGTCAGCTAAGCTACCCTCATGAATGACAGAGGAACACTTAATGTGTGCCACTGCTAAGGACAATTTAGCTTTTGCAACATATTTATACAAAATTACCTTAATGTAATGTTTCGTCAGCTAAGCTACCCTCATCAATGACAGAGGAACACTTAATGTGTGCCACTGCTAAGGACAATTTAGCTTTTGCAACATATTTATACAAAATGACATTAATGTAATGTTTCGTCAGCTAAGCTACCCTCATCAATGACAGAGGAACACTTAATGTGTGCCACTGATAAGGACAATTTAGCTTTTGTAACATATTTATACAAAATTACCTTAATGTAATGTTTCGTCAGCTAAGCTACCCTCATCAATGACAGAGGAACACTTAATGTGTGCCACTGCTAAGGACAATTTAGCTTTTGCAACATATTTATACAAAATTACCTTAATGTAATGTTTCGTCAGCTAAGCTATCCTCATCAATGACAGAGTAACACTTAATGTGTGCCACTGCTAAGGACAATTTAGCTTTTGCAACATATTTATACAAAATTACCTTAATGTAATGTTTCGTCAGCTAAGCTATCCTCATCAATGACAGAGGAACACTTAATGTGTGCCACTGCTAAGGACAATTTAGCTGTTGCAACATATTTGACATTAATCATTTAAAAAAAAATAACATAATGTTAGAGTTGAGTTATTTTGTTGTTTTTTTATTCTCACGCGCCTCAAAAGTGTATTAATTTTTTTTTTTATAAAGCTTAGAATAAGTTACTTAAATTAAAGTCATCTAAGTTAATTACTCTCTATGTAGCCTATTCTATGTAGGTTATCATATTTTCTGCTACAACTGAGTTATGTAGCCTACTCTTAGTTATGCTATAGTTTTAGACTACCGTAAGTGTAAACCCCTTAGTTTAGTTTTTAAATTTCGTCCTATATTGTACTAAATTTTTTATAATATGGGATTTTTTAATGTATTACCACCTATATATTTTTGTTGTATCTATTTAGGCCTATGAATAATAAAATAGTAACATGACAAGAGGTTATAGGCCTAGTCATAGCGTCGATGCGCTTTTGTCAAATAGGCCGTAATTAGGCCTTGAAATGGTTGACATTTTGATGTTAATATAGTTTTTAAAATAATAATATTAAATATCCATTAATTAGCTTTAGTTTTATATGAACTTAACTTTAGTTGAGTTATTTCGTCCCCTTTGGCTTAAATTAAGTGATAACATATGATTTCATAAAACAGCTGATTTTATGTAGTAGAACAGCTGTTTTAACGCATAGGTTATGTTACTTTATTTATATTAATTGTAATTATTTAATAAAAAGTAACCAAAATAAAATTTGTCTTTATTGATCTAAGTAGGAATGGCTTTAAAAACGTCATGTTTATATTAGCCTATAGTGAGAGTGTGAACTAATAATAGTTAATGAAAAAAGATTTACCCCAACGTCTTTGCATAACAGAAGTTCTATCCCTGACGGTCAAATGCCCATTCGTGTTACTTCACAAGACACAACTCGATTAAGGCATACACCGACATTTATAAATCTGTCACTGAACCATAAAAAGTAATTTAACACTGATTGCATTCAAATCCTTATCAAAACATTGTTTCCAATGTAGGCTATAATTCTTATCAAAACGAGAAATTTCGTAATAAATAAAAGTTATAGCGTTTTTAACGAAGTACGTTGCCCTACTAGCCTACTAGCTGAGAACCCGACCTTCGTACGGGCTTGACGAATATTTCTATTGATTTAATGTGTAGGCCTATTTGTATTTGGGTTGAATTTATTTACTGAAATATATCCCAATAAATATATCAAACTATAGTTTATAAACCTACTGTTAAGGGAGTTTCCAAGGCCAGTGGTTTCGTGCCCTGACGGAATTTCTAAATAAAAATAGCCCTATGTGAAAACCAAAGGCCCTAAGAAAGTCCATGTAAAATTTCAGTTATTTATTCCCCGTTCCCACGTGTGCGATACGGGAAAAAGTTATACCGGGCGACGCAGAAAGTTATCAGGGATACGGGAAAAAGTTATAGCCTACCGGGCGACGCAGAAAGTCATCAGGGATACGGGAAAAAGTTATAGCCTACCGGGCGACGCAGAAAGTCATCAGGGATACGGGAAAAAGTTATACCGGGCGACGCAGGAAGTGATCAGGGATACGGGAAAAAGTTATAGCCTACCGGGCGACGCAGAAAGTCATCAGGGATACGGGAAAAAGTTATACCGGGCGACGCAGAAAGTCATCAGGGATACGGGAAAAAGTTATACCGGGCGACGCAGGAAGTGATCAGGGATACGGGAAAAAGTTATAGCCTACCGGGCGACGCAGAAAGTCATCAGGGATACGGGAAAAAGTTATAGCCTACCGGGCGACGCAGAAAGTCATCAGGGATACGGGAAAAAGTTATAGCCTACCGGGCGACACAGAAAGTCATCAGGGATACGGGAAAAAGTTATAGCCTACCGGGCGACGCAGAAAGTCATCAGGGATACGGGAAAAAGTTATAGCCTACCGGGCGACGCAGAAAGTCATCAGGGATACGGGAAAAAGTTATAGCCTACCGGGCGACGCAGAAAGTCATCAGGGATACGAGAAAAAGTTATAGCCTACCGGGCGACGCAGAAAGTCATCAGGGATACGGGAAAAAGTTATAGCCTACCGGGCGACGCAGAAAGTCATCAGGGATGCGGGAAAAAGTTATAGCCTACCGGGCGACGCAGAAAGTCATCAGGGATACGGGAAAAAGTTATAGCCTACCGGGCGACGCAGAAAGTCATCAGGGATACGGGAAAAAGTTATAGCCTACCGGGCGACGCAGAAAGTCATCAGGGATACGGGAAAAAGTTATAGCCTACCGGGCGACGCAGAAAGTCATCAGGGATACGGGAAAAAGTTATAGCCTACCGGGCGACGCAGAAAGTCATCAGGGATACGAGAAAAAGTTATAGCCTACCGGGCGACGCAGAAAGTCATCAGGGATACGGGAAAAAGTTATAGCCTACCGGGCGACGCAGAAAGTCATCAGGGATGCGGGAAAAAGTTATAGCCTACCGGGCGACGCAGAAAGTCATCAGGGATACGGGAAAAAGTTATAGCCTACCGGGCGACGCAGAAAGTCATCAGGGATACGGGAAAAAGTTATAGCCTACCGGGCGACGCAGAAAGTCATCAGGGATACGGGAAAAAGTTATAGCCTACCGGGCGACGCAGAAAGTCATCAGGGATACGGGAAAAAGTTATACCGGGCGACGCAGAAAGTCATCAGGGATGCGAATAAAATAACTAATGAAAACTCTCGCTCAAGGAAATAAATGAAATTTTTATTAAATTAAATTTGGGTAAAAGATTAAATTTAGAGTAACAAGAAGTAGGCTACTACGTCCGCGTAGGCTATTAACGGCGCACCGTAGGCTATATAGGCCTGCCTATAAAGTATCCAGTTACGATGGATTTGGCTGTAACTTTATACAACATTAGACTACCTAATTAAAAGTCTACTTCCGCGGAGTAATACCTCGTCACGTGATCTAAATTCAAGGCTCACATGTGTACATTTGGTTAAACGTATAAAATTACAACCAAATCTATCCTGACTGGATACTTCATTGGTAGCCTAAAGGGAAAGTTATATTTAGGTTATATAATTTGGCGCCCAACTAGTAGGCCAGTGTTAAATAGAAGTGGTGAATATAAATAAAGTAAATCATAAACTTATTAATCTGTTAGCTTAAGTAAGAGTGTTAGTTAAAGTAAATCATAAACTTATTAATCTGTTAGCTTAAGTAAGAGTGTTAGTTAAAGTAAATCATAAACTTATTAATCTGTTAGCTTAAGTAAGAGTGTTAGTTAAAGTAAATCATAAACTTATTAATCTGTTAGCTTAAGTAAGAGTGTTAGTTAAAGTAAATCATAAACTTATTAATCTGTTAGCTTAAGTAAGAGTGTTAGTTAAAGTAAATCATAAACTTATTAATCTGTTAGCTTAAGTAAGAGTGTTAGTTAAAGTAAATTAATTTAAAAAGCTGTGAACGTAAATAAGATTATAGTGAACATTATTAGGGAAGCGACTTTAAATTTAGAAAATAATTAGGTATATGAATCACATTGTAAAAGAGTGAGCTGGTAACTTTATTCCAAGACGAAGTAAATTTAGAAAAATTAAATAAAATGGAGGATAGTAACCAATTAGGGCAGACAATGGACACAGAGGACTTAATGCCCCAAGATAGAGTCATGTACTATGCTTAATCAACACAAAATAATTTTTCATTAACAAAGTTAATTTATATAAAGAAAATAAAATTCAATTAATGAAAAATAATTGTAATATTTTGTTCAATAAAAGATGCATCCAACTACAAATAACACCCAATTATTCTAAAATCAATATAAAAAATAAAAGTAAAGCAGCACAAAAAAACTAATAAACAAGCTGAGAAATTATGGGTAAGAAATGAGATTAATGAATTATATAAAAAACAGAGTAAATTAACATATGAGATATATAAATTAAATTTAGAATTAGCAAATTATTTACATACAATAAAATGGGAAGATATAGGCCTACATCAGAAAATTAATATCAAAATTAGAAATCTTAAAGAAATTAAAAGTAATAATATAAATACAAAATGAAAGAGTTTAACAATACAACAGGAAAAACATAAAACATACGAAGGAACTTATCGTACATTTTACCAGAATTTAATTAATTTAAGTGATTAATTTAATTTTCATATTTTACTAAAAATAAAGAAAAAATATTAGAAAACATGAATAAAATTAATATGAAGAAAAGTAATAATAAGGGTATAGATGACATTGTGATAGACACAGAAATTGCTATTAATAAATTAAAAGAAAATGAACGAGAAAAAAAAGAATTTTCTAATGAAATAGATAAATTAATAAAAAACATAAGGAATATAAAATGAAAATATATCAAAACAAAAATCAATATATATAGGCCTATATATATATATATATATATATATATATATATATATATATATATATATTAATCACAACAGCAGCATCGGTTTTTCCAGCTTTTATTGTGCATAAATTATTTTCTAACTTTTGTTTTAGGTTATAAAATTATATATATAATAAACAAGAATGCATAAACAACAATGAAACATATATTGCTGACAACAAGTATAAATAACTAAAAAACGATCTCACTAATATCAAAATGAATTTAAAAATATTATAAAAAACTCATAGGCATTATTTAATTCAAAAATAAACAATGATATTTAAATAATAACCCGAAAATACCCCTACTAAACGGAAATATAAAACTACATAAGGAAAATAAGACAATTAGACCACTCATTAATTTTAGAAGCGCCCCCTCTTATAAAACACCATAAATTATAGCTTTAAAACTAAAAGATAAAATAAAATTAAAAAACAATCCCACTATAGAAAACACTTGTCAACTAGCAGACAAAATTAAAAATATAAAAATAGACAGTAGCATTACATTAATATCATTGGATATAAAGCATATGTATACAAACATACCTTTAAGGGAAACATACAAAATAATAAAAGATAATTCAATACTGTATACATTAGATAAAAATGAAATTTTAGAAATAATGAAAGTCATTAAAGTAATATTAAATCAAAATTACTTTTATTATAACAACAAAATACAGTCGGCGCCGCTTATTGTGATCATATTTGTCAGAAGCATATTTGATAACAATAACCGAACGATAACAATAACCGAACGCTTAATCACGATTTAGTCTACAGCCGTACTGCATTGAACTCACTGTATTATTGCCACAACTGTTTGTTCTGAATGATATGCAAGCCAATCATTACATTAAGTAATTCTAATTCTGTAACACTATAATTAAACTGTACTTACCAAATTTTGATGCTATTCTGGACAGTTTTATGTACAGTAGTAGAATTTCTATAATTTAGTTTTCTACTTGTTAAAATTAGTGGGCATATTTCATGTCAGTTCATTTTATTTTTTATGCGTACTAATTCTAGCACGCATCTCTCGTCGATAAAAACTTTTGAGATTTTTAATTATGCCTTGGTCACATGGCTGAATAATTGATGTAGTATTGGCCGGAAGGTAAATCACTTTGATGTGTTTTAGCGCAGTGCTTATGTCATTATGTGCAGTGCAGTTGTCTACTAGAAGGACAATGTTGCGTTTAAGGCTGGTATCCCATTTAGTCAGCCATTCATTAAAAATTTTTCATGTCATCCAAGCATTGGAGTTTGAATGATATTCAACCGGTAGCTTTTTTAGATAGGCTATCACTCTTTCTAAGGAAAATAATAAATTTGATTTTGCAATTTACAGAAAACCTATTCAGACAAAATAACTCCTAATTACGCAAATCATCCATAAAATCAAAAAATGGCAAGTTTCTATAGCTTATTATATAGAATGAATAAAATTGCGTTAAATGATATAAATAAGTTGAAAGAATTAAATGTTACATACCAAATAGCAACAAAAAATGGACATAAAAAGAAAGAATTAATAAATTATAATAATAATAGTCTACTGTATAATAAAAAGATTATAAAATAACGTTAATGAAAGTGACTATAAGCACAACTAATAATAAAGCAACTATTTGGCCTACATCCATATTCACCGGATATGAAATTAAAGCGATTTTAAAATTATTTAAAGACTCTAATATTAAAGTAGTTTATTATACAAACAATAAAATAAATAATATATTAAATTCAAATATTAAATTAAATCAGTTGGATGTAAGCGGTATTTTTAGTATAAAATGTAGGCCTACAATGTGTCAAAAATACTATGTAGGACGAACTAAAAATAAAATAAAAGAAAGGCATAAAGAACATTTAAAAGCATATGTAAAACCTAATAGGTATAGGCCCCTATAAATCAAATTTAGCAACACATTGTATAGATAATAAACATGACTTCCCAGAGATACATAGTATGAAGTTAATTAAACCTGCTCATAAAGGATTAAGGAAGAATATCCTTGGGAATTTAGAAATAGGCCCTATATAAGCTTATAAATAATATTAAAAATACACTTATTGAGAAACAAAGTCTAAACAACACTACTTTTAGCGTGTTCAATGAAATCTTAAGAATAAAAGACTAAAATAAATACAGATTGTTTAATTGACGATTGTTTAATCAAGGAGATAAGATAAGAATAACTAATATTTTAAGCATAGTACGATTATATGAACAGTCCAGATGTAGTCATAGAACTATAAGGTAATTTGGAAATTTTGATAATGCTGATACTGCCAATCAGCGAAAACCTTCAATGTATGAAGAAAACTAAAATAAAAATTCTTATTTATGAAAGTGTCATTTAATAATGTACATGTAAAACAATAAAAAGAAATTCATCTATATATATATATATATATATATATATATATATATATATATATATATATATATATATATATATATATAACGTTGCAACACTGTTTTCTTGTATTCACTTATCACTTTCACTATATGTACTTAAACAAGTATCTTACTTGGTATTTATGCGATTCAACTTTCAAAGATTGATATTATCCCCATTTGTCGAGCATCAACTGACCGGGGTGTTGTAGTAGACTTCCAGGTGTGTGGAATTTCCGTTGTCACGTGATGTACCGTTATTGTTCTATTTTCGGATTCACTGCACTGTAGGTCGATGCAGTATCTTGTTGTTTGTATCTATATAAACAAATAGATTGCTTAGCAATTGGATCACCCCTCTCAAGTATAATATCAGAAATTTATCTCCAAGTCTACTACAACACCCCGGTCAGTTGATGATCGACAATGGAGATGATACTATCAATCTTTGAAAGTTAACTCACATAAATACCAAGTAAGATTCTTATTTTAAGTACATATAGTGAAAATGGTGTGTGTGTGTATATATATACAAATTGGTATAGACCTAGCCTTATTTTTCTAAATATAATTAATTACAAATATGTTAAGTACAAATCTAGGGATAAATATTTATATAAAAAATTCCAATTTTTACAAAACATTAAAATATTAATAACACAATTAATATAAGTAATAACAAATATTTGTAAATATATATATATATATATATATATATATATATATATATATATATATATATATATATATATATATATATATAAAGAACTAAGTCAAAATACAAATACAAGAATTATAATTCTTGTATTTGTATTTTGACTTAGTTCTATATTAATACACAAGAATCCATTTTGCGATATATATACATTTGTATACTCCTTCCATATAAAATATAATTTTTAACAAAATAAAAATATTTTTCAAAATAACTCCCATCAATAAATACAAAAGACGTTCCACAAAACACTGGACCACAGGGGTAGTGAATGATTTATTACACCCCTAGTGTTGAGCTCCCGCCTCGCTACATGTTATTGTAAATTGTTAGGTTAGGTAGTACACGTGAAAGTCCGACAGACCATGGCAACAGATATCGACTGTTCTGTGCAAGCGGCCTCCCCTCGACTTCGACTCGTCCACGCTTATAGTGGTGGCAGTGTAGAGTGGGGAGTCTTCATTCAATTATGCCGTAGATAACGAAACGATAGCTGTGTCGAGCTCTGCACATTTTACGCTTCCTCTGCATTTTAGCTGCGACAAAATATTTCTCTGTTGATTCTTTCGGTTACTACGTAATAATTTCTGACAAATTTAAAGTGTTGGTTAGGCCAAATTAAAGGAAAAGTTCAACGCATAATAAAGTGAGCAAACATAATTAGGTCATGATCTCACTCGACTTGACTTGAAGGTTACACAAATAACTATAAAGATTAAAATTAAGTAATAAATAAAATAATAAACAATCTATCTTTGGTTTGTTATGCTTTTAATTCAGCGAATACAAAGCCTTATTTTTTCCTTCCATAGGAAAAAAATGTAGGATAATATAAGTTAGGTTATTTCTATTTTACTTCTCTTGTCTGTATTTCTCTATTCCTTCTATTAGTCCACACACTCTCCTTATACATCTCGTTCAAGATTTCAATCGTTAACAAAATACTTTTTTATTCATCTACTCAAGCTAAATAAGAGATTATTCTTAAAAAATGCCAACTTTTAGGTTCTCGATTGATGTGTGACAATAAACTACACAATTATCGAAAAAACAAAACAATTATAAAATACATATGGTTTTGTGTAGGTAATCTATTTTCCTATCAGTCATCTGCAAAAACGGATACATGTAATAAAAGTGAACTTAAGTTAGGGGCATTAACCTCCCCTAGTCTGGAAAATGGGGGAAATTCGTGGCTCAAATGGTGTGGGCTATCCTCTCTATGGTTGTTAATTACCACTCCTCTGTAAAGGGGGTAAAGAGGTGGTTACAAAAGTAGATAACTACAGTATGTCCTTCTGAAAGTAAGGAGAAATACAAGACCAACGTTGATAGGGTCGTCTCCCTGGAGAGTTAGTTGTAGGAGGGATGTAGGGCTAAAGAGATGAAGGAAGAATAGTAGATGAAACCAAAGGAGATAACTACAGTATGTCCTTCTGAAAGTAAGGAGAAATACAAGACCAACGTTGATAGGGTCGTCTCCCTGGAGAGTTAGTTGTAGGAGGGATGTAGGGCTAAAGAGATGAAGGAAGAATAGTAGATGAAACCAAAGGAGATAACTACAGTATGTCCTTCTGAAAGTAAGGAGAAATACAAGACCAACGTTGATAGGGTCGTCTCCCTGGAGAGTTAGTTGTAGGAGGGATGTAGGGCTAAACAGATGAAGGAAGAATAGTAGATGAAACCAAAGGAGATAACTACAGTATGTCCTTCTGAAAGTAAGGAGAAATACAAGACCAACGTTGATAGGGTCGTCTCCCTGGAGAGTTAGTTGTACTACATGTAGGGCTAAAGAGATGAAGGAAGAATAGTAGATGAAACCAAAGGAGATAACTACAGTATGTCCTTCTGAAAGTAAGGAGAAATACAAGACCAACGTTGATAGGGTCGTCTCCCTGGAGAGTTAGTTGTACTACATGTAGGGCTAAAGAGATGAAGGAAGAATAGTAGATGAAACCAAAGGAGATAGGCCTAACTACAGTATGTCCTTCTGAAAGTAAGGAGAAATACAAGACCAACGTTGATAGGGTCGTCTCCCTGGAGAGTTAGTTGTACTACATGTAGGGCTAAAGAGATGAAGGAAGAATAGTAGATGAAACAAAAGGAGATAACTACAGTATGTCCTTCTGAAAGTAAGGAGAAATACAAGACCAACGTTGATAGGGTCGTCTCCCTGGAGAGTTAGTTGTACTACATGTAGGGCTAAAGAGATGAAGGAAGAATAGTAGATGAAATCAAAGGAGATAACTACAGTATGTCCTTCTGAAAGTAAGGAGAAATACAAGACCAACGTTGATAGGGTCGTCTCCCTGGAGAGTTAGTTGTAGGAGGGATGTAGGGCTAAAGAGATGAAGGAAGAATAGTAGATGAAACAAAAGGAGATAACTACAGTATGTCCTTCTGAAAGTAAGGAGAAATACAAGACCAACGTTGATAGGGTCGTCTCCCTGGAGAGTTAGTTGTACTACATGTAGGGCTAAAGAGATGAAGGAAGAATAGTAGATGAAACCAAAGGAGATAACTACAGTATGTCCTTCTGAAAGTAAGGAGAAATACAAGACCAACGTTGATAGGGTCGTCTCCCTGGAGAGTTAGTTGTAGGAGGGATGTAGGGCTAAAGAGATGAAGGAAGAAAAGAAGATGAAACCAAAGGAGATAACTACAGTATGTCCTTCTGAAAGTAAGGAGAAATACAAGACCAACGTTGATAGGGTCGTCTCCCTGGAGAGTTAGTTGTACTACACGTAGGGCTAAAGAGATGAAGGAAGAATAGTAGATGAAACCAAAGGAGATAACTACAGTATGTCCTTCTGAAAGTAAGGAGAAATACAAGACCAACGTTGATAGGGTCGTCTCCCTGGAGAGTTAGTTGTACTACATGTAGGGCTAAAGAGATGAAGGAAGAATAGTAGATGAAACCAAAGGAGATAACTACAGTATGTCCTTCTGAAAGTAAGGAGAAATACAAGACCAACGTTGATAGGGTCGTCTCCCTGGAGAGTTAGTTGTACTACATGTAGGGCTAAAGAGATGAAGGAAGAATAGAAGATGAAACAAAAGGAGATAACTACAGTATGTCCTTCTGAAAGTAAGGAGAAATACAAGACCAACGTTGATAGGGTCGTCTCCCTGGAGAGTTAGTTGTACTACATGTAGGGCTAAAGAGATGAAGGAAGAATAGTAGATGAAATCAAAGGAGATAACTACAGTATGTCCTTCTGAAAGTAAGGAGAAATACAAGACCAACGTTGATAGGGTCGTCTCCCTGGAGAGTTAGTTGTAGGAGGGATGTAGGGCTAAAGAGATGAAGGAAGAATAGAAGATGAAACCAAAGGAGATAACTACAGTATGTCCTTCTGAAAGTAAGGAGAAATACAAGACCAACGTTGATAGGGTCGTCTCCCTGGAGAGTTAGTTGTAGGAGGGATGTAGGGCTAAAGAGATGAAGGAAGAATAGTAGATGAAACAAAAGGAGATAACTACAGTATGTCCTTCTGAAAGTAAGGAGAAATACAAGACCAACGTTGATAGGGTCGTCTCCCTGGAGAGTTAGTTGTACTACATGTAGGGCTAAAGAGATGAAGGAAGAATAGTAGATGAAACCAAAGGAGATAACTACAGTATGTCCTTCTGAAAGTAAGGAGAAATACAAGACCAACGTTAATAGGGTCGTCTCCCTGGAGAGTTAGTTGTAGGAGGGATGTAGGGCTAAAGAGATGAAGGAAGAATAGAAGATGAAACCAAAGGAGATAACTACAGTATGTCCTTCTGAAAGTAAGGAGAAATACAAGACCAACGTTGATAGGGTCGTCTCCCTGGAGAGTTAGTTGTAGGAGGGATGTAGGGCTAAAGAGATGAAGGAAGAATAGAAGATGAAACCAAAGGAGATAACTACAGTATGTCCTTCTGAAAGTAAGGAGAAATACAAGACCAACGTTGATAGGGTCGTCTCCCTGGAGAGTTAGTTGTAGGAGGGATGTAGGGCTAAAGAGATGAAGGAAGAATAGAAGATGAAACCAAAGGAGATAACTACAGTATGTCCTTCTGAAAGTAAGGAGAAATACAAGACCAACGTTGATAGGGTCGTCTCCCTGGAGAGTTAGTTGTACTACATGTAGGGCTAAAGAGATGAAGGAAGAATAGTAGATGAAATCAAAGGAGATAACTACAGTATGTCCTTCTGAAAGTAAGGAGAAATACAAGACCAACGTTGATAGGGTCGTCTCCCTGGAGAGTTAGTTGTAGGAGGGATGTAGGGCTAAAGAGATGAAGGAAGAATAGTAGATGAAACAAAAGGAGATAACTACAGTATGTCCTTCTGAAAGTAAGGAGAAATACAAGACCAACGTTGATAGGGTCGTCTCCCTGGAGAGTTAGTTGTACTACATGTAGGGCTAAAGAGATGAAGGAAGAATAGTAGATGAAACCAAAGGAGATAACTACAGTATGTCCTTCTGAAAGTAAGGAGAAATACAAGACCAACGTTGATAGGGTCGTCTCCCTGGAGAGTTAGTTGTAGGAGGGATGTAGGGCTAAAGAGATGAAGGAAGAAAAGAAGATGAAACCAAAGGAGATAACTACAGTATGTCCTTCTGAAAGTAAGGAGAAATACAAGACCAACGTTGATAGGGTCGTCTCCCTGGAGAGTTAGTTGTACTACACGTAGGGCTAAAGAGATGAAGGAAGAATAGTAGATGAAACCAAAGGAGATAACTACAGTATGTCCTTCTGAAAGTAAGGAGAAATACAAGACCAACGTTGATAGGGTCGTCTCCCTGGAGAGTTAGTTGTACTACATGTAGGGCTAAAGAGATGAAGGAAGAATAGTAGATGAAACCAAAGGAGATAACTACAGTATGTCCTTCTGAAAGTAAGGAGAAATACAAGACCAACGTTGATAGGGTCGTCTCCCTGGAGAGTTAGTTGTACTACATGTAGGGCTAAAGAGATGAAGGAAGAATAGAAGATGAAACAAAAGGAGATAACTACAGTATGTCCTTCTGAAAGTAAGGAGAAATACAAGACCAACGTTGATAGGGTCGTCTCCCTGGAGAGTTAGTTGTACTACATGTAGGGCTAAAGAGATGAAGGAAGAATAGTAGATGAAATCAAAGGAGATAACTACAGTATGTCCTTCTGAAAGTAAGGAGAAATACAAGACCAACGTTGATAGGGTCGTCTCCCTGGAGAGTTAGTTGTAGGAGGGATGTAGGGCTAAAGAGATGAAGGAAGAATAGAAGATGAAACCAAAGGAGATAACTACAGTATGTCCTTCTGAAAGTAAGGAGAAATACAAGACCAACGTTGATAGGGTCGTCTCCCTGGAGAGTTAGTTGTAGGAGGGATGTAGGGCTAAAGAGATGAAGGAAGAATAGTAGATGAAACAAAAGGAGATAACTACAGTATGTCCTTCTGAAAGTAAGGAGAAATACAAGACCAACGTTGATAGGGTCGTCTCCCTGGAGAGTTAGTTGTACTACATGTAGGGCTAAAGAGATGAAGGAAGAATAGTAGATGAAACCAAAGGAGATAACTACAGTATGTCCTTCTGAAAGTAAGGAGAAATACAAGACCAACGTTAATAGGGTCGTCTCCCTGGAGAGTTAGTTGTAGGAGGGATGTAGGGCTAAAGAGATGAAGGAAGAATAGAAGATGAAACCAAAGGAGATAACTACAGTATGTCCTTCTGAAAGTAAGGAGAAATACAAGACCAACGTTGATAGGGTCGTCTCCCTGGAGAGTTAGTTGTAGGAGGGATGTAGGGCTAAAGAGATGAAGGAAGAATAGAAGATGAAACCAAAGGAGATAACTACAGTATGTCCTTCTGAAAGTAAGGAGAAATACAAGACCAACGTTGATAGGGTCGTCTCCCTGGAGAGTTAGTTGTAGGAGGGATGTAGGGCTAAAGAGATGAAGGAAGAATAGAAGATGAAACCAAAGGAGATAACTACAGTATGTCCTTCTGAAAGTAAGGAGAAATACAAGACCAACGTTGATAGGGTCGTCTCCCTGGAGAGTTAGTTGTACTACATGTAGGGCTAAAGAGATGAAGGAAGAATAGAAGATGAAACAAAAGGAAATCACTAGAGAATGATCTCCTGAGGGTAGAGAAAAACATTGCAGGGCTGTCTCCCTGGGATATAGCCTACATTTTACACACCTTCGTGTAGAGCTGAAGAGGTGATTGTAGTATAATGGTCGATACAAACGAATATTACTATAATATGTTTTCGTAAAAGTAGGAAAACACATGACCAACGTGAATAGGGTTGTCTTCCTGGAATGTCTGTTCTCCACACCTTTGTGGAGGGCTTTGGAAGAACATAATTCACCCGTTGCTGAAGACTATAAAAGATCTTCCTTAGAAATTTGTATTTTTTTAAAATAAATTTTGTAACTTTCATTTTTATTTTCAATTGTAATCTCTGTGCAAAATTTTCAAATATATCTATTTGATCATTCTATTTATCTAAAGCACGCATGAAAATTTAATGTTTTTTTTTCAAATTATATCAGTTTTTACAAAAATGAATATTAAAAAAAAAAACCTTTAGGAAATTTTAAAATAATAACATTCTTTACACTTGAATAACATAAAAACATTTAATAGGCTTTATTAAAGAGGTTCTTTAAGCAAAAGGTTGTTGGAGAATACGTTGTCATTGAGACGGTCTGAAAGTGTCTTAAGGCGAGTGGCGACCTCTCACCTTGGCGCTTCTACTTTGAATTGGAAATGATCCTCACCCGACGCGCTTCACAATGCCTTACAAGTCCTAGTTTACAAATATCAGGTAAAATAACATCTTCCCTTGCAAACCGGCCGAGGACTAACACAATAACAGTCATTAGGTCTTGTATTCGATGCACTGGCGACATTAGCGAGCCTCTAATCAGCTGATTTGTTAGGAACGTGCGATCAATTAGGCATAACACACACGTGTTAAGATAATAGTTTCATCTGTCACACTAACGGTTACAAAGAAAAAATATTATAGACGTATTAAAGAGGTATTCAAGTTCTCACGTCAACAATTATAAATTACTCTATTACCGGTATTTTAGTTTATTCTATTCCTTTTACCAGTTCACACACTCCCTGTATAGCCTATAGGCTATATCTTGTTCAAATTTTCAATCGTTAATAAAATACTTTTCTATTCAAATGCATTTTTTAAAACTAGTAGTGGTGGCACTTCTTTTCACAAAAGGGTCAAGGCATGCAATATAGTTATTTCGTCCAGTTTGGTTTAAAATAAGTGATAACATATGATTTCATAAAACAGCTGATTTTATATTATAAATTATGTGGTAGAACAGCTGTTTCAACGCATAGGTTATGTTACTTTATTTATACTAATTTTAGTGTAATTATTTATTAAAAAGTAACTAAAATAAAATTTGTCTTTGTTTACTTAGCCTAAGTAGGAATTGACTTTAAACATTTTTAGTTATATATCTGGTTTTTTCTATAGGCCCTACACTATAACCACATTATAACGGGATAATTAGGGCTAAAGGTTGTCTTCGCCTATGGGCATACAAATTAAAAGTTACTATTATAAGGCTGTGGAATTATACAGTAAGTAGGCCTACTACAGATTAAATACTAAACACTTAAACCTAGCTTACACTTTAATGAAAGTCTATTATAAAGTAAAATGTTCTCGTAAAGACGTAAGCTAGGAATAAAACTGTGATAAACTGTTGAAGTTTATTTAAAAGAAATAAACTGATTAGAAGATTTCTAGGTTTTTTTGCATCGATTAAAAATCAGATGACTCATATACTGCTGTAGCGAAAAATTCAAAGACAAGATAATAAAAGTGTTTTTCCTATAAGTATTTATTGCAAGCAAATACTGTCAGTTAATTTAGAACCGAAAATTAGGAAGTGTCATGTCCGGTAAGAATTATCATTTTAATGCTTTTGTAAAGAAAACGAACACAAATTAAAAATGCCCGGTCCAAAGTTATAATATCGAAGAGACGATTTAACAAGACCTTAATCTCTGTTGAAATTATCGTAGAAGTGTTAATTAACGAAAGCTTTACAAATGCAGACGATTGATACGCGGAGCTGCTTAGGGAATATAGGCCCTTCACGAGTTTCTAAATTACAAAATGGTCATCCCGGCTTAATGAAATGTTTGTGTTTTACAATGCTTATTAAACAAAAATAACGATGCACAAAAAAAGCAAGAGATAAAACCTTCCGCATTATCTGCTAATCAAAGAAGGTCTAACTTAAGAGGGGTAACAAGTTTGGGCAGCATGGGGTAGGAAGTGTCTGTATAATCAAAGCTAGAAAGGGAGGCAAGGGTTGGATATTACGCCAATTAAACAACCCCAAAAGGGGAGAACCTGCGAGTCAAATGTTGTAATGATAGTGTGTGACGTATCATTGTCCACCGTAACATGGTTTGTTGGGATTTCATTTTTTATTCACTTTGCGTTTTTAACGTTTATGATTATTTTAAACTTTGTACAATTTCGGAACTGTTTAAGTGATCTGGCTTGTTTAAGTGATCTGGCTTGTTTAAGTGGTCTGGCTTGTTTAAGTGATCTGGCTTGTTTAAGTGATCTGGCTTGTTTAAGTGATCTGGCTTGTTTAAGTGGTCTGGCTTGTTTAAGTGGTCTGGCTTGTTTAAGTGATCTGGCTTGTTTAAGTGGTCTGGCTTGTTTAAGTGGTCTGGCTTGTTTAAGTGATCTGGCTTGTTTAAGTGGTCTGGCTTGTTTAAGTGATCTGGCTTGTTTAAGTGGTCTGGCTTGTTTAAGTGGTCTGGCTTGTTTAAGTGATCTGGCTTGTTTAAGTGATCTGGCTTGTTTAAGTGATCTGGCTTGTTTAAGTGATCTGGCTTGTTTAAGTGGTCTAGCTTGTTTAAGTGATCTGGCTTGTTTAAGTGGTCTGGCTTGTTTAAGTGGTCTGGCTTGTTTAAGTGGTCTGGCTTGTTTAAGTGGTCTGGCTTGTTTAAGTGATCTGGCTTGTTTAAGTGATCTGGCTTGTTTAGGTGATCTGGCTTGTTTAAGTGGTCTGGCTTGTTTAAGTGATCTGGCTTGTTTAAGTGATCTGGCTTGTTTAAGTGATCTGGCTTGTTTAAGTGATCTGGCTTGTTTAGGTGATCTGGATTGTTTAAGTGATCTGGCTTGTTTAAAAAAATAATAAAAATTTATTAACAAGTGCCTATTTATGAAATAAGAGATAGTTCGAAATCGCTCAATTAAATAGGAAAAAAATAGTTCGTTGAAATAGGAGATAAGAGATAGTTTGAGATAGCTCGATCCAATAGGAAATAAGAGATAGTTCGAAATCGCTTGATTAATAAGGAAATAAGAGATAGTTCTAGATAGCTCGATTAAATATTAAATAGGAGATAGTTCGAGATAGCTCGATTAAATAGTAAATAAGATATAGTTCGAGATAGCTCGGTTAAATAGGAAATAAGAGATAGTTCGAGATATCTCGATCAAATAGGAAATAAGTGATAGTTCGAGATCGCTGGATTAAATAGGAAATAAAAGATAGTTCGATTAAATAGTAAATAAGAGATAGTTTAATTAAATAGGAAAAAGAGATAGTTCGAGATAGCTCGATCAAAATGGAAATAAGAGATAGTTCGAGATAGGTCGATTATATAGGAAATAAGAGATAGTTTAATTAAATAGGAAAAAGAGATAGTTCGAGATAGCTCGATCAAAATGGAAATAAGAGATAGTTCGAGATAGCTCGATTATATATTAAATAAGAGATATTTCGAGATAGCTCGGTTAAATATGAAATAAGAGATAATTCGAAATCGCTCGATTAAATAGGAAATAAGAGATAGTTTAATTAAATAGGAAAAAGAGATAGTTCGAGATAGCTCGATCAAAATGGAAATAAGAGATAGTTCGAGATAGCTCGATTATATAATAAATAAGAGATATTTCGAGATAGCTCGGTTAAATATGAAATAAGTAATAGTTCGAGATCGCTGGATTAAATAGGAAATAAGAGATAGTTCGAGATAGCTCGATCAAAATGGAAATAAGAGATAGTTCGAGATAGCTCGGTTAAAAAGGAAATAAGTAATAGTTCGAGATCGCTGGATTAAATAGGAAATAAGAGATAGTTCGAGATAGCTCGATCAAAATGGAAATAAGAGATAGTTCGAGATAGCTCGGTTAAAAAGGAAATAAGTAATAGTTCGAGATCGCTGGATTAAATAGGAAATAAGAGATAGTTCGAGATAGCTGAATTAAATAGGAAATAAGAGATAGTTCGAGATAGCTCGATCAAAAAGAAAATAAGATATAGTTCCAGATAGCTGAATTAAATAGCAAATAAGAGATAGTTCGAGATAGCTCGATCAAAAAGAAAATAAGAGATAGTTCCAGATAGCTGAATTAAATAGGAAATAAGAGATAGTTCGAGATAGCTCGATCAAAAAGAAAATAAGATATAGTTCCAGATAGCTGAATTAAATAGGAAATAAGAGATAGTTCGAGATAGCTCGATCAAAAAGAAAATAAGATATAGTTCCAGATAGCTGAATTAAATAGGAAATAAGAGATAGTTCGAGATAGCTCGATGAAATAGGAAATAAGAGATAGTTCCAGATAGCTGAATTAAATAGGAAATAAGAGATAGTTCGAGATAGCTCGATCAAAAAGAAAATAAGATATAGTTCCAGATAGCTGAATTAAATAGGAAATAAGAGATAGTTCGAGATAGCTCGATCAAAAAGAAAATAAGATATAGTTCCAGATAGCTGAATTAAATAGGAAATAAGAGATAGTTCGAGATAGCTCGATGAAATAGGAAATAAGAGATAGTTCCAGATAGCTGAATTAAATAGGAAATAAGAGATAGTTCGAGATAGCTCGATCAAAAAGAAAATAAGATATAGTTCCAGATAGCTGAATTAAATAGGAAATAAGAGATAGTTCGAGATAGCTCGATGAAATAGGAAATAAGAGATAGTTCCAGATAGCTGAATTAAATAGGAAATAAGAGATAGTTCGAGATAGCTCGATCAAAAAGAAAATAAGATATAGTTCCAGATAGCTGAATTAAATAGGAAATAAGAGATAGTTCGAGATAGCTCGATCAAATAGGAAATAAGAGATAGTTCCAGATAGCTGAGTTAAATAGGAAATAAGAGATAGGTCGAGATAGCTCGATCAAAAAGAAAATAAGATATAGTTCCAGATAGCTGAATTAAATAGGAAATAAGAGATAGTACGAGATAGCTCTATCAAAAAGAAAATAAGATATAGTTCCAGATAGCTGAATTAAATAGGAAATAAGAGATAGTTCGAGATAGCTCGATCAAAAAGAAAATAAGATATAGTTCCAGATAGCTGAATTAAATAGGAAATAAGAGATAGGTCGAGATAGCTCGATCAAAAAGAAAATAAGATATAGTTCCAGATAGCTGAATTAAATAGGAAATAAGAGATAGTTCGAGATAGCTCGATCAAATAGGAAATAAGAGATAGTTCGAGATCGCTCGATTAATAAGGAAATAAGAGATAGTTCGATTACATAGGAAATAAGAGAAATTTTGAGAGACAGTTGGATTAAATAGGAAATAACAAATAAAAAGATGGTATAAGTTTAAAGTGTGGACCTAAGGTTGGGTCTTACCCTAACCTAAATAAAGGCTACACATACATGTGTCTGTAAAGTTATTTTTAACCTCCTTCTGAATTTATATTTAATTATTTTTAAAATAAAGTCAAAGAAACAGCCGTCACGCAGTAACTCTAGTTCAACCTATCAGTGCTTTACTCCTTAAGAGAACAAACGCCGTAGTTGACAAATTGTATCGTGTCCACACAATGAGCGCATAGGCCTAACCTACTTGGAAGCGTTTAGGTTAATCAGGTCATTGTACGAGTCGCAGTGCAGCGCAACTACCGGCAAACATTTTGACATACGTACTAAATCTGTGATTTGTTAGCCACCTAACACTTGCTGTAAATCCGAGTTCTTTAATTCTCAAAGTTTTTTTTTTATTTAAGAAAAACAAAAAGTATAATCTTTTTCTAAAATACACATTAGCGTCATTTTTAGTTAGTATTATGATTTTAGGTATCAAGCTATTACAAATCCTGCATTTATGTAACGGCAGTAAAAACAACTTAATTTAGTAGACCTACAAATAATTTCTGAATGCAATTTACATGTTCTATAAATAACAAATACCCATAAGACATTTTCGTTTGCAATTCCTGCTATTAGTTCACACTCGACTTATAAATACCTTCAAATTATCAACCGTTAATGAGATATTTTCTATTTATCCACTCAAGTTCAAATATATTTTTTGTGGGTAATAATTGATGTTAATAGAGTTTTTACAAATATTAATTAATTAATTAAATTTAGTGAATTAATTTCAGTTTTATATGGGGGAAAACCTTTCACAAATGGGGGAAGGGCATGAAATATAATTATTTCCACCATTTGACTTAAAATAAGTGATAATATATGATTTCATACAACAGCTGTTTTTATGTTATATGGTACAACAGTTTTTTCAAAACATAGCTTATGTTACCTTATTTATATAACTGTATATATTTAATAAAAAGTAACAAAAATAAAATTTATCTTTGTTGAATTGAGTAGGAATTGACTTGAAGACATTTTTGTTTATATTCACTAGATGATATTTTAGTTATTCAGTTCTATAAAGCGATACTTACGATTCTATTTAAGCTCAGTTAAAGAGAATAAATGACTTTACTACAGTAGCGAAGAGTTGGACAATCTGTGAGTACAGACAAAAATCTTTGTCACGTGTCTAATTTTTTTGTTTAGGCCTATATTACTTGTTGGAGCTCTAATTTAATACTGACCTGGCATACATGTCATTTGTACATTATAAAACACAATTTTACTTTAAGGATGAATCTCTAAGGAAAGCACAAATGCATCCAAACTTACCTACGTATCTACTGCATGTTACGGCATCTCTAGGAAATCAAAGATGCATCCAACCTTACCCACGTATCTACTACATGTTACGGCATCTCTAGGAAAGCACAAATGTATCCAACCTTACCCACGTATCTACTGCATGTTACG